>OZ024902.1:56597455-57067455 GCA_964017125.1 Flabesymbios commensalis | reverse complement strand
AGGTAGTCCCTCTCGCCGGAGGCACCAGTATGTGATTGTTAGGGTCTCCAGTATGGGCTTGTAAGGGTGAATGGGAGAAACTGCCTAACACTCTCCATCATATCGTAAACTTCATCTCCCCGTCGGATCAACGGTTCTGATTAACTCACAAAACTCCTCTTCTGCTTATCATGTTTATTTGTCTAGACATTTGATAATAAAAACGTACAACCCCGCGCACGACACGTCTAACTAAACTCAGAGCGAGCGACCGGCGGCACGTCCGCAGTCGCTGAGCGTTCTATCTGAAGTGCGGGAAAAGTACCACGGCCGCATGGGATTTAGCCCTCTGCGCCCGGCACCAAAGTACCAAAATGAGGCAGTCGTACACAGACTCACGCGTCCGGGAGGGTAGGGACAACTTCCACATTAGACTAGTGAAGTAGGGATCCTACATTACCCCCGGGTAAGTGATAACGTAGGACCTAACTGACGTGTAGGAGACTGCTTTGTGCAAGTAACGGGGGTTGTATATAACGTAACCTCTTATAACTAACCAGAGTGTGAAAAATTACAGCGTGGGTGGTTATTGTTAATACAGCGTGGGTGGTTATTGTTAATACAGTGTGGGTGGTTGACGTCGCAGCATCAGAAATGAAAACATTGTCCCATCCTCTTAACACCAATTGTCCTATCCTCGTAACACCAACTGTCCTATATTTACGTATGTCATATGCTGCTAGCTGCGACCAACCGATTCATTTGTTTAACATTTCCATTATTATTTAGCAATTATCTTGCTGAAGAATGTAATTACAATTTACATATTTTACACAATGTTGCCAGGCCTGGCGCATTCATTTACAATTTAAAAACATTATTATTACGGTACATGCGATTGGGCCCGCCATAGATGTCGTTAGGCGCCACTATGGCGTGGACCATCTGCACGATTTTTAGTCCGACTCTAGTTTTTTTCACCGTTGCGTCCGTCGAAATTTTGTAGCGATTAACGATATTCGAACGATTTACTTTTATTCGAGTCGATTACGGCGTCAGCTGCACCTGGGGTTTTACCCCGTAGATGTAAAGGTATGCGGGAATACGTTCGCAAACCGCCGCCGTTCCCGTTAGCGCGGGATACGGCAGGGGCTTGCGAATGCGGCGCTATATAAGTTTTGCTTTGTTAGACAATTTAACATTATCATCTAGTTGCTGCGGGACCGTGGCCAATTTGCTACTGCTTCTGACTGCCGTCGACTTCGTCTTTTTAACACTCGTCCTGTTGGACGTCTGAGTGTCCGCACTACCAGGTCTAGGTGGATCCTGTGGATTCCTACTAGAGATCCTGGTAGTCTTCGAGCTCTGTTGTTTGTTTGGCGTAGTAGGCTGTATGTTCGTACCTGTCGTAGACTCGCACTCGAGATGTGCGGGTTTAACTCGATCTAAGGAGACCGTCTCAACCTTGCCTTTCATCAGGATTTTCATGACTCTGCCACTCCTCGCGACAACCTTGTATGGTCTGTCGTAAGGGGCGGTCAGAGGCGGCGCAATTGCGATTCGGCGCAAGAATACATGTGTGCATGTTGCTATTTCCTTGTATTGGAAAATGTTATTCTGTTGTGTGTCACGTGGCGGACATAGACGGAGACGCGACATGGCTACGCGTAGCTTGTCTGAGTAGTTCCCCAAATCAGTGTTAGCGTCGACGGTGTACTGTTTCGTAAACTCTCCTGGAAGTCTAAGTGTTGTCCCGTATATTATCTCGGCAGCCGACCTGCCTAGTCTCTCCTTAACTGCGGAACGAACTCCTAAAAGTACAGCGGGTAGAGTAATAGTCCACGGGTTCGGTGATTCGTGCGCCATAATAGCGGCTTTCAATTGACGGTGGAAACGTTCGACCATGCCGTTCGACTGGGGGTGATAACTCGTGGTACGATTCCGTATAATCCCAAATTGATTACATAAATTATCCCACAATTTGGACTCGAATTGAGCGCCCTTATCAGTGGTGATAGTGGCTGTAGTACCATAACGTGCTATCCACCCGCTGAAGAAAGCATGGGCGACCGTTTCGGCCCGAATATCTACAATAGGTATGGCTTCCGGCCAACGTGTAAAACGATCAGCGCAAGTCAGTAGATATCTAAAGCCATTAGCGTAGGGTGAAGGTCCGACTATATCGATGTGGACATGATCAAATCGCTTGGTTGGTTCAGTGAACTTTCCGAAAACTGGTGTGTTGTGACGTGAAACTTTGGCAGTCTGGCAACCCTTACAGGAACGACACCATCTAGCAATGTCAATATTCATGCCATGCCAGACAAATCGTGTATTAATCAAAGGTTGTGTAGCTCTATGAGATGGGTGGCCTAAACCGTTTAAGCTTGAAAAAACTTTTCAGCGAAATTTCGCGGTAAGGTACGGTCGGTTATGTCCCGTGGACACATCACACCAGATCAATTGATTATCGAATGATTTGAGTAGTTTGAAATTCATAGTGGATGTAGTCGAGTTTCTCAATCTCGTGAATTCCGCGTCTTTAGCTTGGTCGATACTTAACTCCTTATAGTTTATCGCTGGTCCATCATTTATCGCTGACACTGATGGTCGTGACAGCGCATCGGCGACGAAATTTGTCTCACCTTTAACATATCTAATGTCGGTTGTAAATTCAGCGATTAAAGCTAAATGTCGTGTTTGTCTTAGGGACGCGCGTTCAGTGACGGATGACATTACAAACGTCAACGGTTTATGATCGATATTGACGAAAAAATTTCGTCCTTCTAAATTATGTCTAAAATGTTTAATTGTGGCATATACTGCCAAAAGCTCATGGTCGAACGCGCTATAACGTGTCTCTGCTGGGTTCAGCTTCTTGCTGAAAAACGAAAGTGGCTGCCACATACCGTTCAAATACTGCTGCAACACGCCACCAACGGCGACATCACTAGCGTCACACGTGATGTTTATCTGAGCCATAGGGTCTGGGTGTACCAGAAGAGTAGCGTTTGCCAATATTTGTTTTGACTCTGAAAATGCTGACTCTGCATTTTGATCCCACTTCAAGTCGAAATTTGACTTCGGTGACAGTCTTGTATGGCCTTCGTTGTCAGCTGTGAGTAAATTATTTAGTGGTGTCAACTTCGCAGCGCATTGCGGTATGAAACGATGGTAATAATTTACCATTCCTAAATATCTACGCAGTGCTCGTTGCTTTCGGGCTTTACAAAATTTACGATTGCGTCAACGGCGCCCTCGTAACGGCGAAATTCCTTTGGCGCAAACGTGGTGGCCTAAAAAACTTAATTCAGTTGTACCGAACTGACACTTCTCAGGACCAATTATTATTCCGTATTCGGCTAGTCGGGCAAAAATAATTCGTAGATGTTTTTATGCGTTTTATGATCTGGGCTGGTTACCAGTAGGTCATCCAAATATACAAAAACATAATTAAGTACGCCTGTAACGTGGTCTATAAAACGCTGAAACGTTTGACCGGAATTTCGTAGACCAAACGGTGTCCTAGTAAAATTAAATAAACCAAAAGGTGTAGTAACGGCTGTCTTATGTACATCAGACGGTTCCACCGGAATTTTGTAATAAGCTCTGACCTAATCGATCTTTGAAAAAATCTTCGAGCCGGCTAAACGCTGCGTGAAATCCTGGATATGTGGAATCGGATAACGGTCAGGTACAGTCTGAGCGTTTAAGCTGTGGTAGTCCCCACATGGTCTCCAATCGCCATTTTTCTTTGGTACCATGTGAAGCGCTGAGGACCACTCACTGTCCCTAGGTTCAATGACCCCTAATTTTATCATTTCATCGACTTCACGTTTTGCGGTAACAAACTTATCGGGTGCCAATCGTCGTGGGCGCGCGAACACTGGGTGTCCTTTGGTGACTATTTTGTGCGTTATACCGTATTTAACGGTCTCACCCTTTGTCGTAGGGCGAGTCAGTTCCGGGAACTGACCGAGAAGTTTAGTATACTCATTCTGAACAGTGTCTACTCTGTTCAACGACAGTGGTGTAATTGATGACAGTTAAGCGGCAATAGCTAGACCTGTTCTCATGTCCCGAAGACATCGACTTCTCAAATCTACAAGTAAATTATAATGAATTAACAAATCAGCCCCGATTATGGGTCGCTTCACATCCGCTACTATTAATGTCCACGGATATTCGCGCTTTAAGCCGACATCGACGACGCGTTTACAGTTGCCGTATGTATTTATAGTAGTGTTTTTCGCTGCCACCAGGGGGAGGCAGTCTGCGTCTGAAATCCTGTTAGCGCAAGATTTCGGCAAAACGCTGACAGCTGCGCCTGTGTCAATCAAGTACCACCATTTATGTCTTTTGTCTGCGACATACAATAACTTAGAGTGAAATAACTTGGGAGAAGTAGCTTCCGCGAAGTCATGCCGCGTCTCAGTTATACCGCCAGATGCAAGAGTCGCAACCTTGCTCTGGCTTAGCAGTTTAAAGAAAATGCGCAGGGGCTCCTGCACGTGCGTGCCTTGTCACCGAAAGTCTGGTGAAAATAGCAGACAGGTGCATTAGCCGTATCTAGCACTTTAGCGGCATTATTTTGCTGTACATTCGGTGGCGGAACGAAAGGACGAGCATTTTGCTGTACATTGTTATAATTACCAGGTTTGTTAGGAACAAACCCTGTGGCCTGTACATTGGGAAAAAATGTAGGCCTAGGAGTATAGTGGTTATTTACACGTCCACGTCCTTGATTTCTCTTCTTCTCGGCTGCAGTCGCGGTTTCTAACTTTTTGAGTCTCTTTGATAAGTCCTCAAGCAAACCAACTAACTTAGTGGTTTCTTCAACTTTTATCTCCGAAACCCCCGGCTTACTCTCTTCTACATCTGCTTCGGAGGCAAGTGCCCGGTCGGCTAACATGGCCAAACTTTCTAGTGTGGCACTGTCTGTCTGGTTGTGTTGCCAAATGAGCGCGGATTGAAGCGGGATGAATGCTTGGCATATGACTGCCTTTCCAACAACTGCTTTCGTTCCAAAGCCTGCTGTCTTTTGTAGACGCCTGAGGAAGCGTGAGGGAATGTCTGAACCCATCCTTTCTACTGAAATTACTTTATTAACCCGTTTGGGTGTTGTCAAACCACGTCGCTCAATCAAAATGGTTTTCAGGCTTTCATATTTATGAGATCTGAAAGGCTGAAGTAGAACGTCCCTCACGTCTGATGCGACCTCGCCCGAAAATGCTGCGCAGGTTAAACTATATCTCTCGTCATCGTCGTGGATCTGATGAAGATCGAACTGAGTTTCAATCTGGTTAAACCAAAGTTCAACGTCCGTAGCATAAAACGTAGCTATTTTAAACTTGGGCAAGTTCGTTGAACGTCTCAGAGGCTGCCTTCTTCGTGGTGAAGGACTCTTGGATGAATCGCTCCTAGAGTGATGTCTCGTGCGTCTATTTTGAGCAATTCGAGCGAAATCTTCTTTGAGTCGTTGATACTCGTCGTCTGCCTCTCGGAATCAAACTTCATTTTCCTCGCTGTCCTGATAATAGTTATCCTTGCGTCGAGCACCCTCACCTTCTAGGGGCGTAGACATGAAGCCTTCACTATCGTGTTGTGTCGACATTATGAAATGTTTGTGAAATTAGTTAACTAGTGAAGCGTTTGAGATTGCGTGCCTATTGGTTCTATGCCTATCTCGAACGTGTTTAAAATGGTATGTCATATTAACACATACCAACTATTTGTGACTTGCCGTGCGCGGGTTGGTTGTACGTTACCGTCTAGACCAGATGAAAAAATGTCTGTATATGTTGAATCTTAGAAATGTAGACTGTAGAAATTGTCCATGCTATGTCGCATGTTGCGAGAAACAGGGTTTGCTGAGATATTTGAATATTCGTCGCTGAGATTGCACATAATTTCTTTGCACTTGTTCACACACATATATAATTATTTAGTGAAAACTGTAGGTCAAAATTGTACATAAAATGTCAGATATAATTGCGACATGCTATGCTAAGCTATGGTAATAGTATATTGTAAATCGACCTGGGTGAAAAAAAATTAAAATTTCACACAAGTCGAAAAACACATGCAAATATTGGCAATGTTTCGCAATAGCGCAACTGTTAAATCGAATATTTCTGTATTTATATAAGTTTTTATTCTTCAGAAATCGACTATCATGAGAAAATTTCATTCTCAAACTGATAGGCTAAATGTGACTGCGATAAAAAACAGCTACATTTATTTTAGAAAAATATTTTAAAACGTGACTGACAGTAGTCTATGCGGATTGATGATATAGTATATCATTTCGCTGAAAAATGATTTCTGCGGTGAACATTCCACTTTTTTTTTATATGGCACGTTCATCACCGAGTCATTCTTAATAACGTCCGAATCAATCGCTCGCTTCGTTCCGTTGACTGACGTATAAATCGGCTGTCGTCGTAGCGGTTGCGTTTATTTCGTCTGTGGTGGGTGTGTGTATGGTGTATGATCGGTTACTGCTAACATGTGCGGCAGGCGGCTCATTGCTGCGTGCCTGTGTCAGCGTGCATGTATCGGTGTGTACATATAAAACTGAACAGCAGCCGCGTCTCGCCTCACATTAGCATATTCATGATCTACTCCGTGCCCAAATAAGGCGCTAAAAGTAGGCTAGAGCAACGTCAAACACCAGGGGGCGTTTCGACGTGAAAAAATTATACTATGACTTTTATTAAAATCTCGCACAACTAGTGCTATAATTTCTTTTCCGAAACTGCTTATTTACATTTCTTCTTTTGTAACAGTTTTGAAAAAGAAAATTTATAAGTATTCAAAAAATTTATTTGAGACTAGGCCGTGTATAATTCGAACACGTGAATAGTCTGCTCCACCAAATCAAAATGGCGGCCTAATTTATGCTAATGTGATGAGGCGACACAGGTCCACTATCCAAGTGCATTCTGGTTATGGCGGGACACGTGTTTGCCCACGGCGGGCGATTAGCTAAACAAGGGGAACCAGCATCCAATATGGCGCTCACTTACCAAATACATTTATAACAATCAGCATTCTCTGAAATAACATATTGTAATAATAATAAAATATTGACCTACGGTCCTGGGAATATATTTAACAGACCAAATAGGACCGTTTATTGACATTCATTAGGGGAACAATTTTATTTGGCCCTAATCCTAATAAAGGTTACCTGAGTCGAAGCGATATTTTATAAAAAAAAATTGATTTTTACTGAAAAATCGAAAAATGACGAGGCTTCGTCTATGGACTTTAAAATCGAGTCACCCAATTATGGCAATCAACGATAAAAAGAAGTTTTCGAAAACACCCACTTCCTACTCGCCTACAGTGGCATTAATAGGATGAAAGCATTTTAAAAACTCTTACTATAAAAATAATATAGACTGAAACTATGAGAAAAATTTCAGGGTTCTTCTAGAGAAACCGACATGGTCGCCATCTTGAAAAAGCGCCAAACACGTGGAATTTCGTCCAAAAATAGGAAAATTACGCCGATTTCGACGCAAAAAACGTACTGCTCCTCTGATAACTCTTTCTATCTAGTTTAAAACTGGCATATTAATATGACCTACAGCTTTCACGTACCTTGGTGAAAAAAAATGCTCATGATTTTTTTCAAAAAATCCCTTAATATTTAAATAAAACTATCCTTGAAAACAGGAGTTTAATTTGTGTCTTGGTGAAAATACTGTTGCGTTCTCTATCAGTCGCCAGGGGTCACCAGTATGGGAACGTTAGGTAGTCCCTCACGCCGGAGGCACCAGTATGTGATTGTTATGGTCTCCAGTATGGGCTTGTAAGGGTGAACGGGAGAAACTGCCTAACGCTCTCCATCATATCGTAAACTTCGTCTCCCCGTCGGATCAACAGTTCTGATTAACTCACAAAACTCCATTATCTGCTTATCATGTTTATTTGTCTAGACATTTGATAATAGCAACGTACAACCCCGCGCACGACATGTCTAACTAAACTCAGAGCGAGCGACCGGCGGCACGTCCACAGTCGCTGAGCGTTCTATCTGAAGTGCGGGAAAAGTACCACGACCGCATGGGATTCGGCCCTTTGCGCCCGGCACCAAAATACCAAAACGAGGCAGTCGTCCACAGACTCACGCGTCCAGGAGGGTGGGGACAACTGCCACATTAGACTAGCAAAGTAGGGCTCTTACAAATACACTAATCAATAAATGAATGAATAAATGAATGAATGAATGAATGAATGAATGAATGAATGAATGAATGAATGAATGAATGAATGAATGAACGAATGAATGAATGAATGAATGAATTAATAAATGAATGAATGAATGAATGAATGAATGAATGAATGAATGAATGAATGAATGAATGAATGAATGAATGAATGAATGAATGAATTAATTAATGAATGAATGAATGAATGAATGAATGAATGAATGAATGAATGAATGAATGAATGAATGAATGAATGAATGAATGAATGAATGAATGAAAGTATGGACGGACGAACAGATGAATGATTAAATGAAAGAATAAACGAACGAACGAACCTACCAACGAACAAACGAGCGACCGAACGGACGAATCAACTAGCGAACGGACGAACGAGCGAACGAACGACTGAATAAGCGAGCGAGCAAATGGATGTATGAATGTATGCATGAATGAATGAATAAATTAAAAGAATGAATTAGTTAATTAATAAATGGATGAATGAATGAACGAGTGAATGAATAAATGAATGAATAAATGGATGATTGAATGAATGAATGAATGAATGAATGAATGAATGAATGAATGAATGAATGAATGAATGAATGAATGAATGAATGAATTAATGAATGAATGAATGAATGAATGAATGAATGAATGAATGAATGAATGAATGGCAGAGTGCAGTATTTCACATCACGATCTCGCAAAATATGTAAGATGTCATGTCGTTTCCGAATCATTTGATTGACTTCTAGTCAGGTAGCTTAGCGAAAAAAAGGATATTTGGCGAATAAGAGCACCAAATTTCACATGACAATCCCATAAGACCCATTAATCAACATTAGCCTAGGAGCCCTCTTGAATTTTTAAAAGTGTTGACGTAAAACGTAAAAATGCAAAATGGCCGCCGTTTTGACCAAAGTCAAAGATTAAATTGATATAATGTTCAATAGAATATAAGCAGATTCATGATTTCGGTATCTACCATGGATTTTTCAGATATGCCCGACATAATGGTGTTGCAAGAAACTATTTCAGACATTGCATTGTGGCTATAAATTGACATCATTTTCGACATAATGGACGTAAAAGCTTAATTTTGATGTCTACCCGACATCGCGGTGTGGTTGGAAAGTACATAAAGCTATTGCATTATGGGTAAAATCGAAGATGGCCGCCAAAAAATAATATAATTGTCAACAGAATGGAAGCAGATTCGTAATTTTGGTAACAACCTTGTAGGATCTTCATATATACTCCACTGTGACTGGCGAACATAATTATTGACAGTCTATTTTCTAAGATTGCGGTCATTAGACAAACAAAATGGCCGTCAGTGGGCCATGACAGGGCACACATTATGTGTCAGTTTTCATTAGGACATGTAGACGTCATTTGTGAGCCGTCATAGAGCCACGAACGAGCACAAACTACGTATAACTCTAACAAGAATTGAGATGGAGCAATGAGTTTGGCGTTTATGAGAGTTCTCAGGTATGGCTGACATTGTGGCATTATCAAAAATAGGCCATAAGGGTTGGGAATAGTCCATATAATCTAATATGGTAACGTTAGATAGACAGACTTGTTGGGGACTATTGGTCGTATTTGGCTCTGACGTTTAAGCCTATAATACACAGTAGCCGATGAACATGGATCAGACCTATTTTTTATTTATTGGTAATGCGTATAATAATAATAATAAAATGTTTTTGTGGTTATTCGATGTCCTCTTTGTGGGAATTGAAGCCGGCGTTTTAGCGTCGGCTCGGAACTTAAATTATTATCACAAACACTATTTATTATCTTTCAAGCCATAAAGAGATTAATTTAATTAAGTTTTCAATGAGAACGACTGTTAATTACATTCACATGCACATTTTATTTTTAAACATGCAAGTTTTAGATGTAAAATAAAATATCGCATTCTTTAGTAACGGGACAGTTCGTTGATATAGACCAAACTGGTGGTCATTATCAACAGACATGGGGGAATTGTGGCAGCACTAAAAAATTGGTCGTCACAGTCAAGTGGCAGCTTATCTGTCACGAAATTCGTCAATTATCTAATAATTTCTAAGAGATTATGTATGTTCAGTCAATGAATCATCGTGAATAACCAAGAGTTCACCACAGTTTGCAGGTCTTAAAGCTATATGTGGCTAAGCTATTGAGCCAATCGAACAGAAAAGGTAATCCTTGTGCAACACTATATCAAGTTCCACGTGACCTCGTTACCAAACATTTTATAGATAAAGAAATGACAACAATGCTTCTAAATGCATATTTAATTTTGGAATAAGCGTTTTCTAGGAATAGACAAAGAATTTTCTGCAACGAAACCAAAACTATGTCTAATAGTGGATACCTTGCTTTATCGAAAAATACACAGCATGACATTAATAGTCCTGAGGAAATGTGGCAATAATTGTTTTTGACTTCGTATAAAACGTTAGGTTATTTTATAACTTGATGGATTTTAAACCTTAAAAAAGTAATTCAAAATGCCTTTTCTGTAGATTTAACAGTTTGTTCCAGGACCAGTCTGCATGTTGCATTCGATATCTACAGCATGTGCAATGAGTTATCCAAACGAGGGAAGCGGTATAGCCAGATCTAGCCCTCGTACTCACAAAAGCTAAGAAATTTTCACTGCAATTTTTATTTAGCTTGACCATTGGGACATATCAAGTTTTGGTTCTTTTTTGCCAAACAGGACGCTTTGGGCCCTAGGGCATATTTTACCGTTTTTAAGATCGACACCAAAATAAAAATGACGGCAATTCGAAAAATTGTTCAAAATAGTAGTAGTTTTACTTATTTTCAGTTTTGTTTTATTCATAGCCCTCTGCCATATACACATGTAGGTTACTGAAAAATATTTTGCCCAGATTTCATTTTGAATATTTTTTTCAACCCCTCTATCAATACGGGCGCCTAAAAAATAAAAACATTATAAAATTTGTGTCAAGTTTGGCAATCTGGTTTTTTTTGTTGAGTGGTACTTAGAAGCAAGCTAAGTCGCAAAAAGTGTCCCCATTATGTCCCCAGGGGACTGGAAGTTAAAAAGTTAAAAAATCTAGGGCCAATTTTTTTTAATAACTACATATTTAGGATACGCGCGTCATTATCGCTAACTCTAATTTGCGGTAAAATTCAAATGTGCCGATATCTCTGCCTCCAATAGGCTATTATAATAAAGTTAACTCATGCTGTGGATATTTATCATTATATTTATTATGAATATTTTATTTGAATCTCATATTGATGTTTATGTTTACATATTTATGAAGGAAAAATAAATAAAATGACACTTTGAATGCTAAGACCAATTTTTTGCAGTGTATATATACTGTGGATATTTAATATTGTATCTAATATAAATATTTAATATTGATGTATATGTTTAAATGTTTGATGGAAAACAAAATAATAAGTATAATGACACTTTGAATGCCAAGGCTGAGTTTTTTTTAATAAATCTAAAATAATATATAATAAAGCACAATGCTTAAGACTTGTATTTTGACCAATGTGGCGTTATCCAGATATCCATGGGGATTATAACAATAAGCACAGGATACATATATTCTATTTAATAACTGACTGGAAGAACACGGTAAAATTCAACTGTTTTTTATACAGTTTGAAAAATACCATAAATAATCTGGCTATTATTATGATTAGTATACATATTTTATGATAGTCGCTTGACAGTGTCATCTCATTTATCAGCCTATATGTACACAAAACCCCATTCATTTCATTTCATATTGAGCATTTTGTCATCAGTCCGAGTATCCCTACAGATTATAATAAAAAACACAAGATAAATATATTATATTTAATAAGTGACTAGAAGAACGAGGTGTGGTTAACATTTAATGGTATGCGCCAAAGCAAACAAACATGGGTGTATCGATAAAAATCACCAGGACAGATGCAAATTTGGTGCTGATAAATGTCAAAACCATTGTACCAACTTCACTAAGCGTCGATCTGTACCCAAAAGTTATAAGCCTACGTGTACCTAGCGGCATATGTGTAAATTACATTTTTGTAAAAACAAAAATAACGGAAACTGACAGTGGAGTGGACATATCTACCAAGGAGGGGGTATTATGTCCATATAATTAATTTTTTCCTCATATGGTATTAGTGTGTATGTCGATTTGCTTTGATCATCAAACATAATATGAGAAAACTATGTCACCAACAAGTTAATTGAACAAATAATCTTCGTCAGCTGTATTGTCATCTTCGTCAGACTGTGCAATGTTTGCATAATCTATTTAATTGTCTGGGGATGACCCCTGCTGCGGTAGAATGTCAACTAATTGCTGTAGAGTTTATGTAATCTAGAAACCACCGTGTTTTTTTTTAATCCACTCTCGTTTTCAATGGTACATCCAAGATGTGCAGCAGCAAGTGGCACACTCAAAGAGGATTAATTTGATCTTTTCCAAATGGCGTTTGGAAATGTGCTATTTTTGTTTGAAAGTGCGATGACAAGATGGATAATTGAATAAATCAATTGGTGCTGAGGATTTGATGGTAGCCAAGTTTTCACATACATTCTTAACTTTGACCTCCCGAACTTCATTAGCATATTAGAGTATATGTAATCATAAACAGTGCAACAGAATTATGTTAAATGTTTCAATAGATATTCTTAAGGATACCATCCTTCACCTAAGCTTGTTAATGTAGGTACATATTGGATGCATTCTGCAGAACCTTGTATGGTTTAACTTTACCCCATCGTTTAAATGTTGATACAGCCTTGCTACTCGTGAAAGAAGAACCTGCTCAATCAACTTTAGCAGGTGTTGAAGCTCATAGGAGAGCTAATGACTAGAACAGAACCTGTTCAAGTACACCAAGTGGTTAAAAGCTGCTCAATGTTGTTTGTGTTATTGTCAGAACCTGCTCAATCAACTTAGCTGGTTTATTACAAAAAAAACACATTTTGGTCATACAGAAGCAATTGAGTCCCTTTTGATTCTGAGGTGTATCCACTCTTTTTAACATATTTAATGTGTACGCATGATGATTCGAGAATCAGTTTCTTTCTGTGCAGTGTAGAGCTAAGATTTAGTTCAGATACTGGTATTGTTGAAATATCTGAAAACAACCATGTAGCTTTACCACCCTCTTCTGAGACGTTCAGAAATTTTACATATCTTTCTTGGTACGAGTGAGTGCTAAAATGTACTTTATGGATGTACTTTATGGATGGTAAAACTATATTAGCAACATCGGCCATTTAAGCTGGAACATCTTTGATGTAAAATCTGGTATTTATGTCATCGATAAAAGGTTATTTGCTATCGGCGGTAGGGCAAAATTGTCCTCGTTTGCAATTCATCTTTCTAAAATCAGCTTTATAAACATGTACACCTGAGGACAGACATGTATCAAACGTTTTTCATTATCACTTTTAAAAGGATTTGTGAAGCTATTGAAATATACAGTGACCATGGTGATGGATGGTTATGATCGGAATCTCGGTGTTTGACGAAAGTATTTGCTACTCATCTTTATCCACATAAAATTATGGCCTACCACCCATTTTATGAGCGGCTATCACATAATGAACTAGTTCATGAGTTGCTCTGAGTGATTTGCTGTGATTCTATTTAACCCGGCGGTCTGAACCTGGACCGGAAGACGAATTTTCATGTCCCATTATAGTTTATTGTCCTGTCATGATTTCATGAATTGAGAATCGAGCAGCACCAATTGCATCATTTCAGAGAGGTGTTTCAGCTCCATGGTGTGTTTGCTCTTAAAGCACTTGACATTAGCGACCAACAGTTTTGGTGGGTTAATTTTTTAATGCGAAGTCAAAAATAAATAGAGTAGCGTTTTTAATTATGAACCCTAATTTATTTTTAAGCCCGTATTTTTGTATAGCGTTGGTGCGGCAGTTGATTATGATACATGTCAATTCAACGAAGCATTACATGCTATACATCATGATGTTTGAAGTAAATATGTTGAATGAAACAACATGAACACAATTGCATTCAAGGTGTTATTATGTACATAATTTTCCATACAACATGTAAACATAAACATCAATATGAGAAAAACATGAAATAATCATGTTAATTATAATAATAAATAATCATGGCATGTCGAGTTAACCTAATTATAATACCCTACTGGAGGCAGAAATATCAGCACATTTGAATTTTACCGCAAATTAGGGTTAGCGATAAAGACGCGCGTATCCTAAATATGTAGTTATAGAAAAAAATTGGCAACAGATTTTTTAAAACTTTAACTTCCAGTCACCTGGGGACATAATGAGGCCACTTTTTGCGAGCTAGCTCGCTCCTAGATATCATACAACAAAAATGACAGATTTCCAAACTTGACACATATTGATAAAAGTATTGATAAAAGGATTGAAAAAAATATTCAAAATAAAATCTGGGCACAAATATTTTTCAGTGAACTAGATGTGGGCTATGACTAAAACAACAGTGAAAATAAATAAAACTACTACTATTTTGAACAATTTTTTGAATTGTTGTCAATTTTATTTTAGTGTCCTTCTAAAAAAACGGTAAAATGGGCCCTAGGGCTTAAAGCGTCCTGTTTGGCAAAAAAGAACTAAAACTTGATATGTGCCAATGGTCAAGCTTGATAAAAATCGCAGTAAAAATGTCTTAGCCTTTGTGAGTACGAGGGCTAGATCTGGCTCCCGGCCTATTTACCATGTATTGCGTTCTTTATGATTACGCTACATTGTCTAGCATATCTAAAAAACATATTATAGCCACCAAACCATTCATCTATATCCATTTCAGCAAAAGCTATATGGGCCTACATTTCCTTCCAGTCATAACACAGAAGTGGCCATTATGGTTTTAAACACATTGATCATCTCTAAAAAAAATATCAGAGCATGTCAGGAGGTGTACCTGAAAACCTTGTGATAGACTGCAAAATCATCGATTTATCCTAATTCCGGCAAAGGTTATACACATTTCTTGCACGGCCATGTCTCTGTGATAGTTATGCTGCTTGTCTTATGGCCGCCATCTCGGTTTTTACTACATCGACCATCTCTACGGTTGTTTTAAATGACACCAACATGGTCACATGTTGGGCTACCTATCTGAAACCCATATGGTTGACACTTATATATGTTACTTCCAGTTATAGATATTTCCTACTTTGTCATGCATCTCCTTCTATTTTGTCTAAAATTATAAAAATTTGTTCGACACGAATTTTGTTTGACCGTCACCTTGTCAAATGGCGGCCATCTTGAATTTCACCCACAATAAAATGTAAAACTACTCTCCGGCCACACAACTAAATCGGCAATACCTGAAAAGCCAACGGCATTTATCTAAATCGTGACGCTCCTTCTATTTTGTTTAAAATTATATGATTTCATTGTTTTGGCCTTGCATAAATGGCGGCCATCTTGGATTTTACTCAAAATGTAAGGACTAATATACGCTTTGGCCACACCCCTATGTCCGATATGCTTGAAAACTCAATGGAACACACCAAAATTATGATTGTGCTTCTATTCTGTCAAAAATGATATCAATTCATTGTTTCACCTTGCGCAAATGGCGGCCATCTTGGATTTTATTCACAATGCAATGTCCAAAGTACTATCTCACTACATCACTATGTCAGGCATAACTGAAGCCGTATGCTAGACACCAAAATCAAGAATCTGCGACTCTTCTGTCGAAAAAATATCATTTTCTTGTTTCATCTTGTACAAATGGCGGCCATTTTGGATTTTTTGAGCCCTCAAAAAAATGTTGGTGCCTTTATCCTCCCGATAACACTTTTCCTAAAATTTGATGCTAAGCTACATGACTATTCATGCGATTGTATAGATAAAATTATGAATGAATTGATGGACTGACTGATTGGACTGATTGAGCGAACGAACGAGCAAACAAGCAAACGAGTAAATAAATAAATAAATAAATAAATAAATAAATAAATAAATAAACAAATAAATAAATAAATAAATAAATAAATAAATAAATAAATAAATAAATAAATAAATAAATAAATAAATAAATAAATAAATAAATAAATAAATAAATAAATAAATAAATAAATAAATAAATAAATAAATAAATAAATAAATAAATAAATAAATAAATAAATAAATAAATAAATAAATAAATAAATAAATAAATAAATAAATAAATAAATAAATAAATAAATAAATAAATAAATAAATAAATAAATAAATAAATAAATAAATAAATAAATAAATAAATAAGTAAATAAATGAATAAATAAATAAATAAATAAATAAATAAATAAATAAATAAATAAATAAATAAATAAATAAATAAATAAATAAATAAATAAATAAATAAATAAATAAATAAATAAATAAATAAATAAATAAAGAAATAAAGAAATAAATAAATAAATAAATAAATAAATAAAGAGACGCACGGTTAAACCATTTACTTTTCCCCAGTAAACAAGGCACGTTGAATCTGTGTTGGTTTAATGTTGGCCGACTGTCAGCGACATTGGCCCTACATTGAGCCAGCACAGGGTACAGCGATGTATATCTGTATGTCTATTTGACTAAACAACTTCACAATTCCATTATTTAATTGCAGTTGTTGTTTATTATCAGCAGGGGCTGATTCAGGATCACGAAAAAAGGGGACGGGGTCCGATAAAAATTTGTTTCAGGGTTCTGCTCACCCAGAGGGCGGGGGCCCTAGGGTAGTGGTTAGCACCGCTGCCTTTCACGCCAGAGTTCGGGGTTCGTTTCCCGGTCTCGGCGGTTTGAAAGAAACAAATAATGTTTCTTCCCCATCCACGTGTGAAAGTCAGTATTGTGGGGAGCCTCCGTGACCGAGAGGTAGCGTACTCGGCCTCAGACCGCCAGGGCTCAAATTTCGAATCCTGTGTGTGGAGGACAGTGTCATCTCAATCATTTCACCATCCTCAGGAGGTTCTCCTGGCCCAGTTTAGCCTATATGTGCACAAAGGTGGCCTAAAGCCCGATTCATTTCATTTCATTTGCTCACCCAGAAAACACAAAACATTTGTATAGCATTTATACAACGTCGGCCCAACGTCTTCGCCGTTGGTCCAACATTGTATAAATGCTATACAAATGATTGGTGGTTGCTGGGCAGCTGATAATCTCATGTTCGGGTAAAATTGATATTGGCTTTAAAGCGATTTTTGGACATAAGCTTTTAAAAGTTGAGGTCAGGATCCCATTCTGACCCCCAACAGCCCCCCCCCAACCCCAACCCCCCTCCCCCCACACACACACACACACCCTCCGCACCCGCCAGTGGATTGTCAAGCCTATATTAAGCATGCAGGAATGGGGTTATTGTAGTCTAGGTCCTGACAAGGTTTTGTATGCACTTTATCTAGGAGAGGCTAACTCAACTGTTTTAGACTAATTCGACCCCAAGGAACAACATGGGATGTATGCCAAATTCTCTATCCGAGACAAAAAGTCTGAAAAATGCCCTCGCTTTTCGAAAAATGTGTATTATTTATCGCAAATGCTGATTTTACATATTCAACTATATATCTTTATTTTATCTTGCAGTTAGTTTATGTTCTGAGACATTTGAATTATGTAAAATGTCAATGTTTGTCATTTCTTAGATAATTTTTTTTTGGGGGGGGGGGGTTTAATTGATTTTTTTTACAAAAAATACGTTTTTTCTTATCGCGAATGCTGATTTTACTTATTTAGCTATATATCATAATCTTATCAGGCAATTTATGTCCTGTGGCACTTATGCTATGCTGAATATCCATGTCTCATAGTTTATAGAATATATTTAGATTTCTTTTGAATTGTTCATATATTTTGTGTATGAAAATAATCTTCCCATATTGCAGTTTCCAGCCAATAATCGCCACTCTCTGCGGTTTGGTGCGTCAAGTCTAGTCGCCAGTCAGCTCTCACAACATCTGACAATTTTAACCATATCCTAGTCTGTGGATGGTCTAAAGACTAAAGACAGAAACTATATCAATTTCATCAAAGATTCGTGTAGTTTCGGTAGTATATATATCAATGCAACAACAAAGTCGTAAAATGTCTTTTCATGTGGATGCATGTTCAGTGCACTTTTCCTCACAAAGTTGATGAGAATTGTAATTTGCATTGTTGCATATTGCATTAAAAACTATTTTTTTTAAATAAATTTAACGCGATCAGCCTCACCTTCCTTCATGTAGCCCAACAACTGATCTATTTTCAAGTGCTATAACAACTACAAAGTGTAAAAGCTATTTTTTCAAAATAAATTTAACGCGATCAGCCTCACCTTCCTTCATGTAGCCCAACAACTGATCTATTTTCAAGTGCTATAACATCTACAAAGTGTAAGAACTCTTTTACAGGATTAATTTTTTTGTGCACCTTTAAAAAGGACATCATACTCAAAAATGTGTCATTACTGAGAATAAAGTCATGGTAAAGTGATAAATACAAAAATACCCTACGCGTAGCTCATTTGTTAAATATTTGATAATTGGATATAAATCAGAAAATTATGCATCTAAAAAAATATTAAATGTGAAAAAAGTTTGTATTGAAATAACCATGACTTGAACCTAAGTAGGCTCAAATGCATTCAAATTTATGAAGATGATGAATGGCATATAGGGAGCAGCTCTTATAAAAGTTAGTGGTGAAACACTAGCTCTCACTCGAAAAAAAAGATGCAGTACTTAGCGCTGGGGTGAATCATTTTACTCCAAAATCAGATGTAATACAACGTTCGATATGACTTGTATTGATGACAGCTGACATGATCACATCGGTACTGCATTATATTGCCACCTCAGCGTTTGTCTTGGTTGACAAAGAAGGTTTTTTGAAAAAAAGTGTCAGGTTACAAGTCAAGTCCAAACGTCTAAAGGTACAGTATGTCCACAAATTAATCAGCAAGGGCCTGGAACACCTTTAAAAACCAACGCTATTGTTAGCGACTTTATGGCCTGTGTTAGAAAAAAACACTGAAGAAGCTGAGTACACCTGCAAAGACGTTGATGTTCCATTGACATCTATGATTACTATAACATCTGGACACAACTATGACTAAATCCTTCTTACAAGTTCTATTGTTTGACTTTTATACAGATGACATCAACAAGAGAAAGGGAAAGTCGTTCTGTAAACAGTATTAATCAGAGAATGCTCAGTGGCTTACTAACAATGCTGCACAAGAGATATCACTACAGGCATGTGAACTGTACGACATAATTATGTGTGGAGAATGACATGGGTCATGTTTGATGAACATGCTTTGCTACTCTTGTCTTAACTACACACATGATGCAGCTGATGATGGGATAGTGTTCCGTGCACATTATCATACAATTTTTCATACAATTTTCTTTAGTTCACAGTGCAAGGTATACATCTGTTACTTCCCTATACACATAGGTGTATTTGTAGGCCTATGCTTAATTCTAGATTTCTAATATTTCTTATTTTTGACATGGTTGTCCAAAATAAGAAATCAGGAATTTCGTCTTTATATCTAGCCTAACTGGTGAATGCGCAGCACACAAATTTAAAAATTTTGCAGTTCTATTCTATGGACATGTTTACATCATATGGTCATATTGATAAGCCAAAATAAAATCACCGATTTTTTAATGATTTTAGCCTGAGCCAGTCCCTTTAAAAACACTTTGGCACTTAAAGGGTTAATATATCTAAATCTACATTTCATGGAATTACATGCGCAGTGAGTGAACAAATTGAGCACCTGTGAATAATTAGCAAGATATTTAGGATACAATTCTATTAACAAACTTTGTAAAATTATATCCTAAAGTTATCAACTTATAGGCCTATAAAGTATTATACATCTTTAGAGCACATAAATACAACGAACTATAATATATATTCTCATATATTTGTTACATATAAAAAGGCTTAACCTGATTTTTTACCTGCTGACCTGCACCTTTCTTTATTCTGTCGTTTTCAGGAAGCGGGTCTGGTGTAGTGGTTAACACCACCGCCTGTCACGCCGGGTCCGAGGCTCCTTACTCGCTCTCTTTATTGAAGTTTCAAAGCAAATCTTAATTACTCCCCCAAAATTGTCTTTGTTTAGATATAGGGGCCTATGTTTCGAATGTTTTGGCTGTACACACGAATGTTTTACTTTATAGTCGTTAGGGGCCGCCATCCAATCCCTAGGGGGAGGGCTGAAGTATATTTTAAAATAAATAATTTCGGGCAGACTTTGCATGGAATTAATAATTTATTTCAAGATTTAAATCTCTCTCTCTCTCTCTCTCTCTCTCTCTCTCTCTCTCTCTCTTTCTCAGAGCCTCTCTCTCTCCCCCTCTCTTTCTCAGAGCCTCTCTCTCTCAGAGCCTCCCTCTAATTCCCCCTCTCTCTCTCAGAACCTCTCTCTCCTCTCTCTCTCTTTCAGAGCCTCTCCCTCTCTCCCAAAGCATCTTCCTCTCACAGAGCATCTCTCCCTCTCAGAGCCTCTCCCTCTCCTCTCTCTCTCTCAGAGCCTCTCCCTCTCCCAGAACATCTCCCTCTCCCAGAGCCTCTCCCTCTCTCTTCCCTCTCCCCTTCCATATTTTGAATGATCCGTTGACCTTATATGATATATATGTATAATAATAATAATAATAATAATAATAATAATAATAATAATAATAATAATAATAATAATAATAATAATAATAATAATAATAATAATAATAATAATAATAATAATAATAATAATAATAATAATAATAATAATAATAATAATAATAATAATAATAATAATAATAGCCAAGATGTTTACTACTAACATGACAAATGTCAAGTTTTGCGATTACCTAATCTTGATTTAATCTCTGTATATGTATAGACCTCTAACATTCTGTGGTATATGTAAACATTTCTACCGTATTAAGTTGTTTTTCAGGGAGCCCTGCATGTATGTGTCAGGCGAATATATTTTAGTCCAATACGGTCGTGAATCATACCCTGCTGATGTCAGTGCTAATACATAAGATGGTTCAATATTAACATAAGTCATGTTATGATTTTGAACAAAAACTAACGGGTACTTATTCTAAACGTTCAGTTACAAATCAAGAGCACAATTAATTTTCTGGATTATTGTTTTTTTTTGTACGTTGATAATTGTTTCCATTTATTTTTGTCTATTGCCATGTTCTTGCTCGTTATCCATGGAACGGCTAAACAATAATTTCAGGATATGCTGGTACATTGAGCTGGATTATGGTGTTGTTTTAACTGCCAAATAATTTACTGGTTTAAGTTTCCATCACCATAACATACATCTTGAAAGAAAATAATTACATTAAATGAAACCATTTTTTATAGAGGGGTAGTTTTGTTTTACATTGATGTATTTCATTTATTTTATTTTTATTAAGTTTTCATTTATTGACAATTTACCTCCGTTGGCTGTTTACCAATTATGTATCGAGGGTATTTAGCAGGTGACCAGTAGAAAAAAAAATATATAAATACGAATAATATATATTTATAACAATGTATATTTTGTTTTCTGTTTATTGTTTTATTAACATTCATATATGTTCAATTAATTTAAAATGTTTATAAATGGTCATAGTGATTATACTACAAAATTATTTCCCATGGTATAAGTCCATATTCATAAGTGTTAGCCTTTAACAACTTAAATATAGACCCACTAAATATGATTGATGACCATCTCACATCAATTTCTTATAGATAGTATTGCTTTAAAATAACAAAGTAATACATTTATATTTAAATTATGTTGAACACATTTTATTACATGTACATCGATATCATATAATCAATGTAAACATGTTTGCAAAATGTGTGTGCATTTATCGTCACATCATACTCAGATCTATATAAAATAACGTTATTGATCATCCTAGGTGATGGAACCGTGCTATTGTTAAAAACACACACATTACTACACATTAATCTACAGTTAATGAATTAACTTTATTCAGAATGGCATTATTTACAGGGTTACGATAGTAGTTTATAAACTGTTAAGTCTTAAAAGCTGCTGTTACAATGTTCATGTTTAGGTTCAAATTCACATCGCCACATTCAAAAGTGACAACGTCGGTTTGAAGTTAATTATGTGTTGAAAATCCTATATATAGCCTATATATGAACACATTTGAACTACACAAAAGTTAGCTTATAAGAGCATGCCCCTCTTGCCTAGCTACTCTGAAAAGCTGACTTTTGTGTGATTAACACCTTTGACTTTGGAGATACGTGGTTCTGCCTCTTTGCCATCGATATGGGTTAATGTTTTTAAATAGGCTTTTGAATAGCCGCTTGCTTGTGGGTCTATATATTATTATTAATTTAACGATTAAATTTATTTAAATAATTGAGCTTTTTATTCATATTGTCTATTAAACGAAGCAACTGTTTTATAGTTGAATTTTTGTTTTGCAGTAGTTTACATTTTCAATTCATCATCCGCTTGTTCATCGTGTCTATGACGTCCCAAATAACATAACAAACATGGTTTAATCGCTGTTATTGTCCCAAGTTACGTACGACACGAGTCCTTCGTCCATTGCATTTTATTCATTGCTGTCAAAGTTTGTGTGTGCCATCATTACTGGAACATAATCCTATTTGACTGCTTTCTGTCCAGTGGTATGTCCGACATGACTGTTGTCTGTCCAGTTGTACGTCCGACACACCTGTTGTCTGTCCAAAGTATGTCCGACATATTTCATGTAATTAAAAGTTCCAATTTTGCATACATATAGACGTAATATTGTTGTGAGCTTATTTGTATAGGTACAGTTCCAGGCTATGTTTTACATAATAAAATCAATTCGTACATGTTTGTCCTATTGTAGAAGATACAGAGCATGTTGTGTGTCATTTTTTTATAGAGAACGTCCAACATTTTATCATAAAATGTTGATTTTAATTAAAAAGGGTGTAATATCCATGGTATAATTTGGCATGTGATGTTGTATCAAGGTTATGTATCCAGTTTAAAATGATAATGCGTAAGTATTTAAGCGGAAGCCTTATTTATGAGCAAAATCATCTGTCAGAGAACGTCCGACAGATGACCAGGACCTTGCCGAATCAATTTGTGTTTTTTCCTCTTTATCCTTGTGTAACTATCTTCTCCTTCCAAAACTATGTCGCAGACATGTATGTCATCAATTGCAAATGGCTATTGTTGAAATTATGGGTATTCTAAATTTTGATGATGATGTCCAATTTTGGTATACCATAACCGTATTATTGCCCGAAATGTTTTATATAAACATGTGATAAAATTTGAAATGTTTAGCACGCCGCCGTGCCGGGTTGAAATAAATAATTTGTCCGCGATTCATTTATCAATTTGTTTTTTCCAGAGTCAGTGTGGTTCGCTAATGTTTGCTATCCTTCTGACACATGTAGCGGTGCTGTGTCGCTGGCATCCGTCCATCCTCGATCTCCCGGTACGTACACATTTACACAACCAATACCTCAGCAAACACGAGGCATTCACCCAATGCTGTTTCAATGTTGGGAAAGCGTCGAAGACACTGTTCCAACAATGAGTGAATGCCTCGTGTTTGCTAGCTGAGACAAACACGCAGAATGAGCAAATACAGTGCACCTTGTAAATAATTATTATTTCATCATCGTATGTGTACGGTGGCTCGTAGAGGCCAGGAATGGCCAGGAATAAAATAAATTAAAATGATTAATGCGTGCCCGCGCAATAATAATGCGTACCCACGCAATAATAATGCATGCCCACGCAATGACTAATGCGTGCCCACGCAATGATCAGTGCGTGTCCCCCAAAAATTAATGCGTGGCCACGCAATAATAATGCGTGCCCACGCAATAATAATGCGTGCCCACGCAATAATAATGCGTGCCCACGCAATAATAATGCGTGCCCACGCAATAGTCAGAACATGGCCAGCTGCTTGTGAAACCCCTCTTGAGACTTGACTTGTGAGACTTCATAGACTGGGTTTACATGATCAATTATTAATTCAGTAGCCTACGCCTACTATCTATCTATATATTATTGCGTGGCCACGCATTATTATTACGTGCCCACGCATTATTATTGCGTGGGCACGCATTATTATTCATGCGTGGCCACCCATTGGTCATTTCGTGGGCACGCACTAATCATTGCGTCGGCAGGCATTAGTCATTGCGTGGGCACGCATTATTATTGCGTGAGCACGTAATAATAATGCGTGGCCAGGCATTATTATATCGATATATAGTAGGCGTAGGCTATTAAGTTAATAATTACCATGGTAACCCAGTCTATGAAGTCTAACAAGTCAAGACTCAAGAGAGTTTACACAAGCGGCACGCATTATTATTGCGTGGGCACGCCTTATTATTGCGTGGGCACGCATTATTATTGCGTGGCCACGCATTATTATTGCGTGGCCACGCATTAGTCATTGCGTGGGCACACACTGATCATTTCGTGTGCACGCATTAGTCAGTGCGTGGGCACGCATTATTATTGCGTGGGTACGCATTATTATTGCGTGGGCACGCATTAATCATTTTTATATTTATTTTATTCCTGGCCATTCCTGGCCTCTATGGGCCACCGTATATGTGCCACTCCACAGTACAAACTACCATGTTTTTGCAATATTTTTTAGTTAATAATATATAATTATGCAATTTAAGAGTGATGCGCAATAACAACACACATTGTTTAATAAACATGATTAATGAGAGGGGTTTATATATACTATAGATCTGGTAAAATTCGCGAGGTTTTAATTTCCGCGAATTTCGCGAGGAAGACAAATTCGCGGGTTTAGGAATTTCATGAAAATTATTATTATAATAGCTCTACCTATCATCAAAATTGATAATTCGCGAATTCTTGACTTCGCAAAAAGTTCCAAAATCACAAATTCGCGAAAACTACCAGATCTACAGTATCATTATAGGTTTTTACTATTTCAATATAATGTTTGTCAATGATTGTTCTATTTGACAGATGATGCTGTGTATTCTCAGCCAAAGAAAAAATACCGTAAACTCAGAAGTGACCCGACGCGTGTCCGTGATGTGATCCATTCGTGTGAAGAAGGTAATACAATGTTCACCCAATGTTGTTTTGATGTTGTAGAGACGATCTAACTTGAAAACAACACCGTCACGAATAAGCGTATACATCGTATTTAGTCACAATTTGAAGCAGTACTCCATCTAGTATTTTATTGATTTAGTCATTTTTATGACTGTTCCAGGGGACCTATTAAATTTATTTTGATAGCTTAAGTGCAGGTGATTCCCAGAATAACTACCAATTTAGGTAGGAATTAGGTGACAGCGATCAAAAATGGTATATTTGTTCCACTTGTCACGAATTCTGCATCTTCAACCATGCCATCTGTATATGAGATGATACATCATAACAAGAACGGTAACTCGCAAAGCTAAAGGTAGTATCTGCTTACTTTACTAGTGGGCAGATACTACCTCTTGGCTTTGCAGAACAGAATAATCTCACACAAGGTCTATATTAAAATCAACATCGTAAACCTCGTATTCAAGTGCCCTGAAAAAGATACCAGTCTCGTAACCACTAGTCCCAAACAGAACTTGAAACTGTAGGTTTCAGCCACAGATTGTGTCCATTCAAAAAGGTGGGAGTTTCTTTGGACGGACCAAAGAGGTGACTTTTTAACCTCCTTGGACGGATATATTTAAGACTTGACCTCGATTATGGAGGTCGATAAAAGGTTTATTAGAATCAGCAATATTTCACCTACTATCGCATTGCTACAATAGACAATAGACAATAATTTATTCGAACTCTGGCCGGGGTGGCATGGAGTGTAATATATATGAAATTAAACAATACATCTTTTATACACATAATTATAAAGATTATAAACAATAACAGAAAAAATACAATGTAAGCAGCAATCAAATGTAAAGATCAAAAATATTGAAAGATTCTTTTAAATATTTAACTAATTTTTTAATCACATTTGGATTTTGACTTGACATAATGTTTTTAAACTTTAAAACGTTTGGTCGTTGGTGACAATATTTGGGTAGAAATTGGTTTCTTACTTCAAACAAGATTGAACATTCTAAAACAAAATGAAATTCATCACATAGTGTGTTGTTATTACAAAAAATACATATTCTATTGATTCTTGGTGTGTTTGTGTAACGTCCGACTTCAATAGGTAGCTTGTGGTTACAGGTTCTAAATTTACAAAATGTTTTTCTTTCGTACAATGGTAAAAGACAAAGATAATTTTCGAATTTAAATTCCGTCTTAAAAATACGATACAAAGTACATTTACTAGATTCGTTTATCTCATTTCGCCATTGTTGCTCGTATTGGTCTTCTAATCGTTGTTTGATGACCATATGAAAATTAGAAAGATTACTACTGTTGTTTCGAGGCATTACAAACATATTGGAAAAACCAGTATGGTCTAGTATATGTTTAATAGTGTCTAGCCATTTAGAGGATAATGTCCTATTATCGGAGTAGTGACAAAGTAAATTATAAAAACGGCTTGACAACTTGTTCTCGTCATCTGACGCTAACTTACACCAAAAAGAAATCATTCGAGTTTTAATATATACAGAAAGTGGAAAGCGCCCAGTCTCTCCGTAAACCATACAACTAGGTGTTGACTGTTTGAGACCTAATACATACTTTAAATATTTGAGGTAAAGTCTATCAAAAATTAAAACGTTTTCATATCCCCAAACTTCACAGCCATACAACAGAATTGGCAAAATCAATGAATCAAACAGTTCTAGCTGTAAGTCAATGGGTAGATCGAGCTCTTTTGATTTCTTCAATAATGCAAACATAGCTTTTCTAGATTGCACTACTAGGTGTGTTTTGTGACGAACAAACGAACCATTGTAATTTAAAAATACACCTAGATACTTAAATGAGTCAACGATTGATATATTTTTACAGTACAGACAGTGGGGGGGGGGGCACAAACATTAGTGAGCGACGCACACCCCTGTCACACTTGTTAGGGCGCTGCGAACCTCCACGTCGCGTCACACTGCACAGGGGGTGGTGTTAAAGTGGAGCACGCGGCAGGTGGATCAAACGCAGACGTTAACGAGGTGATAACGCTATGCATTGCTGTTCAGATAAGCCAGTTTAACCTGACCTCTCTTACCAGTCAATGATTAATTAATAAGTCACAAAAAAGACATTATCAAAGTATTATTTTATTCACAAATTTAAAATACGATTGTATTTTTACAATTTTTTTTATCATCAACGGCAATGTTGATATTTTTACTAATTTTCTGAAGTGCTAATTAGCTAATGTAACTACTTTCTTAGTGGACACAGTCACATGGACCTCAGTCATTCCCATGTTGTGTTGGTTGCTGTCTCAGGGAAGAATAGGCCAGCATGTTTAAATACTGCTTAATTGACGCTACTCGGATTGGATCTAGCCTATATTTTCCTCGCGTGCCGAAGACGTTATATTTTAGCTAAAGTTAGGAATTTGTATCGCCCAGTAAATACAAAACATTTGTATTACATTTAGAGAATGAACATATTGTATAAATGTTATACAACTGTTTTGTGTTGTCACACCTCGCTAACTGCTTGTTATGTCTCAGCCACGCCAACACTGATAAACCCTGCTTACCTTTCTAAATAAATAACTTTGCGAGCTAACGTGCAATCATAATACAATATAATAAGATTATGACACCTAGCTGACACACTGACACCACGCCCTTTTCGTGTTTATCAGTGGTGTAATTGCACCTTGTGAAGCCAAGGGTGCCCTAGGTGGCAACTGCTCCGCATATAAATAAATATATGCTTTAAAAAACACATTCAAACATGGTTTTAAATTAATAACAGATAAAAGTATTATTACACAGTAAAAATAGTTATATCCCCGGAAAACATTTTTCAGCCACTATGATCTGATATATGCGTCCTGGCGCTGTGCCTAGAATATAGACGTTTTTTTTACATAATTATAAACAAATTGTATATAAGTTATTTTTCAGGAGCAAAATTATTTTCAAAATCTTTCACAGCCGACCATAACACATTTACATTTCTTTTTTATCTAGGCTGTTTCCGAATGGTAGCCGTTTTATAGCCCTCTATGTTTTTTTCTCTATGATGAAAGCAATGTCTTGTTGAAATAATTTTATTTTGATTGATGGTGTATGTGTATGTATGTCACCGTAGAGCTGAGGAATGTGAGTTTGTTGTATCATTATAAATACTAAAAAACATCTATCCAACTCTGCAGGGCACGCCTCAGAGGCCACCCGTCTAACAGTCCGTTAGCGAGTGTCTGGGTAAGACAAACATGACACTCTGATTCAATGCTTGTTTAATGTTGGCCCACCGTATGCAATTATGGCAAAAATTATGGCAACAGACGGGAACATTACAGATAAATAGTACATGAAATGTAGTCATTCAAAACTAACCATTGCAATAAAAATTTAATTTTACTGGTTACAAACATGAATACATTTAAAACACAAAATACTCATTAACGCTGAATAATTTATTTAAGTGAACGTTGAAGATTACCTTGGTTGGATTGTTTCATCTCTCAATATTATCTGCTAGATAAACTTTAGTGCCACAAGTTACAATTATAACTATTTATTATAACTATCGCTACTCAACCTTTCAACAAACTTTGGAAACTTAAGTTTATTTGTATTCTTCAAATCACTATGAAATGGTTTAATTGATAAAACATCTTCCAAACATCTATAATGATATGTAGGATGGGAAAATATGGCTCGTAATTGTAATTTACACACTTTAATGTGTGAGGATATAATATGTGGGTGATGGTACTACAAGGGTTCAGACGGGAAGGCTGGCGGGCGTGCCTATTGTTATAGCAGGACAATGGTCACCTGCTTATCTTAACGAGGTGTGAGTAAGCCATCGATCTGTGGCGTCCACACTAAACGGTGTTCAACGCTCACGCCATTCCAGGTCAGGCGTGTCCGTTTCGTAACACACGGTAATTGCTGCCATAAATCAAGTCCCCCCCCCCCCACTGTCTGTACTTTAGCTATTAGGCCTATTAACAAACTTCCAATGTTTTTTTTTAAAAAAACCGCTAATCTCAGAGAGAGGTTGGACCCCCTTCCCTCTCATCGCACATAGACAGGAGCTGCACCTAGTGGATATAACATTAACCAAGAATTAAAGCGGGACATCAATTCGTCGCCACGGAGCTAAAGGATCCTATCTGCCACTCTAACGAGTGTCAGATAGGATCCTTTAGCTCCAAGGCGACGAATTGTACATGACAAAACGAATACAGCAATACATGGGTTACACCCTTACGGCGATAAACTTGCCATCTAAAACAAGCCACAGCGAGATAAGAGGATAACCAACTCAAAGTATTTAATGTCGGCACTGAATCAGTGAGACTAAATTAAAATTTAATTCGCTATCAAGTTGCTTTTAAGTTGTTGATAATAGTTTTTTTCTATTTATTTAGTTCACCGTTATGGTAATTCTCATTTCGCATCTGCAGTGTGAATCTGGATACAGATTATGTTACAAACTACGAGATTACTATTTTTGTAAATGTCACATATATATTTAGGCTACGCTAAGTATAGGCTAATTGGGCACTTTTAGAGTGAAGTAAGTCTAACGAAGGAGATAAGTGCTGCAGAGTAGTAAAAGTCAATTACCATGCAAAGTCAATTTGCAGCCGAGAGGCAAGTTTTCTAGTAGGCAAGTTTTCTAGTAGATCATTAAGCTTATGTTGTAAACTGTGGATAATTCGATTATTATAATATTATTTAATAAGAGGGCTAAATTATCCATTTTTATAGACATGTAACTACGTCCCTGTTGTAGACTCTTATCATTTACTAAACAATAACCTTTTTGTTTCAGATAAACATCAAGTTATAAGAAGGAATAGTGAACATAAAGTACTCAGACATTCAGGTCACGATTCTGACGCTGACTCGGACGCCCCACCTCTACCAGATAGACATCCTAAACTAGGTACAGCCACGGAGGTTATATATATAACCTCCTTGGTACAGGCTGACAGAATATACTAGATTTATAGGGAATCTTAGTAACCATGTATGAGTATAGCAGATAAGGTCTTTTAAATCTAAAAATTAATATGTTAAAAAAAATTGGTATTTGATTTTTAGCAATCGAATTGTTTCTTACATGCATGCACTTATAAAAATCAGTACTGTGTTGATCCTCCGTGACCGAGAGGTAACAGGGCTCTGCCAATTTATTTAAATTAATGCAAACGTCTGTACAGCAAAATAGACATACTGTGGATCTGGTAATTTTCGCGTGTTTAAATTCTTGAGAATGTCAGATTTTGTGACTTTTCACGAATTTTAGAATTCGCGAATTTTCATTTTTTCTTTAGTAGCGATAATCAAATAATAGTTTTAGCGAGATTCTTGAATTCGCGAAATTGTCTTGTCCGCGAAATTCACAAAAATCAAAACCTCGCGAATATCACCAGATCTACAGTATGTTATTTGTTCTGTGTCTAAAGGACTATGTACTCTGATTCATCTCACAATCTTCAGGAGGTTCCCTTGGACCAGTTTAGCCGGTCTGTATGTCCACACAGGTGGTCTAAAACTCCATTCATTCCTTTTTTCTACCGAAGTAGCTCCCATTTTCACCCACTTGAAAGTTAAAATTTAAAGTTAAAAGTTGAGGCAAAAAATGTACAACAAGAATCCATTATTAAAATCATCATTTGATACACCAACAAAAAAGGATGAAAACGGTAATAGGTGCACAACATTATTTATAACTATTTCACACATGTTTTAGGGGAAGAAAGCATGCGGTCAACTAGCCTGGTTGTTGACGAGAAGGTGCCAACGAATCGCAGGAGCACAAAATATCATAGATTTAGAGAGAAACGATCAAAATCATTTTGTGGGGAGCTACGAGCAAAAAGGTCCAGTGAACAGCTGCATGCTCCAACAAGCATGTGTAACATTATGGCCGATAATGAGCCTCTTGGATGTGCTCCCAGAAAAACAGGGGATCCTGAGGACGTCTCCCTGCCTACTGACAACTTGAGTTCTTGCAAAGATTTGCCATATGAGGTTACATACTCAAGTCAATACGAGGATCTGCCAGGTACACTACAGGATTTACCGTATCATTTAGTACCTTTAACCCTTTCAAGTCTGAATTTACCATTGTCATATTCATCCACTACAAGCCGCGAATTGCTGTCGTAATTCTCGACTTGCAGTGGATGAAGATGACTTAAAGTGTGTGAAAAAATAAATAAAATTACCATGCATATTTGTGAACCAGTTTCATGGAAATTTCCATTCTGAAAGCCTTAGTTGTGGAAAAATGTAATCAGTTCTCAGGTATTTAAAATGATGCTTTAATGCATCTGAGGGCTTAAAGGGTTAATGTGTCATTGATGGTTAAATCGTATACCGTCATTATCTCAATAGTGACGACTGTGATTACGTCGCAGACGGTGGTCCAACATCGAATGTAAATAAAGAACATTTCTTGTTTTCTGGTTTGTCCCTTCCGACATGACATCGGTCTTATGATATAATGTCCCCAGGACTTTGGTCATAACAAGTGCCAAATAATCGTAGGATTTATTTATAAATACATCAAATTAATAATTACCTTCAAAATTTCAAGACATGAATATGAAGATAAGCTGTGCTTTGGGATACGTTTTGTAGCACCTCACCGAAAGTATTGAGATACAATGTTTCTGGTATAATCCGCCCCCCCCCCCGCCCACTCTACACCAAACGAAATTAGTTTTCCAGCGCAATACCGCATTATTTCCCCCTTCACAAAATAAGCAAATTATCTCGGCAACTGATACACATATATCCTTCTAACTTTGCTATTAGTCACGTATTTTACCATGAAGCTGAGAACCTCCTGATTGTCAAGGACTATACCATAAAGCTGAGAACCTCCTGATTGTCACGGATTATACCATAAAGCTGAGAAGTTCCTGATTGTCAAGGATTATACCATAAAGCTGAGAACCTCCTGATTGTCAAGGATTATATCATAAAGCTGAGAAGCTCCTGAATGTCACGGATTATACCATAAAGCTGAGAACCTCCTGATTGTCAAGGATTATACCATAAAGCTGAGAAGCTCCTGATTGTCAAGGATTATATCATAAAGCTGAAAACCTCCTGATTGTCAAGGATTATACCGTAAAGCTGAGAACCTCCTGATTGTCAAGGATTATGCCATAAAGCTGAGAACCTCCTGATTGTCACGGATTATACCAGAAAGCTGAAAACCTCCTGATTGTCAAGGATTATACCATAAAGCTGAAAACCTCCTGAATATCACGGATTATACCATAAAGCTGAGAACCTCCTGATTGTCACGGATTATACCATAAAGCTGATAATCTCCTGATTGTAACGGATTATACCAGAAAGCTCAGAGCCTCCTGATTGTAACGGATTATACCATAAAGCTGAGAACAGCCTGATTGTCACGGATTATACCAGAAAGCCCAGAGCCTCCTGATTGTAACGGATTATACCATAAAGCTCAGAACCTCCTGATTGTCACGGATTATACCATAAAGTTCAGAACTTTCTGATTGTCACGAATTATACCATAAAGCTCACAACATCCTGATTGTCACGAATTATACCATAAAGCTGAAAACCTCCTGATTGTCAAGGATTATACCATAAAGCTGAGAACCTCCTGATTGTCACGGATTATGCCATAAAGCTGAGAACCTCCTGATTGTCAGGGATCATACCATAAAGCTGAGAACCTCCTGATTGTCAAGGATTATGCCATAAAGCTGAGAAGCTCCTGATTGTCAAGGATTATGCCATAAAGCTGAGAACCTCCTGATTGTCAGGGATTATACCATAAAGCTGAGAACCTCCTGATTGTCAAGGATTATGCCATAAAGCTGAGAACCTCCTGATTGTCAAGGATTATACCATAAAGCTGAGAACCTCCTGATTGTCACGGATTATATCATAAAGCTGAGAAGCTCCTGATTATCAGAAGTATATCATTTTCGGTTGATAAATTGATTCAAAATATGGCGCATGAATCATTTATTGCGATCAGGGAGCTTTTATGATCCATTAAAAAAGCTGATAATGATTGCTGGTGATCCGATTTTCACATCTTCACATACAGCTGTAATAACTAATATAATCTACTACTTGTCGCCATTATCCTATGTGATAATTATAACATTGAACATCAACCGAACTGTAGAATACAGGTACATTTCTTTGACTCTAAAAATGTTTAGTTTCATCAAGGAAATTGGTTCCATATATTTAATTAAAATGACATCAATTAATGTCTAACTCTATATATTCGTGCTTTTTAACAGACCTCAATATTTCGATGTCCCATCGTATTTATATCTACTACTCGCCCAAAAAACACAAGAGTTGGGCCCAATGCAGGTTTACAGTTGGTCCACCATGTGCGATGCGAGCCCTGCAGTAAACCAACTCTGCTTCAATGTCTCTTGATTGAGGGGCGTACCACACAGATTTGGATGAGGATGGTGTCCAATACTAAATATGTCATATGCGTATACTAAGCATGACCTTATATAATAATTCTGATACAGGCTTAGAAAGTGCAACAAAAGAGCTAAAGGAAAGTGGTCACCGTTTCAAGGAGAACGAGGACAAACAGATTGAGCTGCCCAAGTCTTTGTCAAGGCATACTCTTCGTGTACTACCCCCTGCAGGTAAAAAACAGAAATGTCGTAACGTATGTACCCAGCAAGCACACGACGCTGAATCAGTGTTGAGCTAGGCCTAATGTTGGTTAACATTAAGCCAACAGTGGTAGAGAATATTGTATTTTCTGAGTATTGTAACGAGTGATATGCGTGACGTTATCCTGGTCATGCGCACCAATGTAAACGGGTGACTGTCCTGCTTGACGTTATCCTGGTCACGCACAATGTAACAAGTGATTTTGCCGTTCTAGAAAGCACACATTGTCCTGATCATTTTGGTATAATGAAAAACGGTCTAATACTACCGGAGTTACAGCCAATTAAAAAATTAAGTGCATTTGTAATTAAAAATAGGAGTTTTGAGTAAATGCTACTCAAAGATGCAGTACATGTTAGCATATTTCAAAAACTCGTTTCAACTCTGACTTTTTTTGTCATTTTTTACATTTTAAAAATGTTAGGCCTAAACAAAAAAGCAATATTTCGCCATAAATTACAAATCACCCGAGGAGGTTAGGAAGTTTATATATATATTAGGGAAGGGTAGGGCACAAACTTCCGTATGTCACCTTCTAGTCTGTATTTGGTTCCCATGGCAACGGAACCACCCCCTACTCCAGAATATCAAGAAAATATATTTTTTGCCTGTTCTGGTGGTTCTAATTCAAAGAAATTCGTCAGTTATAGTCCTAACTAGGATTAGAAAATACAAAACTACATGTCTTGGTCCACACATTGCTGGGGCCAAGCCATAAAATTTAAGGACTTAACCTTCCAGGATGGTTGCCATGGCAACCAATTTTATCATAAGTACATACAATACCCAGAAACATATATTAATTCTACACAAAAACACACAATATGCATGATATTTATGATTCCAGTTTATCCCACACGGAAAATACGGGTCTCAAGACATCACTTGAAATCAGATATAGGAATGACCTAAAAGTGGTCACAAGGTTTGGGTGAACACCAATCAAAATTATAATTGAGGGCCAATAACCCTTCACAGTGGTTTTCATGGCAACCAATATCACCCAATTAAATAAATTAAATTCACTGGTACATAGATAAAAAGCACAAAAAAGTTCCCACTATCCGATAAATTATACCAACATGATTCAAAATGCATCCTTAATGGGATTAGTGTTAGTCTTGGACCGATGAAAAAGGACCACATAGACATTATTGGTAAAGAAAAGGGTCAAAAGGTCATGCAAAACTCGAGTACATGGTACCACATTTTAATCGGAAATGGTACATAAATCACTGCCTAACATGCAATAGTACACATTGCTCAGTTAAAATTAGATCTAGGAATGACCAAAAAATGTTCACAAGGTTGGGGTAAACACCTCTCAGATTATTACAGAGGGTCAATAACCCTTCACAATGGTTGCCATGGTAACCAATTTTATCCCAAATACATATAATTCTTTGAAATGTACATGAATTCCAAAGAAAAGCTCTCATTCGCCAACAAAATGACACAAACATGATTCACAGTGACAATAAAGGTAATGACAAGGGTCAAAAGGTCATGCAACCTACATATAAAGTACATTTTCATCAGAAATGGTAAATAAAACACTGTCAAATATGCAATTGTGAACATATGAATAGACCTTTCTCAGTTAAAATCCGATATAAGATTGACCAAAAACTAATCCCAAGGTTGAGGTGAACACCAGGCAGAGTTATTACAGATGGCCAATTACCCTTTGCAATGGTTGTCATGGCAACCAATATCACCCCAATTACATGAAATTCACTGAGAATCAAATTCAAAATGCATTCTACCTGGGACTAGTATTAGTCTTGGAATGATAGTAAAGTCATTAGGGGTAAATAAAAGGGTCAAAATGTTAATCAAATCTTCAGTACTTGGCAACAAATTTTAATCGGAAATGGTACATAAATCGCTGTCAAACATATTTAGCTGTGCACACTGAAATAGACCTCTCTCAGCCAAAATCTGAGAAATGGCCAGAAAGTTGTCACAAGATTGGAGTGGACCCCACTCAAAACTACTACCTACAGAGTGCCAATAAAACTTTACAATGGTTGCCAGGGTAATCGATTTCTCCCCCAAGTACATATAAATCACTGAAAAATACCTGAATTGCACAGAAAATCTCTCACTCTCAAATAAGATTTAAACCTGATTCAAAAGGCATCCTATACATTGACTGGCAATCTTAGACTGGTATCATCACAGAGACAATTGGGATATATAGGGAAGGGTCAAAATTTCATGAATGCAAAAATACAATACAATGTTTTTTATAATGTTTTTATTTTGTCAGTGTAGGCCAACTTGGTGTCACAAATAGTATATCAATTTCACTGCCCTATGAGGAAGTTCTGGAGGCCATCATTTAGGCCGTTAAGACAGAACAATGTGGGAATATCTAAGAATTGAGATTTTTAGCCATAACGATGAAAATCCATCAACATTTTTCTTCTTCCAAGAACTCCTTGTGGACTTGAAAAAAAGCTAAAGAGGGGCCGGAGGCTATGCCCAAATTTCTGATTGTTATGTGCATATTGCGGTATATTTGCTACTGCAGTAGAATCCTGTTAGAACACGAATCGTTACACCGCGATATCGGCCCCGTTTTTTCCAGGTTAAATTTGACCTAATAAACAAAAGTGTCTTTATTAGTCTTGATAACGCCGGTCTGCGTTAAAACAGCGCCCGTACACGTTCACATGTGCTGACCAATCATCACCCATGCATGCTGTGATCATTGCACAACTCCCTATTCGTGGCCACACTTTAGACAGGCACGAATACTGACGACGCGTCGGATTAGCATTTTGACTGCTACTGTACAATGTGAAATAAAAAGTAACGATCCGTGGTAGAGACCCTATGGTGATTCTGTTATACCACGCTATATAATATATGACAATCTTGTTATACCAATAATATATGACAATCTTGTTATAGCGCGGTACATGGCGATCTTGTTATACCAATAATATATGACAATCTTGTTATAGCGCGGTATATGACGATCTTGTTATACCACGCTATATGACAATCTTGTTATAGCGCGGTATATGATGATCTTGTTATACCCCGGTATATGACGATATTGTTATACCGCGGTATATGACGATCTTGTTATACTACAGTATATGACGATCTTGTTATACCGCGGTATATGATGATCTTGCTATACCGCGGTATATGACTATCTTGTTATACCGCGATATATGACTATCTTGTTATACCGGGATATATGATGATCTTGTTATACCGTGCTATATGACGATCCTGTTACACCGCCTTGCAGTATGTGAGCGGTATGTGGTCATCACTTTACCGCAGTATAGAAATATAAGCCATATTTTTTTTTAGACAGAGAAATTGAATTATTTTAGTTAATTAGCGTGTACCACCCTGCAATAATCGTCCGGTATGTGCTCATTTAATTTTTTATCACCAATGAGGAATGACAGGTAGATCTTTTGATGATTTTTCCTGTTTTGCAACTCACCCGTGCGATGTTTTGCTTGTGCAAGATCACAGCAAGGAGGACAATAACAATTTGTTGCGTGTATGTAACACATTTATTAAGTACACATTTGCTCTGTTTAATCACCGCTGACAGTTAACTGTCTGAACGTCTGTGTACGTCGTTAAGAGTATTGGAGCTTAACAGGTCTCCCATTGTGACGGAGAGTTACGCAACCATATACAATCCACTCCACTCTGTAAGCACAATTATGCAGGTTATAACGGTACAATGCCGGGGCAACCTCTCAAATCAAATCAAATAAACTTTATTTTGAGAGGGCACTCTCACAATGTTGATCCAGCATTGAAACAGCGTTGTGCTATAGTTACTTGGGAAAGCCAAACTGTTGACATCTATTGTGACCTCATGAATCATAGTATGGGAAGCGATATAATTCTAGCAAATCTCGTCGATTCTCAAGGCCTCGTGAATATACAATACAAAGCCCACCTGTCAATCAGTTTAAAGAATACACCTATGTTTTTAGCACGAAATAGAGCAGCGTATTATTACTACCCACTGTGTGACCCGATAGCATGCACAGGGTCGGTGTAGATCCTCCACGCCTTCCATTCCGGCCAAACGTCGCCCTTCAATCTGTTACCTACACATGAAGTGGTTTTACGGAGTACAATATGTCATCATATCTTGCCAGTGTTAATACATAGTTTTATATCTATAGATAGATGGATATTTTTTGAACAAAGTAATAAATATATATGTATGTTATAAACATTGTAGTCAGGAGGAGTATTGTAATCAGAGCAGTATTGTATAATTTGCAGTTCTCAATATGGTACATTGCGAAGTACGTGCCCTATTGAATGACCAGAAATGTCTAAAATATTTATACAATGTGTTCTACTTCCCGCGTGCTGTAATACAGTACCGGAGGGGAATAACCAACCGCTTCCTGACGATACCGGGAAGTTATAACCTACCGGGCAGTTTTTACTCCACGGTAGGTTAGACAATACTGCTCTGCACCTGGTAATATCTAGTACATAGCTAGCATATCGAGCACCACCGCCTGGTATCTTGATATAGCGTGTCCATATAGGCCCAATGTTTTTACCATTAGCGGTAGAACGGTTGTCTCACTATAGCGCAATCCGCTTATAACGAGTCCCGTTACTTAGACCCCAACTACCGCGTTGTAATTTATTTCAGGTCCGTAACTTGATAACTCTGGATACGCGCTAAAATAGAAGATCGGTAACTTCACTTAAAAAAATACGACGCCGCGAGCGAAATGTGTCACATTTGCGAGCGCGATATTTCGGCCATATAACCATCAATCTTGCTGACGTCATCGTAACAACATAAATTACGACGGAGCTCAATTTTTAGAGAGATCGAATGAGAAATAAGCGGGTAGTGGTCTAATAAACATCGGCAAAATAAGCGAAAAATCCCCATGCATTGTCAAATCCCAAATGGACGAATTGTGACGTACCTAGTTTTTTGGACTGTCCCGAATCTATATCCTCTAATAAATCATACAAAATATACAAATAAACTTTTTTTTCACTAATTGGACCAAACTAGATGATATAAAACATGTTAAGGTATTTATAGATGTCAGAATCTCAAAATGGTAACATTGTTCCAAAAATGGCAAAGTTAATCTACTCGTTGGATTCCTGGCACTGCCCTCTCAGCGCATTCCGCCTGATTTCGGTGTTGCGTCACATCGATAGATTTGTAGATCCGAATGTACGAGGCGCGCAGCTCCATATCAAGCATAATGGTTCAATTTTCTCAGTACATAGCTGTTAGTACTTTCTATCTTGTTGTGTAATTTGTTGATAATTTTGCTGTTGCTTTAGTGATCTACAAGATGTTAGATACCGAAGCAACTCCCACTAAACTTAGCCAAACCCGAAACGTCTCTGTTAGAATACTCCCCAATTTCTCTCCAATTTCTCTCCCAAAGGCTGTGGGCGCCTTCCTTTATAGTGGATCCCGACGGGTGCGGTCACTTCTTGTGGTGAAATGTCGTCTCCACCAATCATGATCCTTACTTTGATATACATTGACATTCCTGGGCTGTTTCTTAGAACCTACTCACACAAGCCTCCTCAACTAGGGTGTCCACTGTGTGACAATTATTAGTACTTGTCGCAGTACCGTCTCCACCAGGTGGTTCTCATGTAAACAGCCCAGGGCAGAATGTTTATTCCAACCCTTAATTACAGAAACCCCAATTTAGCCACTTATTACTTAACATTGTTACAGTATACTCAAATATATTGGTGCATTATTTAGGTTAAAAAGAGGTCAATATAACGACATGTATTAAAATCCCGATGCATAAAATCAAAACAAACAGTATACAGCCGTATTTCTGATATGATTATATCCCAAAGGCTCATTTAATATAATTTAAATATATTTTCCTATTAAAGCTATTAAAGCTACAATTTGTACTGGCATTTGCAAATTTCCACAGATTTGTTCAAGTATAGGTGTTTGATTTTTCTTGTCACTGCCTTTTATTTCCTTTCTATCTGACTTGTACAGAGAGTGACTATGAAGAAGTGGACGACAGTGTGGATATAGCGAGTAGTGCAAGGACTGATGTCATCACTGCAACAGAAGAGGAGAGAAATAGTGATGAAACATTACGGTCATCAAGTCATGGTTTAGGTATCTATCTAAAAATATATGTTTGTCTTGCTTGCGAATACGTTATGTACTATAGTCGTTAGCAGTTGCAGTTTAAAATTAAAAAAGAATATAGTTTTTGCACGGGTTTGCGCGTGAACATCGGTCTGAACAAAACAGTTCAGCTTTGGTCAATGTGTGACGTGTTGTTATTGAGAAGTGTGTAACATTAGTCTGAACAAAACAGTTCAGCTTTGGTCAAGGTGTGGCGTGTTGTTATTGAAAAGGGTGGAAAATGACACAGACTTGAACAGGACATGGCTGACGTCGGTCCTTATTATGGCAATTCAGTCAGGGTACGGCATGTAACATGGATGTGTGTGATCCTGGCTGGATATACAGTGATCCAATCTGTTCAAGGTTTGGACTGTGCAGTACTGATATCGTAATTTGTACTCCAAAAATCCCTTTCATTTGATAAGAGTAGGGCATACTTCCGACTTCGGGCTTCCTTCTGTCGCGATATTGCCACAAAAGATAGAGAGCGACCTTTTATTAAAAGCAATACTCATTCATTCAACCATTCACCAGAACCTGTTGCAGATGTATTATAATTATAGCATTTTTTTTCAGACAGGCGACAGGTCATACCACAGAGGAATGATGAGCATCAGACACTAAACAAAAGACGCTCAGATGAAGATACTGACGATACCTCAGCCACCCATCCTCAATCAGGTACAGACAATTATATTGTCTGACAGGAAATCAGTTCAACACCCTTATAACCCGGCTATCTACCATATTTGAGATGATAATTGCAATAGCAAATCCCATCGCAAGGTGGAACGGAAAAATTATTATGCGAAGAAGGAGCCTGAAGAGTTAGGCACGTGTCTCTATGTTTCTATGTCTCTATGTTGAGGTTCAACTGATAGTAAATATCAAAATGAATTACCATCTGGTGCACTAAATTTCATTATTGAATAGCAATAATTTATTGCTCTTCAAGACTGTCATGTTGATGTCATTGTTGGTGTAAAATTTAAAAAAGGTATTCTTAATTATAATTACACACAATCATATTTGAATGGCTTAGAGGTAAAGTGATCCAAATCCGCATTTCTCCTTTTGCTGTAGAATGCAATAAAGTTACAATTATACATCTCTTTCTAAACTATTTGTTGCTACATCCATAATTAGAATCACATGAGTAGTTATGAATAGGCATACTAATGGTCATATTGTCATTGTGTCGTATACTGTAACCCATTTCATGGCAATATTTAACTGATTTTATTTTATAAATGAACGTTTGAAATTTAGAAATATCATTTTCTTTATAAAAGTCTCAAACTGGTATAAAAACTACTGCCTAGTGTTTCATCATCTTGCACCAGTAATATTTTGGTAATGATGGGTATGGCATAAATTAATCTATACAAGAGCTGTTTATAACATTTCAGTTGCCATTTTCCGTATGTCTCAGAGGAAACTGATCCAAGTCTAAATGTTTCTATATAAACTCCCTGACTTGGATCACTTTACCATTGAAGAAAAGTAGAAATTTAAAAAATGAAAAAATATTTTGTTGATTATTAAGTCTCATACATTTTAACTTAGATATTTTAGTATATTATTCCCTATATAATTAACTCTCAAAATGCCATAATCAGGAAAAAAAATCACAGATTGGACTTGAATCACTTTACCTCAACATTTTCGCCATGTGAAATTTTAAATCGGTTTCGATATTATTTGACGCAGACGAGAGTGAAGATGACGACGATACGGAACCCTACTATGAAGAAATCGCTGCAGCGAGAAAATGCAAATCATCGAAACTTGAAAGCAAAGGTAAATCTTCTTCTTTCTTTCTTCTGTTTTCAACTTATTTTACGATAGTGGCGGGTTTAGGTTGCTTAAAAATAAATAAAAAAATTATAATTAAACACTTTTTATTGAAATGTGTTGCCATACATAAGTACATGTAATGTCTTGGAGTTGAATGGCCATACATTTGATTTTTTTGTTTCGTCTTGTCTTCTTATAATTCGTTTTGACACACTCGCTTTTTGTATTATCAAATTATATATTATTATGTCTGTCTAAGTATTGTTGCTCGGTCCGCTGAAGATATAGGCGCTATAGAAGTAGAAGAAGTACATGTGTACACTATATAAAGATTTCATCTAGTGGTCATGCTGCTATTTGCAATACTATTTTTTATAAAATAAAGTCAAATCAAATTATTAATGAGCACAACAAATCTTAAAGTCCGACTCTGTACAGTTTCAGTTTGTATCTTCCCTTCGTCATATCTGTTATAAATTTGATGGAGCGAACTACACCAAGCAAACATAATGTATATAATCTGTTCTAGTTGATTTCATATTCAGGTCAGCCGAAAATGGAAGACGATTACGAAGATGTTTCAGATCACGTTGAAGGTAGCGTAATTTCACAGGCGGTATCTTAATTTTTTTATTTTGTTTAGAAGAAACATATCGAGCTTTGATCGAGATGCTGGTATGTGGTTAAGTTAAGTTTCCAAGCCTGAATCAGGGTGTGAGACACACTATACTCCATAAGTCATGTAGGTCTAGTCTATATGCTGGTCAATATGAGTGCTACCCAGCAAATACGACACCAATGCTGTTTTATTGTTGGGCCTGCGTCGTAGACGCAGGTCCAACAATAAATCAACATTGAATGAATGATAGTACATGAGTCGATTTAGTCGGCTTAAATATCAGTCCACGAAGCATATTTAAGTTGAACTATAAAGTGAATTATTCTGTGAAATCTTGCACAATGAAAACCGTGTGTCTTTGGTATCATAAAAGTATAGAAAATATTTATCATTAAAGTTATAATTTTGCTACGTTTCAGAAGACACTGTGCCTTCGATAACACCGATTCGCAGACGTTTTGCAAGCACACATGCCCATGGCAGTACGTATTCATTTGGGAGAGATCCTTCACTATGAGTTTATGACATATTAACATAATGTTTTAAAACCATCATTACAGCAAGGCTATGGGCTTCCTGAGGTCGCAGACCAAGCCTTCCTGAATCATAATACCTTTATTGGGGTAATGAGGAAAATCTAAAAATTTAGATATTGAAAATGAATTATTTTTTCAAAACAAAATGTCTATTTAACGTTGGCTCGCTGTTTGTGACGTCAGCTCAACATTAATTCAACCCTAACGTCTCCTGTTTACTAATTGGGATGTGGTCACACGGTGAGCAGCTACCTGGCGCATTTCCGGTGAAATTCTTGGCAGACACGTGTTGATTTAGAAAAATCACCACACCTATAGGTGTATATATATGACTGTTATAGCAAGTCTAGGTCTGCGATCTCGAGAAGCCCCCTATAGTCCAGGCTGTTAGGGGTTTATATGTGCATTTTTGGAAGAAATTACCCATTTTTGCCCAGATGATCAGTTACATGTACTCTCTCGATCCTGATATAGCGCAGTCAATTCGGACAAAATTAACACCTAATTAACATGTAATTAGTATTCATAATTAGCAAAATCTGGAGCAAATTCGGAGAAAATAATATCTCAAGAATCAGTGGCTCGATTGTATCGATTTCAAGTTATGTTATATGTTTGATGGATAATTGACACGACAAAAATATTTTTGCGATCATTCATTGTCAAGGTCACGTGGTGTGTCGAGGTTAAAGTCAAAATCAAGGACAATTTGATAATTTCGGCCATTAAACAGCGCGTTTAAAATGTTCCAAACTATCCAAAATTATTTGATATATAATATAATAATATAATATATTTGATATATAATCCGACCTTTCATTTGAGGGTTTAATGGAGTATTTATCTAATAACCGGGGTCGTAATTGTTTGGACAAGTTGTCCAACCATATGTTGTCTTTTTCGCACATGTCTCGTAAATGGATCAACGTTCTGATTTTATTTATTTTATTTAAATAAACTGTGCATTTGAATGTTGTACAGAATGGTATGCACTACTATATATCGCATATAGGTCAAGGGTAATCAATAACTTCAAGGTCAAAGTCAAGGTAATATTCGAAATATATTTGAAACCTAGTGATTTGGTGGTGACATGGAATTATTGAATTTGATGCCAGTTTTAATTATATGATAGGGTTTATTTCAACGTGAAATAAAAAAAATTCTAAACAATAATTAAACAGATTCGATACTTCTAGGGCAAACATGAATGTTAAAATATCCCACGTGGTGAACTTGGCAATCTAACGATACAATCGATGATTCAAAATATTGCTCGGCTATTCAAGCTATTCAAGTAACATTATTCTACTCGGACCTTTACCGTTTGTCAATACTGTGCATATTATCAAAAATGCATTCATTTATACACTACTGGACAATAAATATGACAGCTACTACAGTCTCTGGGAAACAGCGCTAAAACTGGAAATGCTACTCAAATTTGCAAAGCGTTTAAATTGAGTCTTTGTGTTTCATTCTTGATAATTATTGTCATTATGCTCAGTGTTTCATACTATTGATTTCTGATCCAGCCCTCGAAGGACATTATTTATTTATGTTTTAAATCTCAACATTTAGCTAATAATAACTGATCTACGCGAACAAAATAAGCTTGAAGGATAATTCTGTACTAAGCAGAATTGATGAAGAGTCTGTCCTTACTGTGCATACTGATATTACATGGGGAAGAGAAAGGGTCTGTATTGCTGATGCATTTGAAAGAAAAGTGTCCAAACATTAACATGTTAGAGCGCTCTGATGTGAATCCAACCACCCAGAGAAACTACACAGCCAATGTTAAATACTCATTGACATGTTTAATAGCTACCCCAATACCCAGAAGGCGTGATAAATGCTCCCTGCCAAGCAATGACCGAATGAGTTTTAGCTGTTTTTCAAAATGTAACGTTACAATGTTTGTCAGGTTCATGAAAGCACTGTCAATAAGCTTTTCTAGTATGAAAATACATAGAAACCTTTTCAAGACTGATATTAGATGAACAGAAATCCATCTTGGATGATGGTGCATGTGATCATCTCAAGACATTCCTCAACGAATCGATGCTATATTGATTGATTGAGCTCAATTGTTCACGCAACACCAAAATGCAAATTATATAATTTCGATGAATATGTACCGATTACTGTCATTCTCCTTATGTTGAGCGATAACTCTCGTCCACAAAGCGTGATGGTGTTTTTAGAGATGATTATTAAGAGAGCAGTGCCAAAGCTACAACACTTAAGTGATGGGTGTGCGGAAAAGCGTAACGCCCATAAAAAAAGACAATGTTCATAAAAACTGGGACACATTTTTGAGTAATTAAATCATAATTTAGTAATATATTTGCTTTCATAGCTCTAATCGTTTCCGCTACATTGCATACATGACCTGTGTCAGGATATGTTATTATATGGGATATGACAACACCCCCTTCTTGTCAGGATAGGTAAAATGTCATCATATTAAAAATGGTCAGCTTATTTCACCACACCACACCACCCTGTAGTCCCATAGGTAGCCAAGGCTCAGTGTCCATTGATGACACCGACATCATTCAAAAACGCAAAACAATGCTTAACGGGAGAGTCTTTGGCTTTTGCCATCGACGTGTGCAGCACCCATATAACAAGATAACTACCCAAAAAAGGCTAGCTATGAATGTGCTCGGTCCTATTCAGCTCGTGTAGAAAGTGAATCAGGCTGAACACAAATTCTCAAGCAGTCAAGGCTGTGTGGCTGTAGTGTGAAATTAGGCTTGTGGAACCTGGACACTGGCATGAAAAAACTTACAAACTTGCTCCATTCACCAGTGGGAATTTTCTCTTGCTGATCTGACATCTCGATTTATTTTCGTTTCGTTATGAATGTTGTGGATCCCAGAAATGTACATCTTGATAGGCCTATACGGGAGGAGCTCTCACAGTTAGTCAAAGTGAGTGACAAAACAAAACCTACGAATTTAAAATCAGTTTTGACTTCTTCAGGAAAGGGTTTAGTTTAAGCTGTGTGTTCATACTATTAATATAAGTTTGCACTTCCCTTTATGAGTATGTAATACATTTTAGGAAAGTGAAATAAATATTTTGCTTCAGACAGAGTGTGAAATAAATAAAATATTGCAGACAGGAGATGAAATTAATCATTTGGCCAGTTCAAAAACTCCACCCCTCCCCCTGGTAATTGAATGGTGGTCCCCTTAGAGTAAATTTAGTGTCGCACTGTCATTGATCATATCATATAATTAAAATTGATTATGTTTGTGTGTCAGACGATAGCACGACGAAAAGGAAATCATCTGGTCTCAAATCTATTTCTAATTTCACTTTGATTTCGACCTTGAAGTTTGTCTAACCTTGACCTTTATGTGCTATGAAATAGTGCATAAGATATATGGAACATCATTATAAATGTTTTAAAAGAAAATAATTGAAATTGATTGCATTATTCCACACTTGTTTCATAATGACGATCCATGCATGAGGCATGTGTGGTACAGACAACCCATGAATAGATCACCTATCTAGATCATCATGATCCCGGTTTGGGATTACAGATTGCAATATGCCATCAAATGAAAGCTATTGGATTGGTCTATCGTATTTTTTTACAATGAAATAATTATATGTACTTTGAAACACTTAATATTAGATTTTTGTTCCGAATTTTTGAACTTTGCTCACATCTGACCTTGATCTCGCCGCATCACATGACATTGACAACTAATCATCTTAGAAATAGTTTTATTGTGTAGACAATATGTTAAATAAATAAAACAACGCAAGATCATTAAAATCGATTTACCGATTCTTCAGATATTATTTTCTCCGGATTTGCTCCATATTTTGCTAATTATGGATACTAATTAGATGTTAATTAGGTGTTAATCGTGTCCGAATTGACTGCGCTGTATCAGGATCGAAAGAGTATATGTTACTGATCATCTGGCCAAAAAATGGTAATTTCTTTCAAAAGTGCACACACTTGCTCTATTTTGACCCTAACAGCCCGGATTAGGGAAGATGACTGTGTAAACCCTACACTACATAAGCGTCACCTGGTGAATAACTATAAAGTTCCGCAGCAGACAGTCCGAGTTGACTGGGTATGTTATTAAGGAGTCCAATGAACTCTTTTATCATATAACGGATGACTGAATTCCAACCTAAAAAAGCAAAAAAAATTAGCCCTTATAGGTATCCAACCCTCTCATTTGATAGATTTGAGAATGGGAGGTCAGTTAAAAAACATTCTGAATTCGTGGGGCTTTTCACTTCTTAATCACTTACAATAACATCAGAAAATTTAATTATTTAAATTTCATGGATTCACTATAATAATGTAGTTTTATCACAAATTATATGTTAAAAATTATTTGGTTGTTGAGTTGACACATAGATGAACAAGTGCCGTGACCAGTGGCGAAGACGACTGAAGGGATTTTTAACACCCGATCAAGATACTTAACTCCTAGCGAAGTGCCGCTCTCTCACTCACCTGAAGACTGACAACCCCCCCCCCCCCCCCCCGCATGCGTGCACCGATGAATCATTGAATCAAGATACAAACTATACGTTTACTTTTTAGATGAAGATAAACCTGTTGTATTCATGGCTGACATGTTAGAAGAAGGTTTTGATGTAGAATATTGGGCGGACCGAGCCACGTATATTCCAGAACGTTAGTGGATATTTAATAGCTCTTTATTTTTTATATTTCAGTTGATGACAACAAATTAAATAAACGCCCTCCCCAGCAAACACAAAACATTTGTATAACATTTGTACAACGTCGGCCCAACGTCTTCGACGTTGGGCCAACATTGTACAAATGGTATACAAATGTTTTGTGTTTACTGGGTCGTTCCATTCTAAGAACCGAGAAAATAGCTTACTAATTGAAATTTTAAAAACTGTAATATTTGACCGCGCTCAGTTTCATAGGTAAATTCTATATTTTCTTATTTTCAGAACTACGTATACAGCCCTTGACTGGTGGTGACACAATCAGATTGAGAGATTCAAAAATAAATCCGAATTTAATGTATGAGGAGATTGAGACACTCCGCATCCCAAATGTTGAAACGGATTCAGATGTTGAAACGGATTCAGATGTTGAAACGGATTCAGATGTTGAATCGGATTCAGATGTTGAAACGGATTCAGATGTTGAATCCGATTCAGATGTTGAATCGGATCCACATGTTGAATCTGATCCAGAATACGAAGGTATGTTACTCAGATTCCACTATGTCATAACTAGAACTAACTACCCAGCAAACGCAAAATATTTGTATAACATTTGTACAACGTCGGCCCAATGCTTCGATGTTGGTCCAACATTGTACAAATATTACACAAATGTTTTGTGCTTACTGGAAACGCGCGCGTTAACCCTTACACCACTAGGCTCGATTTTAGTTGTTTTTTATTAGGCGATTAAATCACAGCTATTGGCAAAGAAATGTGTGTTTAAAAATCAAAATTTGCAAATGTTTTGTGTCAAATTAAACCAATATGAGTAATTCTCACTCACTTGAGGTTGTGGGTCGCGGTAGCGAGACACAACTCTCAGAGGGTGAAAATTGAAATAAATTAACTTCAAGGGTAATCTTGGTATCGCTATATACTTAATTTAACTCTTCAAGTGGGAGCGACGATTTTAGGTGAAAAAACGGGGATTTTCATAACAAAATACGAATTGCGCGAATGCACATCTTAAGTAGAAAAAGAAAAGTATATATTTTAACCTAGGCTAAATTAAGCTAGCCAAGTCCTTTTAATCTAGTCTAGCTAATAGCTTGGTTACATTAATTCATTCATTTGAAATTGGTTATGGCGTAAGTAACGACAGTAATAAATTACAATCTAATTATAATAAAATGGTAGTAATACCATGTCAGTACAGGTAAACAAATTATAATCTCAAATCAAATTACTTTAGATGACAATAATTATTGACATTTGGTGATGTTGTTTCAGATGTAGGGCGGGGGCCCTACAGTAGTGGTTAGCACCGCTGCCTTTCACGCCAGAGTTCGGGGTTCGGTTCCCGGTCTCGGCGGTTTGAAAGAAACAAAAAATGTTTCTTCCCCATACACGTGTGAAAGTCAGTATTGTGGGGAGCCTCCGTGACCGAGAGGTAGAGTGCTCGGCCTCAGACCGCCAGGTCTCGAATTTCGAATCCTGTGTCGGGAGGGCAGTGTCATCTCAATCATCTCACCATCCTCAGGAGGTTCTCCTGGTCCAGTTTAGCCTATATGTGCACAAAGGTGGCCTAAAGCCCAATTCATTTTATTTTTTGTTTCAGATGTTTTTCAAGATACTATTGATGAAGATATATCGGAAACGCGTAGTACAACTTGATAAATGGCTACATCTAAGTATTGATGAAAAACTGTATTACATCACATTACGTCACATTATCAGCCAATCTCTTCTTGTTATTATTTTATATCGCTTATTAAATGTAATATGAAATGAGAACGAAAACTATATTATTACGAAACTTTCACCAAGGTAATTAATTCAATTATTTAAAATTTCCATTTATTATTCTGTTAATATTACTGATCAAAATAGGAACTGTTTTAACCCTTTGAAGCTTAAATTTACCATTTTCATCCACTACAAGCCGCGAATTGCTGCCGCAATTCTCGACTTGTAGTGGATGGAAATGACATAAAGTGGGAGACAATAAAAAAATATAGTGTTATTTTTAAAACAGTTCCATGAAAATTTTCTTTCTAAAACCACTAGGTTTCGGGAAATTAAGCGATTCTTCAGAGATGCGAAATGATGCTTTAATGCACCGTGGGGGTTTAAAGGGTTAATGACTTGGCATTGTCAGTTGATAGATGCTCATATGCATGGACGCATTTAACCCTTTAAGCGCTAAGCACGACTATTATCGTTTTAATATGGTTTATTTGCCGATCAACTCAATATTATTGGGAACGGAATGGGTGTTTAGAGCAAGTTTAGTTTGGTCTCAAATTAAACAAATAAGAGCCATTTTCTCGCGGTAGCGAGGCACAACTTCAAATAGGGGAGAATTAAAAATAGATCGCTCAGCGGGTAAAGGGTTAAAATGAGGTATTGTAATGTAATGCAAGGCTACATTCTTAACTCAACAGTTTAAAGGTGATCTGTCATCCCTTATATGGTAAAAATAATTATGTTCTTATATGGGGTGATTGGCTATCATGTGACCATGATAGCCAATCACCTCATATAAGGAAACACCTGTACCCCATCTTGTGGCAACTTTGATTTATTTGTCACAAATTTATTCATACTATATACGGGGTGATGGATCACCTTTAATTAGGTACTTTTTGACAAGCTGCATTATATTTTGTATAATAATTTTGTATTGTGATTTACTATATGATATGGTCATATATTATATTATTTATAATAAAGTGGCTTTCATGCCAGCGACTCTTTGAGTCTTAATGTGAGTCATCCTGAAATGGTAATTAATTTGTATTTTTTCACAGAGTTATTTGTCGAATAAACATATTTCTTCTTCTTCTCCTTCTTCTTCTTCTTCTTCTTGGCAGTATTTTACAGTGTTATTAAAGTGAAAATTTGCAGATGATCTCTGTAAAATGTAATACAAATAAGTCTATTCAGATCTAATCTTTTATAAGTATTATATTTATAAGTATTATAAGTATTATAAGTTTGTGTTCGTGCCCCAGATCAAAGGATAGAAAGAACAGTATTTCGACAGCGAAAACACAAAATGAACCTCTGCAATTTTATCCAGAATTTTGATATGTTTTCAAAATACATGCCATTAAAAAAATTATGTTTTAATTTTGTCAGTGTTGCTTTTCGAACATAGGATGAGTGTACTATTATTGAATTTGAATGGTTAAACCATTAATTATATTTCGTTAAACGGTCAGTTCTTTATTTAAAAGGTATTAATATAAATTGTCTTTCCCCGATGAAGACCATTTTGGGCTTAAATATCGCCTTTTGAAACACCACCAGATCCTCTTATTAACGCCATATTTAAATCCTCGCTATATTATGGCTTATTGTCACTTAAGAGGGCGCTACTATTGGGATATTGCTGTTTATGCGGGCATAATATTCGGCTATAAGCCCTACCCATAGGCCTGCTAGACTATCTGTGTGTTGGCTTTGTTAACTGTTTGGCTGCTAGTCTTGTGTACGCGAGCTGCCATGGTACAATCGTTCTATGCTGGTAACGCATAGACCTTATACCCCAGTCACATTTACACCACGCACAGCCCACGCCTTGAGTGACAAAAATTAGAGCAGTACGTCGTTGTGAGTCTATGAATTTTGTCAGGATATGAGAAGAGCCAGCGAGTTTATGACCATTATACAGCATGTTATAATTAAATGAGGTGCATAAATCAGCGACTACACAGCGCTTCGTCACCGCGTTTTAGCAGGGCGACAAAATTAGCGACTATATCGCGCATCGCAAGCGCGAGGCACGAATAAGTTAAAAAGCATTTAGAACGCCCCATATACGTTATATGTTCGATGGACATGCGTTAAGAACACGTTAGTTAGGCGCTATATGCGCGCTCAGTGTCAAGATTCGGTGGTTAAGTAATAGTAATAACATGCTTTTTTAAGGCGATAGACATTGTTAAAAGTCTCTATCGCCCTAAAAATCATGTTACTGCTATATTAGTTCCTGTTGAAGGAATGGCAACATTCAGGGCTATCCTCTGGCTATAAATAGGTTTCATTCCACCATTTATGTTTAGGCCTACGAAGATACCTAGGCAGGAGTGGCAGTCGACTTTAATGTTTACTTTATCAGGATGATTCGATTATGAGTGGTGATCCACTTCAAGTGAAGTGACATATTAAAAACAAAATAAAATAAACTTGGGAGAGAATGACAAAATACTGGCTTACTCATACAACGATATGATTTTGTTCAGCATAGTCAATATCTGTTACTGATATGATGGGAGTAATACAAACTTAATATTACAGAGTAAATAGATAAGAATGTGGTAAACAGACAAAAATAAAAAAACATTCTATCTATTATTCATCATCGGACGAAGCCATTTACTCTGCTGATATTCTTGTTGGTGAACTACCTTGACATTTAAAAAAAAAATACGCCCGTATTCAATTTGCCTACAAAACACTTTTGAACACTTTAGTTTCTATATTAATTAAAATTGAACCTCACCAACTTGCATAATACCATGGCACAAGCACTCAACTAGTCAATATGCACAGTGGTCTACCGTTAACAAAAATGATCACCGTGTGTCCCTGGCGGTATTTTTGTATTTTTTCTGCTTCTCAATACTATTGACCACTCAATTCTGCTATACCTTCTTAAATTGAATTATGCAATCAGTGGAATAACACTACATGGATAAAATCATATCTGACTAGCCACACACCACTTGAACTCAGTTTAGGTCTTCAACGGGGCTCTGTGTTGGGCTGTTCTGTTCATCGTGTACAGCAAACCTCTCGTCAGGTGAAATAGCAGATCGGCACATTTGTTATCTAAGGAATTATGTGATGCTGACGATACTCACGTCCATGGGATGATCTATTGAAAAGGGTGCAATAAATCTTTGTGTGATTGTTGCCAGTAACAAAACATTAAATAACATATTGGTAATTTATGTACAAATACAAACATTCAACCACATAACAATTAAAGTAACATTTCAAGTAACGAAAATAAAAATAATAAGCAAACAAAATAAACACTGGAAAGATTTTTATGTGATTGAAACTACTGATCACGTTTTTGCGGCGGACAACATCACACAGTGTGTAATCAATGACTGTAGGAGTAGCTCCATATCACTTTGTTAAATGTACACGAGCCAAGCTGTGTGCCCGCTTGTACATTCCTGCACCCGAGGCCACTGAGCTGTGGTCCGATGGTTGGCAGAGAATTGGGTAAATACTGTGTACTTTAGTTGGCACCTCGCCACCATTGGGCCGATGTCCTTTATCTTTTGAAACCTGAAAGCCTGTGAATAGATGTGTGTAGCCAGACAGGCCAGTAAGATCTCACAGCGGTTTTCAAGGGTTAGTCTTGAAGACTGATGTGTTTCTGATTGGCCGCCATAGAATAGGCTGTTTGTGAGAAGGGGTTGAGGAGAGAGTTTTGTAATCTCTCGTCATTCATTTTATTAACAATTTTCGTTATGTGTGTGCGTTGGTGTAGCTGCTGGAATGAGTCGATGTGAGTCTTGTGGCCACATAATACTGCCCATATAGCTACTTATGTCATCTGATCATCCACCATCCTTGGACGTCTGGTATTAGCCCCAGGATTTATTGACTTATGAAGGGCAAATTCCCCACTTGCCCTCCTAAGATTTTCAACCACTTCAATGCTCTATTGTATTTTGTATGAGTTGCAAAACCCGGACACTATTGTAGATGATGTTGTTCTTGTGCATACCCGAGGGAATAACGCTCAACATGTCATGGTAGATGATAATGTTCCAGGATAAACCTATAAACAACACACTTGACATATAGGATAACAATCAATCATTCACATCAGTCAGTAACCAGGTACAGGTAATAGCCACCCTTTTATAAATGGCCATGTGCTTATAAACACTTGCTGTAAGTGCACTGCGAGTGCTTATAAATGCACTGTCGTTTATAAACGGGTGGCCATTCATAAAGGGCTGGACCCGTAGGCTCACCTGGTAATTATAAGTAGGTTGGACCACCAGTACAAACGAATTTAAAATATGTCCAGGAATTAGAGAAAGTTATTAATAAAGGAGATTGACAACTTTGTCGAGGTACTGTGAGCTTAGACTCACACAGGTAAGCCGACGAAATGACCGTGTCAAGATAAATTATTTTGAATTAGAGAATTTAAATCAACCCATGCACTATAAGTGAAACACACAGACCACACTGAAACTTATTATTTATAATTCTTGTTAATTTATAATAGATAAGAATCACAATAATTTGATGTAACATTCCAATTTTTCAAATTTTGCATTAAAACATCATATTTTTTCCAACACATATCTACAAGATTGCAACAGGTCTTACAATGTGCCCAGGGGTATGCTGGACGAAGTACAGTTGGTTGTTAGACCATAAAATAGTGTAAGCGAACTCAGAAAAGCCAGATATAAAATTTGGCCACCAGACTATCACCAGAATATGCAGTTTTATTTATTTTGTACATCATCGACATTTCTCAATCTAAAAACAATTTTATGTGCTAATACTAAAAAAAGGAGTTACCGAACTCCGAGGCCCGGCTTTAGTCTGTTTGAGTGCTATAGACAAAAATTGGCTTAATGGGCCTGAATCCTAAATGTCTGGGATATAATAAGGAAAAAACCAGGGAGACAAGCTATAATATATCTTCGACGTGTATTTCTTCCACCACCATCGCCAGTGCTGGCCAACATTCTTTCAATACTTGCCTACGATGTACCTCGTACATAGGATGTGGGCCTACCCACCAAATTCCGTTTGGGCCAGCGTCGCAGCCCAATTCTGCTTCAATGCCGGTCAATCGTCTACGACGCTGGCCCTAATTCATGGCACTAATTCATCACTGGGTCTGCTGTATACTTTGCGCAAAGACGTGGCATCCACCCAATGCTGTTTCAATGTTGACCCACAGTCTTTGACGCTGGTGCGTCATTGAAACAGCATTGGGTGTTTGTACCCTGCTGGTGACGCTTTCCATCCCGGAGCCAGAAACATCGGATAACACGATACATTGGGCCAATGCTGATGTAATGCTGGGCCTCCCCTGGGCGACCCCTTTTCCCCTAAATAGGACACGAACTCAGGCAAAATAAGCTTAATAAGATACTAACTATATTTGTTTTTTTTGTGATATTTAAAAAAAATAGTAATATGTAGAGAACTCATATGTCTAGCATGTGAATGCAACAAATGTAAATATGAAATCTATTTTTTCCTTTTTTTTGCATATAATCATACGGCTTAAAATTATATAATAACTAATGGCTAATGGACTAATGAACTAATGGCTATGGCAGCTTATTGACAAACAATGAGAGGATATACATGCATGTCGCTCCTACATGCATGTACTTTACCATATATACACATATTATCATGCAGGTGATACCACAACTAGACATACACGCGACGTAAATATAAAATGTTTCAAATAAAATCATTGTTATTCTGGTGGCGGTTTTTATTTTCTGAGAATATGCACTTTCACCGTCGACATGAACATTTTGCAAGCACTTCTGGGAAGTGTCACCTGGTGAGTGCAATAATTGTTAAATTTACAATTTCACGTGTCAGAAACTCACCAGGTGAAACTCAAGGCGTACATAATGTGCATTACGACTGAGATAGAAATAAGATATGCAAACAGTGTTCATTTGAGTGCGGTATTGGGAAAAACAGCTCTCGTCCAAGGAATAAGGTAAGAGCCTTTATGCGAACGACTTTTTCCTTGGACATGAGCTGTATTTTCTCACACAACTACCCAAAACTTTCAACTGCGCAAAGTGTACAGTCGACTGACATGACAGTCGACCTAGTGGTGAATCGCCGACGCTCAGTCAATAGCATCAAAAATATATAAACCTATATTCTTGAGAGCATTCACTTGCTATACAGCATGTAGGCTCTACAACATGTATACATGTAGTACAACGGAGTGCGGCATAAGTTTTTTCCGACATACGTCTCATAGTGAAAAGTGAACCAATGAGTGTGAGAAACACACTCATACCGGTAAACTGTGAGTGAGTGATTGAGTGAAAGAAGTAAGCTGTTACTCATCACATTTTTTTTTAAACATATTTTCTCCCTTTATTTTTATGAGAACTATTTCCACGTCTCTCGTTTCACATATCAAAGTGTACTAAACCCCACCAGTTTTAATAACAACAACAATACTAACATTTTTTAAATTTGAAAAATTGCAATGTAATGTAATGTAAAACACTGATTTCGTCTAGTAATGTCTGATAGAGTTATGGATGGTGCTGTACCAACCTTATTACATAACTTCGAATCAAACTTTATGATCGTGTGATGATAACTTCTTTTTGTTAATTTATTCTTCTACTTTGCTGTCACAATTATGAAGTTGACATCTGCCCTGTGTTACATAAGATTCGTCTATGCGGAATACAGTGTATGCTAACTGATCTCACCCTTCACAGCGTCTATATGTACCTCACAGCTAGTGAATCAATGTGCAGTTGACTTTACCTAGATGAGTTTTGAAATGAGCTATAAGGTGGTCGTCATTAAGTATTGTGTGAGCATAGTCTCTCAGTAGCATTTTAAAACCAACGGATGATGGTGGGCTATACAAGTTTACTAGCTTCAGCTTAGAAGTAAATTATTTTTTAAATGTTTAAATGTTTCATACTTGAGAATGGAGCTTGAATTAAACGATTTTCTACACATTTGTTCAGTCTGTCAAAATAATTAAATCCTGGAGCTGCTTGTTTCTTTATTGCAGCCGTATCCGTCAGCTTCAGCCATGGCGTAATAATAAATTCAACATTGTGATCTGATACATATTCTGTTATAGCTAATATTTTATTCTATACCGACCTTGCATTCAAAAGGACACATACACTATTACTCTCCTGTTGCGTTGTTTTGTTTTGTTTTCACATTCGAAGAAATCAGGTTGCTCCTGTTACCACCCTGCTAGCCAACATGTTGCTTACTGCAACTACCGTTTTAATTGTTTTACGAACGTTTTTACCAGCACGACATCTTCTATAACAAGCTTAATGTTCTACACTAGAACTGTTCCTTAATGCTATTTTTATCTGTGTGGATCTGGCATATCCCATCCGTATGTCTCAGTATGGCGGGGATCATGGTGCAGTGGTTAAAGCTGCCTGCTTGGAAAGTCGGAGATTGCGGGTGCATCCCCCGCTCTGGCATTCAAGATTCAAAGAAAGAAAATCTTTCTTCCCGCTCACTCATAAAGATGGAATATTATGGGGAGCCTCCGTGACCGAGAGGTAGCATGCTCGGCCGCAGCCTGCCAGGGCTTGAATTTTGAAATCTATGTCTGGAGGGCAGTTTCAACTCATTCATGTCACCATCCTCAGGAGGTTCTCCTGGTCCAGTTTAGCCCTATATGTGCACAAAGGTTGTCTAAAACCCCATTCCATTTATTTGTCTCTCAGTATGTATTTTCCAAAGCCGACATGTTGTTGAGATTTTTTTCAACGAACAATTTATTGTAAATAAATAAAAAGTAATTTCCAAAAAACTTCTCTATTTTGTTAATGGCTACTTATTATCACCGTTTGCATAAGAGCAATTTTTATTGGTATGGATTTTGCATGATCAGTCCGTGTCTCTCGGTATGTCAGTTCCGAAGCCAGTTGTTGAGATTTGCTTGTATTGCTCGCATGCTGAGCATTTGTTTACAGTCTGACAGAGTCGAGCAGTATTTGTTTCAATTAGGCTTAATATTTCTAACCTTTATTTTACCGGTTGGCTATGCATCTCATTATTATTATGCGCATGATTGTGTGTCGTTAAATCTTTTTTCAATGTTATTGGCTTTAAAGTGTTGTCATAGACGTGCCATTTTAAATGACTGAGACCATTACACTGCACAACCACAAGCGCTTGATCCTTAATCATTTCATATTATGTCGTTCCTTCTCAGTCTGATGACACTATTCTTTTAACTCTTTATCTTTTGTTAACTGATTTTGTCCGCCACGTGCTGTTACAACTATACAATTAATTATTGATGATGGGATGAAGGACACAAATATAAACACCACTGAAATGTTTGACATATATGATAATTTTATTAGCAATATTTGAACACGTCAGTGTTGACAAAATAAGACAAATTGAGATATAATTTGATGGCACTGCTTCTCACCAATAAATTGTTATGTGAAAATATATAAAAAGTGATACAAAGAGAATTAGAGTGTACTGTTTAGCATATGGAAACATGTTTCCACGTGAATTTGTTTTGCTAAACTACAGTGTAAAGAAATAACATCAAACCCAGTTAAAGATACATGAGACGTATTAAATACTATATATTATAAATAGTCTGAATGAGATTGATTGCTGTTTTGCGATAATATCTTTCGACATTAATAAAAACAAATATGAAGTCCATAGTCGAATTTTAAGACAAAAAATACTGGATAATTGCGGAGTATTAGGTTTAATATTCAGAAACATGTTCTCAAGGTTATGCCAATATACTGATACTGACACAGAAAATCTGTCCGGTATTTCAAAAGTATTTCTTTTATTACACTTGAAGTAATGCATATACATTAGTACTTCTTTGGGGACAATATGAGTTGACCTATATGAAATGCAAAGGCAAATATCAGTAACGATTTGCATGAGAAATAACCCTTACAACCCTAACATATTTATGTAAAACCATGGAGATCAAAGAGTAACTTTCAATTTGAAATCATCATAAATGTTGGGGGTCTACGGCCATTATAATTTGCTTACTCTTTCAGTGCGGGGATCGACACTAGACGTTAGAATCTGACGTCTATAGACGTCAAATTCTGACGTATGAGGTCGGTCCCCGCGCTAAAAAGGTTTAGCAGACACTGCTGTCTGCAATGCACGCCAATTTTATTGTTACTGACAAAAGCAATTATATTTCAAGAAAATATCACAAACTTAATTAACGAAATGTCGTTCATACGCGGTCATGTTGAGTGATTAATATGATAAATGCGTCTTGTAAGAAAGACTTCGTCAAAGTTCTATAAATAAGCACCGTAGTAGGAAATATTTACAAAGATGAATCTCCCCTTCACATCGAACAAACATAAATGATATGGTGCAGCGATATGTTTTCTTCTGGCATGTTACAAAGACTAAAGCTTTTCCAGTTTAAGGTGTATCATATGACCATATGTTAAAAGAAAATTCAAATTCTGGTTTAAAACAAGATACATTAATACATTAATGTACTTGCTTCAAATCAGAAGAGAAAAGTCGGTATAGAGCAACTATGAGCTCATTATATACTGTGCAATTAGTTATGTACAATAATTATATAGCTTTTCTGCAAGATATTAGGACTAGCGAATGATTCGGAACACATCGTAATAAAAACATGAAGATTTACAGGCTTACCAATATTCTATCTATGTCTACGAAGCTGTCCCTTCATTGACCCAACATTGGCATTGTGAAATATTGTGCTCTTGACCCCATTTATTATAAATACATGTATAAAATATAAAGAGGTGAACTACAAATAGGCCTTTATATGAGGAGGCCCAACATACTGCTTCCCCAGGACACTCTCTAAAACAAAGATTATTCTAAACATCAAATGCATAGTCCCACAGATGGCACCGTATCACTAAACATGTACTGGACAAATTATCAAATTTGTTTTGAACAGCCCTCAATTGTATGAGGGTACCTTGCGCTCACTCAATAGACAAAATCAATAATCCCATGCTGATTGTGCTGAACAATAACTGATAAGTACAAATCCCGATAAATCAATCAATCAATCAATCAATCAATCAATCAATCAATCAATCAATCAATCAATCAATCAATCAATCAATCAATCAATCAATCAATCAATCAATCAATCAATCAATCAATCAATCAATCAATCAATCAATCAATCAATCAATCAATCAATCAATCAATTAATCAATCAATCAATCAATCAATCAATCAATTAATTAATTGATCAATTAATTAATTGATCAATCAATCAATCAATCAATCAATCAATCAATCAATCAATCAATCAATCAATCAATCAATCAATCAATCAATCAATCAATCAATCATTCAATTAATCAATCAATCAATCAATCAATCAATCAATCGATCGATCGAACAATCAATCAATCAATCAATCAATCAATCAATCAATCAATCAATCAATCAATCAATCAATCAATCAATCAATCAATCAATCAATCAATCAATCAATCAATCAATCAATCAATCAATCAATCAATCAATCAATAATTCAATCAATCAATCAATCAATCAATCAATCAATCGATCGATCGATCGATCAATCAATCAATCAATCAATCAATCAATCAATCAATCAATCAATCAATCAATCAATCAATCAATCAATCAAATAATCAATCAATAGATAGATTTCAGTGGAATTTAGTATGTGTAGCACGTTTTTGTCTTGCTGGTCTTATAAGAAATGTAGGATAACAATGTAAAAAAATCAGGACTGTTGCGGGCTGTGAATAATGTATTGGATGGTACGGTATTGTTCTCAAGAACACCTAGCACCCTCTCGTCGTATTTCTAATACAGCATCAGGACAGTAACTGTTCATAATTATGACATGTTACAATGCAGTGGCGGATCCAGTGTCCTAGCAACATACAAAAAAACGTCTTTATGTTGGCCGAAATATGCTCGAGAAATGAATGCACCATTTGAAACCATCGATTTTCAAAAGTCGGAGAACCCCCCCCCCCCCCCGGCCCGTCAATCAAATCTTGGATCCGCCACTGACATGTAGTAGTGTATGTACTCACTACAATCACTGTAATCACTAACAACACCTGATAATACAGATGTATAACCACCTCTCATGATCAGACTGTAAGAGCAAATGACTAGAACACAAAATAAAGGTCGTATATTTAAACGTTGACGACCGGTGCAACATTTATTTTCTTAACAATCTGAAACTATTACTCGGATAAAGATTCCTTGCTCAGATGTATAGGCTGAAATTATTATTTTGAAAATTAGTTGTCACAATGTTTGTAATGACTTACTTTATATATTTCATGTAACCATTCAACTATGAAAGCTCATTTACTACTTTCCCATTTTCAACTATTTATAAACAATTTGTATTTGGAATTGCTGACGCATTTTTTGAATGTGGAATTGCTGGCGCATTTTGTGAAGCTGTGTAAATAATGATATAGAATGTATATTTGATTTCTGGCCATATATACCGTTACCCTTTATAGATATGTGCTAAATTTCAAGTAAATCATTTATCAATTTAAATCGTATATTCTCAGTCATGGAACACATATGATCGGGATATTTATCGATAAACGTCATTACTATACTATACAACACAATGTATCAATGGTTATCTTACAACAAACACACAATGGTGCTCATATAAAACATGATTGAACGATCAATAATAAATATTATAATAATAAAATACTATAAGTTACACGCATTTATGACACGTTATTTATCAAACAGTATACCGGGGGTAGTAAATAAATACAATTAATCCGTCCCTTTGGATATAAAAGGGTGCCACTTTGTGTTAGATACAACCTTTGCTATCCAAAGGGACAAGTTGCAGATAATCAGCCTACCTTACTATCAGCATAGTTCGCTTCGTCATTGATGTAGTTAGTTATCACAGCTTATGCTTATACAATGTAAAAAATGAGATATTTTATCCGTAGAATGTGAGAGAAATACACTTTATCCTGACTGACCCTCGCAATAAATAGGGAGAATATCACACCACATCATCCTATTCTCAATTCAAGTAACTTGTGGTTAAATCCTTGCTTCATGTGATAAATTTTGTGTGGGAGTATATCAATTCAATTCAAACTTACTTTAAAATTTAAAACAATGGCACAAACAGTCTATGTTGTGTGCGAAAGAGAGTGTGGTATAGCCTATGTATAAATGCGCAAACCAGTGGGATAGATAATGAATGTCACATACAAACAAGATTTAAGCTTAGTACTATGCAAGATTTTCATAAATTAAACTTATGACCACCTATTACATCAGTGTGACTGGTCTGTAATGGGAAAATTGGTCGCAAATGCACATTGCAATGTAATTCACACGTTTTGTGTTTTATGGCAGTGTTTATCATAGTTTTTTTGTGGCATCGGATTTGCTGTACGAGTTCATAAATACATATAAATATATAAATATATATATATATATATAATATGTTCTTTAATGAGCCATGTTGGCACTTATCCACGAGCATGTCCGCAGATGTTTTGAGATCAGCCATATCAGCATTCTTCAGCTATCGTGTTCTCGCCACGAATATGACATCTTCTTATGTTCTGTGATCAATTAATGAAGTTCATCTATGATCGTTGCCATTCATCTATGATCATTAGGTGCCGTTCCTTCTGTGATAGGCCATACGGGAACCTATCTGCCCTTATTCCCTCGTATGTTCTGTCGTCGGTCTTGTTCTGTGAGCAGTCACAGTGACAATCGTCCACAACCATATCTTCATAAAGAATACGTCATCATGTTATGGCTTCTGTTCATCCACATCGACACTCCACCACGATCATATCCCTATTAAATATAAGTCAATATGTTCCGGTTATGGTCTCCGTTCATCCACATCGACACTCTTCCACGATCATATCCTCATAGAGAGTGACCTTCAGCTGACCATACTGGTCATAATGGAGAATGGACAGTGGGCTGTACCGTGAGGCGGTACAACAAGGAGGAGGTATCACAGCAGGTCGTAGACTGTGGAGTAACGCCTTCAGAGCGGCAAAGTTATTGGCAGGTCTGTAATCTGATGGACAATCTCCATCACAAAAGTAAGCCATGTAACTGGCTGGTGCCACTATCCAGTCAGACCAGCCTAGTTCATGGAAGTCAATCTCCAGAGAGAATCTGCAGCACCTTGTTTCGCCGTCCCCCTGGTGGCACAGAGAAGGCCGTTCTGATCTCTTCACTCGCTCCACAATCGGTTTCTCCTGACTGTAAATCGTTAGTCGTGGAGCGAGCTTTTTATCGCCGTAATCGAACTCAGCGTCCGACTTTTCTTCCTCAATAGAAGAATTCGTATTGTCTGTAGGAGCATCCAGTGATGCGTTCACGTGTTTGTGAGGCAGCAAAAACGGTTTGACTGTCTCCATATTTGACGTATAGCTCACTACTTCTAGACCGTGGTTATCAGAAGGGTCATTTAACCACGTCTGAACACTGGTGTCCACATCAAACTCCACCCATCCGACGTGGGCGAGTGGCACCATCTTAGTGCTAGCAATGACACGACTATGTCCTTCTGAATTGGGTGACCGGTAAATGCGCCAAACCTCCACCCGGAGAAATTGGTCCTTCAGTTCTTTTTTCTGTAAATGACGCAGTTTGGTGGACATTTTGTAGAGGGCTATTTTAGAAGAAGACAGTCGTGTCTCTAGTAGAGGGTCTACTGGTTGTGATATATGGACGGGGAAGTAAAGGTTCTGTTCTGGATGTTGATCGTTCTGCCACCGACTCAAATCAGCTTCAGGTGCGGCCTCTCCTGTAACACATTAACAACACATATTACTCCATCATTGTGTCTGACACGTGTGGTAAACGCTCCAAATCAATGGCTGCATTCAAATGATAGGAATGAAACAAAATAAATGACGCTCCAAATAAATGGCTGCTTTCAAATGAACGGAAATAAAAACAAATAAAATGCGCAAATACTACGTATTCGAATAAGTGTAAATTATGCTCAACGTGCGTGTGAAACCTCTATCTGTTACATCATAGGACTACACTGCTTTGCACAGCTGAAAGGCAGTATCCCCTTACTTAATTTACTTCACTTCACTGCAGAGCAGTACAGTTATGGTACTTAATTTTGCATACTTTGCTTAGAAACATTGTTGGGATGCTCACACATTATTCACAAAACGTTCCTGCCTTGATATCGATTATATCTTGACTTTTCTACAGATTTGCCATTAATATTTTCTAATCTGAATTACTCTTGAAATTATACGGTGATGTGCAACAAAAAAATGCATCGAGGTAATTCGTCAAAGAAAGGGCATCGTGTTCCGCACTCATGCATCAGCTTGATATCGAAATTGTATAATGGCGTAGCATACATCGTCGCCTCGGAGCTAAAGGATCCTATCTGCCACTCTAACGAGTGTCAGATAGGATCCTTTAGCTCCGAGGCGACGACATAATCAAAAGATAAACTTTATTGTGTGGAGTGTGAAAAATGGGAGGATAGCATCAGACGCTAATCATCCTTAGGATTGAGCAAAAGCAACTTCACAGACAATCTAAAACATTGCTGACCAGCCTTGTTTTTGAGGTGTAACTAACATGTTTTGTGAGGTTCATGTTAAGAAGGTACATGTACACGTACAATATACTGTAAGCCCTGTAGCCCTTTAATTTGGAGGAATTTCATTTAACACTCAAACATAAGCAAAAATTTACGATTATAGAATATTTCATTATTTGTTACAGTGGATCACCAGACCCAGAACAGAAAACGATTCCCGGAATGTGTGCTCGCGGTTAAAGTGTTGTAATATAGAAGAACAATTAAACCTCAGAAGAGGCTTCATCCCATCACAAACGAGATATCGGCCCTATGCTGGTTTAATGCTGGCCAACCGTCTACGACGCTGGGCCAGCATTAAAACAGCAATGTGTCAACATCTCTTGTTTGCGGAGATTGTACTGGATCAGTGGTAGGCATAGCGGTAAACCACACATTAAGGATCAAATCCCGACAGCCTGGGTGCAATCTGAATTCCTGAGGTTTGTGTCATGGTTTAACCCTCTGCGCCCAGCCGTCGCATGTGTGCACCAAGTGGGAAATTTTGAATGAAATTCATTGAATGAAGAAAATAGTATAATACATCATAATAAGAAGGTTTTAAGCTTCGATTTGAGTTATTATACTAGGGTGTTTAACACACATTTTCATTCATTTTCAGGTATGAATTTCTCACACCTGAAAATGAATGCGAATAAGAGTGGAGAACTTGGCGCCCAAAGCGTTAATCATCTGCTCCCTAAACATGCTAACGGACTTTAAGCATCAATTGATTAAATTTCTCATTGCTCTTAATATCAACACGTGATCTCATCCAATCCGTGAGCTTAATACTGACTGAAGTGGCACAGGACTTAGCTGAACCAGTTGATGAAAGCGGGCTAGTAGAAAATTATCCTATAACCAGAAATGAGTGCAGGAAAAACTGAGATCAATATAAGAGGGAAATGACAATAATATACTACTACATTTGAAACTTGCTAACTTCGTCCCTCTAATGTCAATCCCATGATTCGGTCGCCATACTCACTGCTCACTGAACAAGTATTGAACAATGCGAGCAAAAAGTATAAAATGAACCCAAAAATTGAAGTGTCATTTTCAATGCTAGACAATGAACCTGTATTGGGTTAGTGCTAAGCCACCTGCAGTAAACCACTTTTGATTGTTGATGTTCTCTTAATTTCAATTCTCGCCATGTACGAGATACAAATAAGACGCAGTAGCCTTTTTAATTTTATGCCACTTTTTCTGGGGTATTATTATTATTATTATTCCTTGCCAAGTTTCCTCCACGGTTTTAGTTAGCTGGTGTAGAGCACTAAAAATAGACTGAGCGGATGTAACAGTTGTCATAAAGGGGGGTATGGCCCGAGCTGTTACATGATATTCCGATCTGACTGATAAGTATGATGTTAATTACATAAGTAATTAGGGGCAATTATATATCTCAGAGATACTATACGTGAACACAACTTTGCACTTTGCCCACGCGCTGTAAATGTATGGCCGGGAGGGTATAACACTTAAAAGCCTTTCAGCGCGAGGACCGTCTTTAGACGTCAGAATCTGACGTCTATAGACGTAAGATTCTGACGTCTAAAGTCGATCCCCACACTGAAAGAGTAAAATATTTATAATGGCATTAGACCCATAGCATAGGTATTCAAATGAAGCGGAAAGGGCTAATTAAGACATTTATGATTTTTTTAACATAGAAAAAAACGTTTGGTATCTTGGTTTATATAAAAAAATTCTGCGCTTTAAAAGAAGTGAAATTTAGCCAAGGTTGGTTTAATGTTGGGTCAGCGTCTTAGACTGTGGACCAACACCAAACTAACAGTGGCTCAATGGCTCTTGTCATAACTCTTTTAAAAAATTTCTAGTGCGCTACTGTTTCACCCAGAAAAAGTGAGGGGTTGTTACTATGTTGGATTAATGCTGGCTAGCGTCGTCGACGGTGGGCCAACATAGGCTTGACGTTTCGTGTTTGCTTCTCAGCGTTTTCCCTTGGCATAAATTATATGAAATGGTTGAATGGAAACGTGGTTTATTTTTAATGTTATAAAAAAATAATCGCTCAAAAGCATATTATTATTCAGGCCTTCGATATATATTCCAGAATATATTGCAATGTGTTCAAACAGTACGTGCTGATAAAATAAGAACATTATGAACATCCCTGCATGGAGATGGAGAAAAACTCATTCTAGATATGATTGGCCGCTATTGAAATGTCACCGCTTATATTTCCATAGTTTTGTAATTTTATAGTGATATAATTATTGCGTATTAAGCATATGCTAACGGTCCAATTTCTCTTTAAGCAACACTTCTCGCTTATCTATAACGACACTGCGTTGTCTCCGTAAATCAGCAAAAAGACGCACTTCCGGCATTTAACATGCTTAACGGTTGCCTCGTTGAAGAAATTGACGCCTCAAGGGCTGTACTTACATAAGGCCCACCGAACCGGCGCTCAGCCAACGTTTCTGGCGTTAACTCAACTTTCGTTCGACGTTGGGCCAACCGTCTTGTTAGTTATACCCAGCAAACACGAGACGTTGGCTCAGCATTAAAAAAACATAGTTCCAACGTCTCCTGCTTCCTGGGCATGCATACCTCAAGGGTGTTACGGGGTGAAGAATGAGCTATCTCAGCGGTAAGGTCTGACCGCAGTACCTAGTGCCCATAGCAACATCCAAGCAAATAGATACACTAACCCTACGTGCTCTACTGTCCTTATAACGGACAAGTGGCTGTTATCACTCGTGCTACTGAGCGATTATTTGTTTCTATTTTTCATTCATTTAAACCTGGAATAGCTAATGCATTTTCTACCTTCAAATGGCGCAAAATGTTCCCTTTTATGAAAAAAACCCACACTTTTCTTAAATTCGATTATTTCATTAATAGAGCATATTTCACTGACTACTTTATCAATTTCGATAGCACAAGGGTTGAATCTCTTTCAGTATTTTACATAGAGAGCTCATTCACTAAAATACAAAAACGTGCGTCGATAAGACTGAATTTGCCCCAATTTCCAAAAAAATGTGTGTTTTTTATTTTTTATTTAATCAATTATGATTTCTATGGCTTTAAGTTATAAACAGCATGCTCAGACTAATGTTCTTTATAGTATGGTTTTCAATATGTGTGTCACCACATATTTTGCATGGAACATCGATACCAGTCTGTGTGCATGTCATCGTCAACCTTATAAGCGATTTCTAATTTAGCCAGTTGATAGTAGATCTAACTGAACATAATCGAAATATTTTGAAGGCAATTTATGAATTATTCCGTATGTGGTGTGAGAAAGATAAATACATCTAGGCTATATTTTATTACCAATGATTTATATTCCATATAAGCCAGAATATATAACCGACTTAGAGTGGGTAGGCCCAACACGATCCAATGCTGGTTTAATGTTGGGCCAGCGTCGCAGACTCTGGCCCAGCATTAAACCAGCATCAGATCCATGTGTACTGGGTATGCGGTTTGTCACTATCCATACAAACATCTGGGATCTGTGCTCCATTCACGGGGTGTCCGTACGCCGAGCAGACATAGCTGCGGTCAGTATTTTACACGTCGGGACACGTGGCTGGGGTCGCTCAGCTGTGGCTGAATCCCTGTACTGTCAGACAAAGCCAAGAGGCAGTAACTGTTTACTTTTCAAGTAAACAGTCCCTGCCTTTCTGTTTTGCTAAGCCGGATAGATCCAGTGTGCTAAGCAGATCGACCGCAAATATTTTCAACTGGTGATAGGAGCAACAACGACTCTGGAAAGGCGGACCCACGGGAGGTAATGAAACTATGTTATCTATGTTACCCCCGCCGAAATTAATGGATTGTTCCTTGGCTGGATACACACCTCTGGTAAAAAAATCATGTATCGTAATCCGGATCATCCCGGATCATCCCCAAAATTTTACTGGAGCGAGACACACCTTTGGTAAAAGTTTCATGCAAATTCGCTCTTTATTTTTTAGGTAAGCATCATTACGGACAAACAAACATCAGCTGTACATGTAGGTACTTATTAGCAAGTCTATATTGATTATATCGATGCTGCATTAATCTTAAAAAACATATTTTTTATTTAAGTTGACATTTCTCAAAATCTTCCCTGTGCTAAATAACTAGACCTGCTATTATTTAAATTTTGTTTATTTCAGATCTGCATTTCTACATTTTAGTACATTTTTCCATATACCGGGTATATAATTATACTAGTAATTGTAATGCAAAAAATATGTTAAAAACGCTTCGAAACGTCATTTGCAGCACTGGACGGATTCATATGCCGTTACGGTAAAATTACACAGAAATTTAGGGCCTACTGTTCGATTAAATTCTTATATTTTTTTTCTGAGACCACGGCCTGATAACAACCATTATTTTGTGCTTGATATCCCAGTCCATTTTCACATTATTATTATTTTATTAGGAAGTTGATCGCTTGGGGACCTCTCCAAGGAAACAGTTTTTTTCTCCCTCGCCCACCCGATCCTCTGTATCTGACAATCTAGGTGTAATTTGTATCGTCCCTTAGTGCCTTGTCTGTGGAGATCATTTCTTGGAAAATCTACTTCCTGCAGATGATTCTGACTTGCAGTTCCAATGTCGTCCAAATCCTGGGCAGTGACCGTGAGCGCCACCCCCACCACTCTCGTCAATCTATCTGCGAATAAAGCTGATGTCATAATTATATTGTCACTCTATGATTATGAGCGAGATTGCTGTTCTGGCAAGAGCGTACCAGAAAACAGCATCAAGTAGAACAATGCTGGAATAATGCTGGGCCGGCGTCTGCCACGCCGGCCCAGCAATAACCCAGCATTGGTCTGACGTCTCGTGTTTGCTGAGAATTAGTGGTCACGACATCTGTGATCGCTTTCTGCTGCTGACCATATACATGCTGCGGTGGTCAAATATCAAAATTTGCCTTGAAAACATTAGTCATTAATAGGCTAGCAGCTGCCACTCCACAAGGCAACCTTGGAAGTAGACCACAATCAATGAGGCATTCAGCAATTGCAGAACAAGTTTGAAAGATCCGATTTTTAAGATTTGCATTATGAGCATTTCACATAATTATGTTCAAATTGAATTAATATGTTCGTTTTATTACTGCCTTCATAACGATTAGAGTAGTCTGCTAAGATAACGGTAGAATAGTCTTATGAAAACAAAACCTACAAACTAGACTCGAATGCCATGCATGATGGCCGTGGCATATTAGAGAACATGTAGGCCTACTACGAACTGGTCCGGAACGCGCAATACCCTATGACTTCGTGAATGATCCACGTGGAAAACTAATGGATTCTCTGTAGAAACCCGAGGGATAACGTGGGTTCTGGGTGATCTTTAATTTGAGGGGTCGATCTGTCGGCGGCATGATCTCCTGCGCATGAGTCATGGCAGCCGGATCCGGTGCATAGCGCCCCGAGAGGCGACGGCATGCGTTCGCCCAGCCATGGCCAGCCAGCAGCCAGCCAACCAGCGCTGATGCAAGCAATTCAACACAGAGAGAGATGCCGCCAAAAGCTGGCTGGATGCAGGGACAACGTCGGGGACGTTGGCCCTGCATCCAGCCAGCTTTGGCCCAGCATCTCTTCTGTTCTGGCTAGCAGACATCCATCAGGAGGCCACGGTTGATGTATCACTGATGATTCTTGTCATCACTGGCACCGCCGCCTCCTATTGTTAGCGCCCGCAGCTGTGGGTGGACTGGTGAAGTCAGCCCCAGTATTGGATCGTAATGACACTAATCATACGGTGATAATAAGTATCCTTTCCACACGAGTGACTCAGTGAGTATTTCTCCAGTGTGAAGCACTAATTAACGGGCGTAGTAACGGTATCATTACACGTATACTAGGAAAGTCTTACATTACGTTGTTTACACAGACGTATACGTCCAGATCTCTTCCGAGACTTCCGGTACTATGGGTGTATCGTAAAATCTTTACGGAAATTCTGTAGAATTCCGGAGGAAGTTTGTGATAGTGATATGGGTCTTTGAAATACATTTTCCAATGAACTCTTGGCCATTGTTTATGCGCATAGAATGCAGCAGCAAATATTTTAAAAAGGCACAGTCCACCACCTAGTTTTATAGTCATGGTTGTCCAAAAGTTTAACCTTGCCTGATGCATTAATAGCTGCCAAATGTATTTATCATTGATAAAATATTACCATTTCAATCAAAAAAAATGCAATTCAGTAAGTGTTGATGTACCGGTGAAGGTTTGACTTAGTGATTACTTTGATCAAATCTAGGTCCCTTTGATATCGTAAATTATTCACCTTATAGGTTAGTTTGTGTTAACAAACTAACCTATAAGGTGAATAATTTACGGTGGTGATTGACGGTTGCTGATTAGTTTTTTTCATTTTGTTCGCGTGGATTGTTTTTTTTTCATTGTGTTCGCGTGCATTCGTTTTTGTCAAGCATGACTCAGTTACTATTTGTGCGATGTTAAAATGAAGAGTTTTTGAAGAAGACTTTTGCTGTTTGAAAAACATACAGAAGAGTGGCCGGGAAACTTCACCACTTTTTCATAGAGAGTGAAATGTTTGACCTCACATCTGTTATTTATTCACTCGGGACACTAATAATGAGCTTTAAATGATCTTGCACATCAAGGTCAGTCTTCCACCGCATTTTCTGACTTAGTAGACCTATTGATGGCAGTAATTGCTGACGTCATTACACAGTCTACAACATGGGATGAATACACCTGACTGTGTCTATTACACATAGATTATTTGCACATAATTGGAATGAATACTCAAAAAAATAATTAAGAGCAAAGCTATATATTTTTTTTTTCTTGTTTGTTACAATTATTGGTAAAAAAAATTATGGAGAAGCATTACACGTACGTGCATTTATGGCTATGTAATAAATGATATAATTTCTATTTTTCTTTTGAACACATTACACAAGTAAAATATATCTATATCGTATGGATATTAGAAGGCAATGAAGATATAATTCTCGGTATGACAGGAAGTGTTATTTAAATAAATAAAATAAATAAATAAAATAATAAATAAAATTATAAGGTGCACACATCATTAATACGCTTACGACAAAATTCCTAAAGAGGAATAATGACACAACACATGTGAATTGCGATGGTTCGCGATCTCTTGCTAATGGGAATTACCGAACCCCCTCAGCAATCAGAATGTCAAGTGGAACCACGCGAAGCGTGATGTCCTGGCATGTGCCAATACTATCAGCCCCCTCGAGCATCGCCATCCCAGATACCGCATTGCCTCAGTACTGGGCCAACGTCGAAAAGGTATGCCCAGCATTGAGCTAATGCCCCCTCGGGGTCTCGTGCTATCTGGGATAAGGTAGAGAGGGCATATGGCGTTATGAAACGTGGAATTATAGTTCGTCATTCACGTGTGGGGGGCCCTGTGAGGTCAACCGGTGCGATATGGTGCACCATCCCTTTATTCATGCTGGTTCAAGACACTTCAGGGCAAGAATGTCCTCTGTTTTTTCTCCCTTTTCTTTTCACTCACGTAGCCGACAGGAAATCTAGAGGTTACTGTTCCTATTCTAGTTGACATGGTTGACGGTTATCTCGCCTGCCCCGTGTTACCCAGACAACTCTGGACATTCACCCAATGCTGTTTCAATGTTGGGCCAGCGTCGAAGACGGTGGGCCAACATTGAAACAGCATCTGATGGATGCTCCGTGTAGGCGGTCTTAACCCCTTGCGTACCGCAGACGGCGCAATCTTTATTCAGAAGATGAAGGGGTAACCTAATGTGTTTCCTAATTCACATCAAACTTTAACAGTTTAAAGATATTATGTTGTGAGTCAGGCGCTAACGCAAGTGAGCTTTACTTTGTAACACCGGGTAAGGGCCATTTTGTTAACCTTTAAGTGCTAAGCACAACAATTATCCCCGTGTTGCTCAACTGTTTCTTTCTAATTTGAAAGATTGAATTGGTAGTCGTTTTAATCTCTCAAATCACTGCTATTCGGAATAAAATTTGAGTGTTTCAACCTCAAACTTGGCAAATGCTTGGTGTCGGAGTATATGAATATGCGTATTTTTCACCCTCTTGAAGTTGTGGGTCGCGGTTCGTTCCTCGCTCTCGGTTTATGAGAATTCAATATTCCAGGGATCATAATCGGTCTCACACAACAAAATTCTCGAATCCTGTGTCTGTAGGGCAGTGTCACCTGTCTCATCCCACCAACATAAAGGCCCATTCATTTTGTAATTTACTCGTTCGTTCGTTCGTTCGTTCGTTCGTTCGTTCGTTCGTTCGTTCGTTCGTTCGTTCGTTCGTTCGTTCGTTCGTTCGTTCGTTCGTTCGTTCGTTCGTTCGTTCGTTCGTTCGTTCGTTCGTTCGTTCGTTCGTTCGTTCATGCATTCATCCATTCATTCATTCATGTATTCGTTTGTTCGTTCGTTCGTTCGTTCGTTCGTTCCTTTGTTCGTTCGTTCATTCATTCGTTCATTCATTCATTTATTCATCCACTCATTCATTCATTCATTCATTCTCCCGTTCGTTCGTTCGTTCGTTCATGCATTCATTAATTCATTCATTCATTCATTCCTTCATTCATTCCTTCATTCATTCATTTTTTCATTTTTTCATTCATCCATTCATTCATTCATTCATTCGTGCGTTCGTTCGTTCGTTTATTCATTCATTCATTCATTCATTCATTTATTCGTTTAGTAATTTTTTAATTAGTTCATGCATGCATTCATTCTTCCATTCATTCATTCATTCATTCATTCATTCATTCATTCATTCATTCATTCATTCATTTATTCATTCATTCATTCATTCATTCATTCATACATTCATTCATTCATTCATTCATTTATTCATTCATTTGTTTGTTCGTTCGTTCGCTTGTTCGTTCGTTCGTTCGTTCGTTCATTCATTCATTCATTCATTCATTCATTCATTCATTCATTCATTCATTCATTCATTCATTCATCCATTCATTCATTCATTCATTCATTTATTTATTCATTCATTAATTCATTCATTCATTCATTCATTCATTCATTCATTTATTCATTCATTCATTCATTGATCTATTCGTTCGTACGTCCATTCATTCATTCATTCGTTCATTCATACATTCATTCATTCATTCATTCATTCATTTATTCTTCCATTCATTCATTCATTCATTCATTCATTCATTCATTCATTCATTCATTCATTCATTTATTCATTCATTCATTCATTCATTCATTCATTCATTCATTCATTCATTCATTTATTCATTCATTCATTCATTCATTCATGCATTTATTCATTCATTCTTTTATTCATTCATTCATTCATTCATTCATTCATTCATTCATTCATTCATTCATTCATTCATTCATTCATTCATTCATTCTTCCATCCATCCATCCATCCATCCATTCATTCATTCATTCATTCATTCATTCATTCATTCATTCATTCATTTATTCGTTCGTTCGTTCGTTCGTTCGTTCGTTCGTTCGTTCGTTCGTTCGTTCGTTCGTTCGTTCGTTCGTTCGTTCGCTCGCTCGCTCGCTCGTTCGTTCGTTCGTTTATTGATTCCTCCATTCGTTCATTCATTCATTCATCCATTCATTCATTCATTCATTCATTCATTCATTCATTCATTCATTCATTCATTAGCTGCGCAGATCTATTCTTCTTGGTTATAATACAATTTCCCGAGAGAAAATGTAATTTCTTTGTGATATTCAGGTGACCACAGATGATTATGATAAGGTCACTCATATTATGTACGAAAACAGGCACGAATATGCGCACGCACGCACGCACACACAAAACGAACGCACGTGGTTCACTGGTAAAGAAAGTCTCCTTTTGCTGTATGTCAATACTTTAATCTATATGCGGCAAGTTACGTTTGAATAAATAAAACATGTTTATGTTTTAAAAAATAATATTTTATTTTCTGTATCAGTGCTGGATTCTTTGGGGAAAATATTTGAACCTAAAAAAGTTAAACGGCTGTTACTGGATTTTCAGACATTCTATCGCATTACATTAAATTGCTAATTTTGTGTTTCTCTTCCACACCACGGTAAAAAGGTTTACATTAAAGGAGTTAAGCACAACCTGTACTTGATGACTATCTACTACAAACATAAGGACATGTCACTATTTTTTTCTGTCATTATGTTCCACAACGGATCCTCCACCATACCCTGACTTACTATGATGACAAGGCGATATCACTACATCTGCGATTTGTAAGAAACACTGAAACCGCAGTGAAACGTGCACGGAATCAATGTTTATGGTTAAACCATTGCAACGCAAAAATGTTTTGTATAAACCATGGAGATCAAAGATTCTTTTCAATTTGAAATCATCATAAATGTATCAGTTAGCACTCTCCGCTTCATTTGAATACCTGTGTTATAGGTCTACGCCCACTATAAATATTTTAATTCCACTTCGGTGGGGGGATTGTTTTCATATACGTCAGAATCGGACGTCTACAGACGTCAGATTCTGACGTGTAAAGACGGTCCAATTGTTACTTCCTAATTTTAAAGCTGGAAATGGCATGATTTGTAACGCAGTGTTCTAAAATTGAATAATTATTTGATTAATTGAGCGTCTTTCACAAAAAAAACTGTTTTACCAACTTCAGTGTGATTTAATTTATTTTTCCATTTGCTTGAAACTATATATATGCGGGTCTATCATACAGATATTAAGACTTTAACCCCTTAAGCGCTGAATATTATTTGTAAAATTCATGGAGACCAAAGGGGTTTTTTCAATTTGAAACCATCACGAACGTTTTAGTTAGCTCTTTCCGATTTATTTGAATACCTTTGTTATGGGTCAACGGCAAGTAAAAATATTTTAATTCTTAAAGTGCGGGGATTGACTTTAGACGTCATAATCTGACGTCTACAGACGTCAGATGCTGACGACTAAAGTCTATCCCCGCGCTGTAAGGGTTGAGCAGTGGACAGAGGGACGGATGTACGCAATGCATGACAACAATAGCCTCTCAGCTAAAATTTGGCTGACACCTTAAAACGGTTGATGTCATCAGTTTGAATGAAACCCTGACGATATCGAGGTCTCATAATCATGATAATCATTGGCATGCTTCATGCAATAGAGAACCCGTTTTTTTAATTCTAAAACTCATTTGTTAGTTGAGCAGCTTCACGTGGCAGATTCTGAATGCAAAATGAAATGAAATGAATCGGGCTTTATGCCAATTCTGTGCACATACAGGCTAAATTGAGCCAGGAGAACCTCCTGAGTATGGTGAGATGATTGAGAAGACACTGTCCTCCAGACACAGGATTCGAAATTCGAGCCCTGGCGGTCTGAGGCCGAGCACGCTACATCTCGAATTTTACGAGTGGATGGGGAAGAAACATTTTTGTTTCTTTCAAACCGCCGAGTCCGATAAACGAACCCAGAACTCATATCTGGAGCATTTAGTCACACTTCCTGCGACGCTGGCCTAACATCAAACCAGCGTTGGTTGAATATATATCGTGTTTGCTGGGTTACGACAGACGATGTGGTATTGTGGTTAACCTCCCTACAAACTGATCCATGCCCAAGGTGTGCATGCCTGTAAGCGTCTGTGGCTTCTCTGGTATGAAGACACAACTGAAGTGAGGGTCGCTGATTGACACAGTCTCATGCTTTGACCTCATACTCTGATATCATATGGATGAATATGAGTAAAGTGTTGAATTTCCTTGCCAATAGTAAGCTGTGATATATATTTATATGAAACAAGACTGTTTCTATTATATTGAGATCATCGTCTAAAATCACCGCCCACCTATCAATGTAAAAGGGTGAGCCAGTGCTAGCAACAGGAGCCACAAGTCGATTCTATTTTATGAAAACCTTGGGAGACTAAAGATTTTTTTTAATTTGAAATCATCATAAGTGTCTTAGTTAGTTCTTTCTGATTCATTTGAATACGTATGCTATGGGTCCACGGTCATTAGAAATATTTTCCCTTTAACAGTGCGGGGGTCGACTGTAGTCGTCAGAATCTGACGTCTACAGACGTCAGATTCTGACGGCTAAAGTCGATCCCGCGCTGTAAGTGTTAAGCCACACCAATTTCAACTTTAGTTCAATGAAATCGAAAAACATTTTGTATTTTCTACAACAATTTCCTCAATGTTTATAATTATAATAATGATTTACTGGTAATTGCTTGTCGAAATTGATTTGAGTATTGTATTGTTTTATTTCTGCGAATATTATATCTCTTTATGGTGTATTAAACAATAAAACTGCAACACCACACACTATGTACCGCGTTGTGGCTTTCTTTATCATGTGTTTATCCATCAGAACGGACATCTGGGCCGGCACCATAATTTAATCCACGGTACCGCGACGTGGTACACTTTAGCGCTGATTTCTACACTTCACATTTATTTCTCTTTACATTTCAACATTTCAACAAAACGGAAATAGCATGAGCGTAATCATCTATTGAACATAGTTTAACGTTCGCTCATTTTTTTCTGGGCCAATGTTCAAAGATGTGACCTTGACTATCCAAAAGCTATAGAATGCGTTCAGATCACAAGGAAGAAGTGGTCGATTTAAAATACAACATTAAGTGATGACCATTTGCGATGCAAATTGTTTTCAAATTTTGCTTGAAGTAATTGATGGTTATATTAATATGTTTAATTTTAACAGCTGAATTTGAGTATTTGCTATGAAATAACGGTATAAATAGCTAATCACACAACTCTGCCGCGTATATATTACTTGTTTGATTATAAGTGGATCAACATGATGAGAAGTAACAATTGTTTTTTTATCAAGTGACTATCATGTATAATATGGAGCTCTTTTACTGAACACGTGTACATTGATATGTTACATTTGTGATCATTATATATAATTATAGATTGATTATTTCACAAACAAAATGAAAAAGCGGGTCGGGGGGGGGGGCTTCATGGCTCCATGACAAGTCTATGACACCTTTATATTTCTCTTCTGGGAGGGTGGGGGTCCTAGGGTAATGGCTAAAGCACCGCTGCCTTTCACGCTAGAGTTCGGGGTTCGTTTGCGGTTTCGGCGGTTTGAAAGAAGCAAACGTGTTTCTTCCCCATCCACTCGTAAAACTCAGTATTGTGGGGAGCCTCCGTGACCAAGAGGTACAGTGTTCTGCCTCAGACCTCCATGGTTTTAATTTCGAATCCTGTGTCATCTCACTCATCTCACTATCTTCAGAAGGTTCTCCTGGTCCAATTTAGTCATTCCAAAAATATACAAGTACGTTTTACGCAGTACATGTAAAAACCGAGAAGCCAGTGCAACAAAAACAAATAATGCTTTGTCGAAGAAAACTATCTGGTCAGTAGATAACAGCTGTACGTGTTATCATCACATAAAAACGTTATCATGTTCATTTGAAATGTAGTCCCAAATACCGATCTGAAATCATGAATTGGTCAGCGATTCCAGATCCAAATGAAATAAAAAAAATATGCCCATATTGACAAAGTAGTCATCCACAATAATGCACTACTTGATATTAAAATTGCCTCGTCAGATGTAACCCTTTAACCGCCAAATTATTCAATCTGAATTATCACCCACTTGAAATTGTGTCTCGCTGACGCGATCCACAACTTCAAGTGAGTGAAAATTATTCAGATTCGACAAAATGGAGGTCAACTGTTTTCAAATATTGCTGATTGATGACACATTTTATCTTTAACTTGTCTAAAAGATGTGCTAAAAAAAATAATAACCTGAATATATGCGGCACCGGCGGTTAAAGGGTCAAAGGTTAATAATACTTAACAACTGACAAAGGACTAATACTAGTACATGCATATGAGATCAGGTTATGTTTAATATCAAAGAAAAAGCTAGTGTAAACTATCCAAAAGAAAGAGTCAGTTTTATGGAACAACAATGACCTTCACAAATTATTTTCCGGCTTCCAAGCTAATCAAAATCTAATCGGATTCACAAGAAATACAGTGCAAATTATTAATGTATAGGCTATATGTAATCAGGTAATCTGACCCTTTTAAAATAATGTTCTTTCTGTAATAAAAGCACGAATGTTTACCACCACAAAAAAAAATGATTTCATATTGACTTTCCAAAAAGATTACATTTTATATTATTGAGTAACAGGATTAATTGGGTATTATTACCAATATGTCAGTAATCATAAAGTATAGCAAACAACACACAAGTACCCTACGTTGATGTAGCGTTGCCAATGATATTTGATGTTGCAAAGCATGCAGCGTTGACCAACATTGCACTAAAGGTAGATTTATTTAACCCTTAGAGCACTGATGTCGACTGCAGTACTAGACATTCTGTGTTTTTATTAGCACATGTATAACCACTCATAACGAGCTTTTCACAGTAAAATATGCCTTCAATCTTGAAACACGGATATGTATTGACACTCAAATTTCACAAATAACATAAATTTTCAGTCACTTGAAGTTGTGTATCGCGGTAGCGAGACACAACTTCAAGTGACTGAAAATTTAAATTGAATAGCTCAGTGATCTAAGGATTGATTTGTTGTGTGTGCATACAGTACTGAATTGAGAAAACGTGCTATTTACAGCGCATAGTTAGACTTACCTTCATATGCGTAGCTGTGATATATTTTAGCTTGATCATCGAGTTCATGAGATATCTTAGTCTCGTAACCAGAGTTATCTTGTACACTTTGACGATACTGTAGCAGCATTTTCCTCATTTCTTCCACGGAGGTATTTCCCGGCTTCACTTTCGGCGCATGTGCCAGTCCCATTCTATACAGCAGATTATCCTTGGTGGCTTCGATTAGGTCACTTTTGACTTTTTGGTGACGATGTGCGTGCGAAAGTGACTTCTGAGGTTTGTTGAAAAAAGTAGCCTTGAGTAGTGTAGTAGATGAAACATCGATGTCTGCCTGCTTACTTCCGGTGATTGAAGGACGACAATGGACGACAGCAAAACAGCAACACAATATCCAGAGCGCGTTCAAGGTAGACCTCGCTATAGATGCAAACATTTCAAATCATTCAATATGACAATCTCCCATGTATCTAAGATAAACGTGTGGTGTCACAGAAGGCCACAGATTTAAGTTAATAGTGTAGGCCTAACCGTCTCATGGATTGTATATCTAGAACGATATTGTTCATAGTGATATTTAGATTAAATGAAAATGGTCGCCCGCGAAACGGAACAGAAGGTGTGTTCAAACTATTAGTCCTATCAAACATCGGCGACGGTATGTTGTACATATTGTCACGACATTGAGAGTTTCAAACCCGAGGGTCGACAGGTCGGCTCTCACAGAAGACGTTTTTCTGTGGCAGGAGGTTGCGGTTTGACAGAGAGCGGCATCCCACAGATACGCCTGTGTCTGGCTTGATACCTCTTACGGTTTGACAAGTTGACCAGTAGAGCATCACTTTCTATAGGTATTTATATAAGTGATTATGATTTCGCTTCCCGGTAGCGTAATTAGTCATTGACGTATTATGATAATGTGTGACTTCCTGACAGTGTCATCTGCGCCCATGCAGCCTGTTACTGACAAACTCATTACGCGTGGTGCCTTACTAAAGATACGATCAGATCTATGATTCACAGCGTCATCGCCACCTTTGTCAACCTGAAGGAGGCAACTCCATTGAATACTTAGATTAGGGGGAGGGGTGGCACGTGGCGCCTCTAGCGGCGTGGTGGTATGCAGAGGGAGCGGCGCAGTGAGAAGGGGGGGGGGGGAACGCGGGGGAGAGGGATCATGTACCCAGAAAACACGGGACATTCACCCAATGCTGTTTCAATGTTGGGTCAGCGTCGAAGACGGTTAGCCAACATTGAAACAGCATTGAATGCCTCGTGTTTGCTGCATGGGTACCCAGAAACCTAACAGACTCAACCAATTCACACCCAACGCTTGCCCACTATTAGCCCAACGTTTGTAGTGTTGGGTCAAAAATGGCCAATGTTGACCCAACGGCTGTGACGTTGGGCCAAAAATTGGCCAAAGTTGGGTAAACTATGTACCAGCATCGCCACTCGACCATGCCACATCATTGTCCCTTTGCGTGCTGGAGTAACACCAGTATTTATGGGCTTCCCAAGGTGAAACGAGTAAGGTAAATATTTCTATTATAACATTGTGGCAGTTAATACACAGGCTACACAGAAAATCAAGCTTCATTCATTCATGGATGATAGGTATTGAGAAAGTTAAATAATAAAATACTGTATTAGGGTCGTTTGTTGTGACGAAACTCATTCTAATTCGTTCGTTATTCCAACTACTCTAAACGAATTCGACGCGCAAAGTGTCAACTGTCTGTGCGCTGGATATGCTACACTGTAAATCTTATACACAATCACTGATCCAACATAATTCGTCTTTACTTTACTAAGTGGCAGATGCATATCCATATCCTTTCATATCCAAGGGGAAAATAGATCCTGGATTTCCAAACACTATTCCGCTCGGTCATTGACCTCTAAATTTACTGTGGCACACTTTTGAGTTTGTCAGCTTTGAAGACATTGCGATGACGGTCGCTGCGAATAAGACAACCGTTTATCAGTCCATCCTAACTACATACCCAGTGAACACAAAACATTTGTATGACTTTATACAATGTTGGACCAACGTCGAAGACGTTGTGCCGACGTTGTATAAATGTTATACAAATGTTTTGTGGTTGCTGGGTACCAAATGCCTCCACATTAGTCTACCGTCGGTGCGCTGTGTTGTCGCTAATTTTAAAATAACAATGACTTGTATCTGCTATGTTAAGAATAATACCAATCAATTCATAAATATTTCTTTAAAGTTGGAGTTGGTGTCAGGTTGAGCTGAGAATCCATCGTCTTGGGTTCGAGACGGGTTCCATTTTCTGATGAATTGGTCGTAATAGGCCTACATTGACACTTAGAGCGCTTAAATATTGCTGCATAAGCCACAGCGACTAAAGGGTGTTTTCAATTTGAAATCTATTTAAACCTGGTGAATGTCTTGGTTAGATCTTTCTGCTTTATTTGAATGCTTACGTTATGGGTCTACAGCCATTATAAATACTCTTACAGTGGGGGGATCGACTATAGACGTCAGAATCCGACGTCTACAGACGTCAGATTATGACGTCTAAAGTCGATCCCCGCGCTGTAAGGATTGAATTCAAATCGTAGCTTTATATTATTACTACTTCTCATTGTGATAATTTTTAGAAAAAATACATGATATAATGCCACTGTTTATTTTCGATGTCCCATGCAATCTAAGCCGGAGTAGCCTATTTTAAATCGATTTTTAAGTGTTCGATCAGAGTACTTTGTGGCAGGTCATACAGTAGATAACGTAGTCGGAAAACGATACTTCCTGTGCACAAACATTTCACTTAGGGAAAGCCCGCAAGTACCCAACATTAATTTTGTAGATGCTGCTGTATTTACCAGTATTTCGTACAGTATATTATTTGGTAAAGTCCTGGTTCCTTGTACATTATGTTCTGCAAAGCCAAACGGCAGTAGCTGCTTACTTTAAAATAAATCGATTACTGCCTTTTGACTTTTTACGTCGGAATATCACACATACTTGCCTGGTCAGCCCCCTACCGATTTGTTTTCAACTTGTACAAGTTGTATGTCTGTCGCTGTCTTAGAATAAAATACGATATATAGGTTGAGGTCAGGTTAACGTGGAATTTTTTCACGTGTATCTAACCCAAGAAGCAACATATGGTCACCCAATGTCGGTATAATGCTGTTCAAGCGTCGTAGAGGGTGGGCCAACATTAAAACAATACTGGACCAATATATCGTGTGTGCATAATACATCAACGATTTCGCTATTTGAGATCAACATTTCATAGATGCAGTACACCTATATACATATATGTCACCTTCGGGCGGGGGCCCTAGGGTAGTGGTTAGCACCGCTGCCTTTCACGCCAGAGTCCGGGGTTCGGTTCCCGGTCTCGGCGGTTTGAAAGAAACAAAATTGTTTCTTCCCCATCCACGTGTGAAAGTTAGTATTGTGGGGAGCCTCCGTGACCGAGAGGTAGCGTGCTCGGCCTCAGACCGCCAGGGCTCGAATTTCGAATCCTGTGTCTGGAGGACAGTGTCATCTCAATCATCTCACCATCCTCAGGAGGTTCTCCTGGCCCAGTTTAGCCTATATGTGCACAAAGGTGGCCTAAAGCCCGATTCATTTCATTTTCATGTCAACTTACATAAAGGAATGTAAAGGTTTGATACACAAATTCAGTGCAATTCCTATCTTAATGAGCGTTGACGTATATACCCATAGAAACAACAGTTAATGTTCCTATATTGAGGATTTGTTGTGTAATATGCTTCATCGGACATCTTGCAATTGTATAAATATTTATTCTATATTGATTGTGTTGCCCAAGTGTGCGTAGAAAATATGTCATGTTTATTGGAATAACAGTTTTAAAGATATCAGAACATCAGTATAGAGTTTTCTCTTTTTTTTTTAATTTCATGAAAAAACTCAGGTTGGAAATGCTCTAATCAAACAATTGCAACCTTTACAGATATAAACGTATGATAAATATGATTCTCAACGAGAACGAGAAGTGTCTCTCTACGAGTGAACAATTACATTTATTGCAGGGAGAAATTGGAGGGAGAAATAAGCGAAAACAACGGTAAAACTGTAACGATAGTTTCAATCTGATCATGTTTTTTTATTTTACCTACGATACGGATATAAGCTGACATTATGTGATTGATATTTAAATATTGGTATATGATTCCATACCGTACGATCTCAAATTTCCGTAGACCCCATTATTTTTTTCCGGAAATACAAATGTAGAATACTTTCGTGAAGAAAACTAGCTAATCCGGCAACTCTGGGTTAGCTGTTGAAAATGTTGGTACAACGTTTAGCCAAAACATCATGTGATGTATTGTGTGTTATATCTTATTGCCATGCTGAAAAAACCTTTATTAAAATTATTATAAAGTGATTGAGATTTATTTGTTGAAAATGAGTTATCAGATGGCATGAGGCGTTGACCTTATGTTGGAATAATGTACCTGTGGAGGGCATAGTGGTTAACTTTTCATGCCCTGTCGATGCATAAAAGCATATTTTGACATCCCTGAAAACATATTTAATTTTCTTAGAACTGTACTAAGAGTTTTAGAAGAAAAATCACCATGATACTTTTTTCCAATACGCCTATATGGCAATTGTTTCTTTATTTTTTTCACCCACTTCAAGCCATCTTCATCCACTATATACAAGTCGATAATTGCGACATCAATTCGCCGCTTGTAGTGGATAAAGATGACAATGGCGCTGCCTTTACTAAATTATCTAATAGAATTCAGACGTCCAAGCGTAATGAGCTCAACCATTATGCCCTACTTTCACTGAAATACAAATGGCAAATATGTTTGCTTGATTTATAGGATTCTATAAATCCTGAGGTTTGAAAGACGGTATAACAACGGAAACCAACGGCACCACATCTCACTATCAAAAAAACACGAACCCAAAAAATAACAGTGTTCTGTCAGATTCAATTAAGCGCTGAGCCAATGCTGATTTAAGGTTAGCCCACCGTCTACGATGCTGGTCCAACATTAAATCAGCATTGGCTCAACGCCTCGTTGCTGGGATAGTGACAATATATAACGTTATCTATTCTCTTATTAGATGAAGTATTTGGCATGAAGAGACTCTCTTCATGCCAAATACGCCATCTTCAAGAGAGCGTAATAGATTGATGCCTTTCACATAGCATCCCAGACACATGGAACACTTGAAACAATGACAGTTAGATAGTATGCAACCGTCATTGTTTTTCAGCGATAGTATTATTATAAAACAAGTACGACCATCGACGCAGCATCAAGAGAAGACTGCAAGGAAAATAATTACATGATAGAGGGTTTTTTAGTCTTGACACTTACAATAGATTATAACATTGGGTGTGTAATAACAGCTTTAGAAAAAGTGGCAGTCAGTGCCCAGGAGACGTTGGTCCGACATTGTACAAATTTTATACAAGTGTTTTGCGTTTGCTGGGTGTCACCTTCCTGCGCGAGAGTGAATACGTGCTGTTTATTATGTCTAAACTTGCACATAATTATGACAGCCCTAGTTAGTCTTCTGAATATCCTTCAAATCTCTTATGAAATTCCATTTACAATTCGATGGCTTGCGGTTGCTCAGCCATAGTTCTAATACCTACAGCCAGCAAATAAGAGTCGTCGACCCAGTGTTGTTTTAATGTTTCGTCAACGTCAGAGACGTTGGCGAAACATTAAAACAACACTGGGTCAGACATTAAAACAACACTAGGTCAGGTGGCCAAATACTATAATAAAAATAGTTCAACTTTTTTTGTAACCATTGGATAGACGATAAAGAATACTAATTATATGCTTTATATTATATGATATTTGCAACCCAGTAAGATTCCTTGCTATAACTTACACTAGCTGCAGCCCAAGTACCAAGCGTGTTAAAAATTGTTGAACTAGCCAGATGCAGAGAGCATGCCTGTGTTCACGCTTGTCTAATATTGATCAAAGATGTGTCGCATGTAATGCTACAAGTTAGATAAAGAACACGATAAGGCATCCCAGTTTAGTAAGATGAGGCGATGACCCGGTGTTGGTTTGGTTTGAACCAGCCTAGTTTGTAAGTCATGTCGATACCAAAAAGATAAATTGCGTGGGTGGATGTTATTTATAGATCTATCAGCACACACCTGGCTATCTTCCGAGTGTGAGCCTAGTCTGATCTTATACACAGGAACAAATGACATTTCTCATCACAAAGGTACAGTAAGATAATAAAATAAGATAATAAAATGAAATGAATGCGGCACATATAGGCTGAACTGGGACAGGTGAATCTCCTTAGGATGGTGAGATAAATGAGTTGACACTGTCCTCCAGACACAGGATTCTAAATTCGCTCTCTGAGGTAACAGTTCCCCACAATATTGAATCATTACGAGTGAGCGGGGAGGAAACATTTCGTTTCTTTGAAACTTGAAGGCCAGAGTGGGTTTCGAACCCGCGATCTCCGACTTTCCAAGCAGGTAGCTTTAACCACTGCACAAGGGCCCCCGGCCGTTCAGTAAGGCGGCTCGTGGGCACATTTACTTATACAGGTACATTATATTGGTGATATATCCTCCGGTATAAATCTGTTATCATTAGTTCTCAAAAAATAATACACATTTCTGTTTGTTTAATAATATTATAAATAAACCAATAATGATAAAAAAGCAAATGCGGACATATGTATGAGGGATGCTCAAGTATATTACATTATTTAATACTAAGGGTTGTTTTTTTATAATGAGAAAACATCCTTAGCAATTTCGACTATTCTTTGATACACTAATTTGAAGATCACCTATTATATTTCAAATAGTAGAGAGTGTGCTCAATATCATGGGATCTGCTATACCATATTTTAAGTATTGCACACAAAAACACCTCACACGAATTGGAAAATGGTAAGCAGCATAACCAGCGATAACTTGCTTCCAGCTTTCAAACAAATGTGTTTATAGGCCACGGAAATGTGATTCTATGCTCGTGGATTTCTAGCCCCTAAATATCATGCTTTGACATATTTAAAAAAAATAAGCCCGTCGTTTATCTGGCTGAAACAATGCATTATTTAAAAACATTCCCGTCCGTCTTTTGTTATTAGGCCTACAACCGAAAAAAAATAATCTAAAAAATATCGCGCCCATCCGACTTTGCCAGGCTGCAATCGAAATATATACATATTTAATCCCACCCGTTTTTGTTATACATTCGGAGTCGTCAGCGAATAAACATTCACGATATTTATTATTAAAATAGTAGGTTTTATAATGGTAGGCCCTATGTCCTTTCTGTATGGTATATTTGGTTTCAAAGAAAAAAAATTATATAAATATCTGGTCGTTTCAAGACGAAACTAAGTTTAAAAAAAGAAATGCCCGCCTTATGTCTTCTGCTTTTCCAAAAAGAAAAATATTTAAAAATAAGTGCCCACCCGTATGTGTTCCGCTGGTCAACAAAAAAAATAACCAGGTATAAATTATTAATATACTCCCACTGTTTCCGTTTTTATTCCGTTTTAATAAAGGCACACCTCAATTTGGAAAATCTCACTTCTGGGAGATTTCCAACAGGAAGACAATTTGAAAGTCGTCTGCTTCAGATGTTTTATTTTTTGAAATAGTGTAATGAGGCGCTCCGGAGAAACAACCTTTCATATATATTCAACACTAGAAATAAGCATTAAAGTGGAAATAAATAAAACAAAATCGGGTTTGTATAGAATACATATGAAACATCGCATGTCTAAATAAATATTACCAATCGTGTGAGGAATGCTACTTTTCCAAGTCAGTTATTGGTGAGCATGCATGCGTTTGTACTCGATGAATCACTAAATCTAGTCATAAGTACCAGGGTGGCAGATTAGTAAAAGCTAGATATTTGATCAAACTGTCATACATTAGATACTTAGTATCTGACTGAATACTGGGTATTAGTCATACTATTATCACGTACACCGCCTGCACATGTACACAGTCATCAGTGGTCATAATATTGTATTGAATTTAACCAATCAATATTAATGAATGACTGCGTGTGTCATTAGGTTATGAGTGGTTGGCTTCATGCTGCGCTCCCAGCAAACACGACACATTGAATGAATGCTGATTTAAAGTTTGGCCACCGTCTGCGATGCTGGCCGAGCATTAAACCAGCATTGATTCAATGTGTCGTCGTGTTTGCTGGGTTGTACTATTTTCCCCAGTCAGCATGCTTACGCCTGTACAGTGCTACAGTAACGCAATATGCTTTCCCAACGTTACTCCAATACGAGCTGATTACGGTCTGTAGCTAACATTTGGTACATACAAGTCTTCCGTATCCCATATCAACCCACGCTGTATACGAAAGTGAGCAAATTTACAGTTTCGCCCACTTTACAGTTTATTCCAAAATCTATTTTGAATATTGATATAAATGCTAGTATTTATTAGGGTTGAATAACAGGAAGCAGTATTTCATATCACGATCTCTCAAAATATGTTAAATGTAATGCCGTTTCCAAATCATTTGTTTGACTTCATCCGTATAGATATCACCATGAAAGGATGACTGATTGAGCGAGCGAACAAACGAGCCAACTAAATAAATAAATAAATAAATAAATAAATAAATAAATAAATAAATAAATAAATAAATAAATAAATAAATAAATAAATAAATAAATAAATAAATAAATAAATAAATAAATAAATAAATAAATAAATAAATAAATAAATAAATAAATAAATAAATAAATAAATAAATAAATAAATAAATAAATAAATAAATAAATAAATAAATAAATAAATAAATAAATAAATAAATAAATAAATAAATAAATAAATAAATAAATAAATAAATAAATAAATAAATAAATAAATAAATAAATAAATAAATAAATAAATAAATAAATAAATAAATAAATAAATAAATAAATAAATAAATAAATAAATAAATAAATAAATAAATAAATAAATAAATAAATAAATAAATAAATAAATAAATAAATAAATAAATAAATAAATAAATAAATAAATAAATAAATAAATAAATAAATAAATAAATAAATAAATAAATAAATGAATGAATGAATAAATAAATAAATAAATAAATAAATAAATAAATAAATAAATAAATAAATAAATAAATAAATAAATAAATAAATAAATAAATAAATAAATAAATAAATAAATAAATAAATAAATAAATAAATAAATAAAAAAATAAATAAATAAATAAATAAATAAATAAATAAATAAATAAATAAATAAATAAATAAATAAATAAATAAATAAATAAATAAATAAATAAATAAATAAATAAATAAATAAATAAATAAATGAACGAACGAACGAACGAACGAGCGAGCGAACGAACGAACGGACGGACGGACGAACGAACGAACGAACGAACGAACGGACGGACGGACGGACGGACGGACGGACGAACGAACGAACGAACGAACGAACGAACGATCGAACGAACGAACGAACGAACGAACGAACGAACGAACGAACGAACAAACGAACGAACGAACGAACAAGCGAACGAACACACGAACGAGCGAACAAATGAATGAATGAATGAATGAATGAATGAATAAATGAATGAATGAATGAATGAATGAATGAATGAATGAATGAAAATGCATGAATGAATGAATAAATAAATAAATGAATGAATGAATAAATGAATGAATGAATGAATGAATGAATGAATGAATGAATGAATGAATGAATGAATGAATGAATGAATGAATGAATGAATGGATGAATGAATGAATGAATGAATTAATGAATAAATAAATGAATAAATAAATGAATGAATGAATGAATGAATGAATGAATGAATGAATGAATGAATGAATGAATGAATGAATGAATGAATGAATGAATGAATGAATGAATGAATGAATGAATGAATAGAAAAAGAAATTATTGTCATATTGTGTAAATATTTTTCCCGCACTAAAACCAGAGATAATATACAATGTTTCATTCTAGTAAAAAAGACACTCTGGAAAGCGTAAAATTATAACTAGAACTTATGTGTATTTAAGTATATATCTGAATATTGTTAAAACCACTTGATATGGTCTTAAAAATACTGCGAATAGTGTATTAAAATAGAAATTGTATTTTTATTATAGGATTTATATCCTGATTATGATTGAGCGTACAACACAAAATAATATAGCGAAGAATGATTAGTGGGACTATGGTATGCGAGTCGTGGAGGAGGTCACTCTGGTTCGAACGCATCAGCGAAAGCAGCCCTCCAAAATTCGAACCAGATAAAGACAACGCTCCACACGAAATGTATTGTTTACCATTACCATGATCACCATTAAAAATTTGCCAGGTATGTCCCATGGATATTTCCACACGAAATTTAATGTTTGCCATTACCATGATTACCATTACAAATTTGCCCCATGGATATCACAACGTGGAAGAGGCGAATCTGGTTCGAACGTATCAGCGAAAACCGCCGTCTAAGAATCGAACCAGACCTGATACTTAGTCATTACCATTACGATCAGGTTTTAGAAAAATGTTGTTGTACATATAACTGTTTCACATTAGTTAGACTTTTAGAATATGAGGTGGTATCTTATTCCATAATTATTTGTGTACCAAGATTCATAAAGCTTTTACTGTGGCTATGTGACACGTGAATGTAATGGTTACTAACGGCCTTTGTCTTGAAGGGACCCCTTGGGATGAGACATTTTCAATGTTGTCAATTTTGAAAATTTAACTTATATGAAGCCATATAGCCTACTGATCTTAACTAAAAATACAAAAAAGTCAAAAAACAATTTTAGAGCACCGAAAAAGAGTGAAATAGTTATATTTCCAGGTCGTATATTGCCATGTAAACAAAACAAGTCAGCAATATGCAGCACTTTATACCACATATTCCCACGTCTTGGCCGAGGAGATCAAAGCAATCGTGGCTAATTGGTGTCTGATTGGTGTCTTATAGTCAGGACATGAGGTGATACACCTGCAACACTTATTGTCTGCCCAACGCTGGGCCGACGGCATCAACATGTGGCCCAGTGCTGTAGGAACATTCAATCGTCCTTCAGCATGTGTTTAGCTATACAAAATGTTTGTTTGGGTTTTAAGCGGTTTCATGGAAATATTAATAAAAAATATTTATAAAAATCTAAAAACTCTAAAAAAAAGGAAATCATGATCTGGGGGATACACTACTTCATTACAAAACTAAAAACGATAATTGATGTCATCCCAAGGGGCTGCTTTAAATTTGTGTACTTGCCTATTTAATTGAAACATTTCCTTCATATTTTGATTATACATACTGTTTAAACATGTGTACCCTTGCACAGCTCGATGATAGCTAATTTTCTCTGGTATTGACATCCAGCGTAGATTTGTATATAGTACATGACTAATTTCCTGGCATGCTTTATTTGTTGAAGAAGATAAAGGTTTTTTGTAATCTTATCATTAAAGGGACTGGCCCAGGCTAAAATCATCAAAAAATCGGTGATTTTATTTCGGGTTCTTAATATGACCATATGATGTAAGCATGTACATAGACTAGAACTGCAATTTTTTAAAATTTTTGTGCTGCGCATTCACCAGTTAGGCTAGATATAGAGACGAAATTCCTGATTTGTAATTATTGACAACCATGTCAAAAATAAGAAATGCGGGAATTTCGTCTCTATATCTAGTCTAACTGGTGAATGCGCAGCACAAAAATTATGAAAATAAAATCACCGATTTTTTTATGATTTTAGCCTGGGCCAGTCCCTTTAATTGCTCTAATATGTTCATCACAGCTTATTTCATTTTTCGAAGTGAGCTCCAAGTATTTTTGTTGTTGACAAATATGGGATAATAGTACCATCGATATCGACATTAAGAGTTAAGTGTTGTTTTTTGCTGGAAATGATCAATTTGTTACATAGAGAATCAGGGCATTTTTGAGGCACCAGTCAGGTGCGGAGGTCCCAGAATCGGAGAGTGTATTTTAGATGTCTACAATACGTCTACCCAACGCTGATATGGTGGCGTCATCTGCATACAGCATTGTGTTGATTCATTTAATGAATATTGGCATGTCGTTGATATATATTAAAAACAAAAGGGGACCTAAAATTGATTCTTCTGGTACCCCGGAGTTGATTATCTGTGGTTGATAGTGTGCTCTTAACAAATACTCGTTGTTGCCGGTTTTTAAGATGAATAAATTTCCAGTTTGGATAGCATTGTAAATTTCCTCAGTGAGTGTAAGTAGTGCAGTCTGACATGAATGATTTTTTCGAAACCCAAACTGTGTATCAAGCAGTAGCTTGTTGTTCTCGAGGAAGTCATATAAAAATATGTATATAAACGTGTTTTTTCTACAACTTTTTAGAAAAACTAGAAAACTGAAATGGGTCTGTAGTTAGAACAGTCACCTGTCTTTTCCTTTTTAAGATCGGTGTCACTTTTGCCTCTTTCCATTTCTCTGGAAATGATTTAGTTTTGATGCTAAGGTTACAAATATAAGTGGACGAGTCGGCTACTGCAGGGGCAGCCAATTTAAGTGTATTAACACCAATGCCATGCAATCCCGTCGATTTCGAGCTTGACATACTTCTTAACTGTTTTAGCACGAAATCTCTAGACATTTCTGGTAGCGCAAATAAAGTGTTCCCATTGACTTTCTCATTGACAAGATTTTGAGCTAAATCGGTAGACCGCACAGGTGTATATTAAGAAAGAGCATTGGCATAAAACGATTTTAAAGCATTTGCAATCTCAGACTCATTTGTGATAACCTCCCCGTCGATATTTAGGCTATTAAGTGCTTTGATTTGTTTATCAGGACAAACTCCCTTTAAGTGTTTCCATATTATGGATGGATTTATTTTGTTTGATTGGATGGCATCCTGATTAAATTCTTTTTTAGATGATCGTATCAGGATAACGACTCGTTTTTTCCATATTTTATATTGTATAAAATGATGGGGGGTTTTCATGTAATCTCTTGTGTGAATAACAAATTGTATTTCTTTATTCATCCATTTGGGTTATTGTGAACGTTTTACTTTTTTTTGTGAGCGGGCGACAAACGAAGAGCGAACTCTTGCGTGACATGGCGATGCGGTAGCGTTAACTACTACTACACAAGGGCCTCGGCTAGTCTCGTGATGTGACCATTGAAAGCACAATACCGCAGACTATAGTACATAGTATTTCGTTTGTGTGGTGAATCATGGTTTGCTGAGCCATATATTCCGTAATACACATCACGCCACAACTTATGTTTTCTTTATTATAAACAAACTATTGTTGAATGTTGAATTGTTGAATGCTATCAACATTAGACTTTTACCTTCTAAGAGATATACGTGTGTGTGCAACGAGCATCGCTATGCCTATCATATATTTCGTGTAATACTGGTTTTATTGCATGGATGGTGGGTCCTAATCACTGTGCAATATAAGATCACTCGTGCAATAACGGTTTATACTCATGCTCTGGTATAGCACAGGACTCATCCCGTTCCATGAATTATCACCCGTGCAATACCAGTGTAACCGCCCAGATTAACCCCCCTAACTGGACTATACCCGGGTCTAATCTGGACTATACCCTAGGTATAGTCTGGGAGCTCACAGACTATACCCCAGGGTATAATCTGGGAGCTCTCAGAGTATACCCCACAAGCCCAGACTATTCCCCACCAGATTCAGGGTGGGGTATAGTCTGGGCGATAGAGGTATACTCTGGGATATATCATATGACTTAAAATTAATTATCGATATAATATCTGATCGTAATCTGGCATAATTCATGTCTCATGTATTAGCCCTCTGAGGACTATACTATCCTATGTCCCCTATGTTAACCTCCTCATGGCTACAGTATAATATGTCTCATGTTGATTAACCTTCTGAAGGCTGGACTTTCATATGTCATATATTAACCTTTCGATAGCTAGAGGGCTCCTTTATTATCACCCTGGGGGCTGCAGTATCACATGTCCTACACATGTCCTACACATGTCTTACTTACATGTCCATTACTCTAGCAAATTAATTGGTGTGCGCCAAGTGATATGGCGCGCACTAAATAATTCAAATAATTAATTGGTGCGCAACAATTAATTATTTGGTGCGCACCCAGTTGTACACTGAAAGTATTTAATTGGTTCGCACCAATAAATTAATGCATGAATGAGACAAGTGATACTCTAGCCATCAGAAGGATGGGAGACATCATTTTAAGATAGTCTAGCCCCAGAAGGTTAATGCATGATACATGTGATGATCTAGCCACCAGAATGTTAATACATAAGACAAGTGATACTCTAGCCATAAGAAGATTAATATAGGAGGCATGTGATAGTCGAGCCCTCAGAGGATTAATACACGAGACACGTGATACTCTAGCATCCAGAGGGTTAATCCATACGACAAGTGATGTGACAACCATCAGGTTGATACATGGGATATGTGATACTCTGACCATCACAAGGTTAAAATCAGGGACATTTGACAGTCTAGCCCCAGACGATTAATAGACGAGATATGTGATACTCTAGACATGGTAAAACTTCAGACATGCGATACTCTAACCACCAGAAGGTTGATATAGTGATAGTTAATACGTGAGACATTTGATTCGCTAGACCCCAGATAGGGCGGGGACCCTGGTTAAAACTGCCTGCTTGGAAATTCGAGATCGCGTGTTCGATCCCACTCTGGCCTTCAAGTTTCAAACAAACAAAATGATTTCCCCGCTCGCTCGTAAAGATTCAATATTGTTGGGAGCCTCCGTCACCTAGAGGTAGCGTACTCGGCTTTAGACAGCCAGGGCTCGAATTTCGAATCCCGTGTCTGGAGGGCAGTGTCATCTCATTCATCTCACCATCCTCAGGAGGTTCCTCTGGCCCAGTTTAGCCTATATTTGCACGAAGGTGGACTAAAACCCCATTCATTTCATTTTTATTTAGACCCCAGATGGGTAATAAACGAGACATATAATGATCTAGCTATCAGAAGTTTTATATAGGAGACATGTGATAATCCAGTCCCCGGAATATTGATGTAGGCCCCTATGAGACATGCGATGCTCTAGCCATCAAAATGTTTAACATAGGAGACATGCAGTACTCTAGCTCCTAGAAAGTTAGTTTATAATTAGTTTAAATTTATAATTGATTGTAAGCATATATAATATCTCCCAGAGTATACCCCTATCTCCCAGACAATACCCCACCCTGCATCTGATGGGGCATAGTCTGGGCGTGTGGGGTATACTCTGGGAGCTCTCAGAATATACCCCATGGCGGTTACGCCGGCTCTATTACAGCTATCATATATGTAATGACAGTGCGATGAGCACCGTGCCATATAATATCCCAATTATATGATATCACCCGTGCAATAAAACCAGTATCGCACGGCCGGGCGATATTATATAATAGGGGCTGGGAAACTAGCGCAATACTGTGTCATAAGGCTAGTGATAACGGTGTTGACTTTAGTTTTTGTGATTTCGGGGTGAATCCAGTGGTGGGCAGGACAACTTTAATATCTAAGTCTAAGGTTAATTCATCAGCTGCTTTAGCTCGATGAATTTTGCTGAGTCGTCAACATAGTGCAATGTTATAATACAAAGAGCAAAATTACGGAGCTAAATGATCCTATCTGCCACTCTAACGAGTGTCAGATAGGATCCTTTAGCTCTGAGGCGACGAATTTGTGGCACGTTTCCTTTCACATATATAGGGCATAATACACACAATAAATGTGCTTTATGGTCGACTAGATCTGTATTTCAATAACTGACAACGAGTTATCTTCTGGGGTGGCCTTCCTCTATCTAAAGAACCCCACATACTTTACTAAATTCACTATGTAAGCTAGTTGCGCTTATATAATAGACTGGTAAATGATCAGTCCAAATATTCACCCCAATAAAATAGACGCTTGACAGATCGAAATTGAGGAACGTTGTCTCGACGCTGGTCCAACGACAAAGTCGTTGGACCAGCGTCGAGACAACGTTTCTCCAGCGTTTGTCACCAACAGAGTAGGCGGACATTCGGTGACGTCTTTGAAAAAAATTTACCTCTTGTACCTGTGAGAAATCACTTACACCCTTCAATAAAGGTGAGGATCGCGATTAACCGTCCACATCCTACAGTTTTCCAAGAAATATTTTCAGCCACAACCAGCACAGAATCTAACGCCGCGACTTTTTACCGTTTTTTACATATTTTAGAGGGCAAGTATGTTAAAATATATTATGTAGATTAGAGGATCAGAAAATATAGCGTTTGTTAACAAAGAAAAATAGACTAATAAACGAAGCCGCAATTTATTTGAAAATCTGGAACGGGCGTATTAAGTAAGATTTAATACAGATTTCAATTTAAGACCATTGATCATTTTGAATAACACCTTAGTAATTATTCATCAAAATCCATAATTTTATTCAATATGTACATATGGAAATTACGGCGGGATATTCAAGTAGATAAATGCGCATCCGGCAGACAAAGGGTAATCCAGTAATTTTGGTACTCGTAAAATGTATCCAATGTCTGAATGCCAGGAATGAGGTGGTGGCTATAAAGGCGGGGTGTGGTGTGCCACTTCTTAGAAACTAGCACTAAACCGCGCAAAAAAGTATATTACCATGGCGTCAAATATGGCTACTTGATTTTTGGGGGAGGGGGTGAGGGGGTGGAGAATCAACAAATACTAAATGTATCATTACAGTTTACGTAGTGATCCAAGAGTGGCACGTCCCAGTGAACGCAAAACATTTGTATACCATTTATACAACGTCGGCCCAACGTCTTCGACGCTGGTCCGACATTGTATAAATGTTATACAAATGTTTTGTGTTTACTGAGACATGCGCCTACACTGACAGGCTTCACTTGTCATAATAACTACTTGAGAGAGAGAAAAGAAAAGATTACACCAGGCGGTGTGACGCTCAAACCCAGAGCCATGGATTGGATGAGGAGTATTATGTTGGGCCAGCGTTCCAGACGCTGGTTCAACACTGATCCATATATCATGTTATCTGGGGAACACTTCACCCCTTGCCTCCTGGTCACGACAATAGTCGTTTTTAATCAGTTTTATTAGCCGAGTAAATCACTGCTATTGATAATAAAATGACTGGTTTTAAGCCATCTTTGGGCACACATAGGCTTAACTGAACCAGGCTGTTGTTTAATCTATCCAGAGCAGATGTCATGAACGAATGGTATAATTCCCTGTAATACATTAGTAATATCTTCTATTTCAACTTTTTGAGTTAATTGTTTTATTTATTAAAGTATATTGGATTTATTTATTGAGACATTTGCTTGCTCTATATTCCGACAAACACGAGTTGTCCACTCAGTGTTGGTTTAATGTTGGATCAGCGCAGCAGACGGTGGTCCAACCGTAAAAAAACCACTGGGTCGACGCATTGTGTTGGCTGGGATATCAGTACTGAAATTTTTCAGTAATACACTTTCTCATTTAATAATTCAATCAAATGATTGTTAGATAAACTAGAAAAATGAGTAAGTGTAGGCCTACCTCACAGTTCGGATGACTCCACGTAGAGATGCATGTATCCTTCAGAAAGGCATAGTCAGCAGGAATGATATTGGTATAGTGTATTGGTATTGATTATATGTATACTGTCCGATGATACACCTCTTAGAGGATGTAGGCCTATCGTCACACAATTTATCGACTGGATTGACATAAACCATATGTGTACTGCGGCTACGACTTTGACTGCAATTTTCCGATGCGAGTTAAGAACTAAGGTTTTATCAATCTTATTATTAGTCATTATGCAGATACTACATATGCTCCTTTCGACGTTCAGCGATCTATCATGATAGGGTTTTAAGCCACTGTTGATCATATACAGGCTAATGGTCCAGGAACATTAGCCTGAAATTACACTATCGGGTGGGATACATTCGCAACAAGCTGATGTTTTCAATATCTACTCAGAAAACTGTCCTAAAAAAAACCCATATTAAAAGTCCACAAGAATACCGGTTCGGTAAAGTACCTATATTCAAGATGGCCGCCAAAGTGCAGTTTGAATGAATAAGTGCATTTTTACCTGCATGGTGGCATTGATGGCACAAAGTATGTTAAGTGACACATAGATCTCAGTGAGCGTGAAAATATTTTTAATTTGTTTTAAATGGGTCAAAATGCAATAAAATTGCGTCTTTAAAAATACAATTAAAATGCTCTGTAATTTCATAAATTTATGTTCACATTCAAAACATAAATAATATATATCAATCACCCGGTTTTCTGGGGACAGTGTTGTGCAGAGACACAAACCATAAACGAAGCGTGACAGGTGGTATGGCTAGCTATAGTGCTATTGTAAAGCAGAGCCTCGGAGACACATTGTCGCATTTTTATGTACAAAATGCGCTAAAATTGTTGGCACAGGTTACTGATACATTTTCCGCCATACAAAACCACATCATCCATACCTGAACGTGGTGTATATAGGCTGCTTTTATGCCAAGGTTACCAGGGTGATATACTAAAATAAATCGGCCATGACAATCTAAAGTACATGAGCTCCAAAGGTCACAGTGCAAACTCCAAGGTAACTTAACAAACTTAACATTAGCCATTAATTGCCTTCTGACTATATAAATTATCCAAAACAATAAGCCTCTTTACTTTGATCGATGTGCTTTAGTTCTGTGGTCATATTATAGCGAAGTTCATTGTTAACGTTGTGGAAGGAAGCCCCACGCTGTGTGTTATGTACTTTCAAATCAGAAAGGCACCATACTTATAATTATAATACGATATGGCTGTAATGTTTACATATTTTGATATACATGTTTAAACATCGTTTTCGGGGCAGTATTATGCGGTTTAGTAATCTTAAATTGATATATTTCAGTGTGGAAAAGACTAATACTCCAAACTGGATTAATAGTGCAATACCATATTCCGCTTTGTTTACTTTTTTCAATAATAAAATATGTTTACACTAAACTAAATTAACCAAAAAATTACAGGCAAAAATATTATTTTATGATAATATAAAATAAGCCCCTAATAAATGTATAATTTTCGTATATCAACCTTCGTCAACAATGTTATACAAATAAACATATAGAAAACTCATTATGTAAAATAAAATACAAAAAAATATTTAGCATACTCCATTCTGCAGCGCAGAGCCACACCAACGTGAATGCGAAATCGAATATGCAAGCGCGAAAAAAACTCTAACAGTTTTGATTTTTTTTCGCGTTCCCTTCGAGCTCACGTTCGCCATCGCGCTGATATGTTTTGGCAATGATAAAATAGTGTATTTAACCCTTTCAGGCCTGAGTTTACCATTGTCATTTTCATTTACTACAAGCCGCGAATTGCTGTCGCAATTCTCGACTTGTAGTAGATGAAAATGATTTGATGTGGGTGATAAATTGAAGAAAATTACTATGTATTCGTAAAATAATTTTATCGAAATTTGCCTTCTAAAACACTTAGCTGTGAACAAATCAAGTATGTTTTCAATGGTGTAAAATGATGCTCTAATGCATCGTGGGGGCTTAAAGGGTTAATCATTTTCGCGCGGAATCGCGCTCACGTTGGTGTGTTTCACGCTGAACCCGCCAAGCTATTTGATTTGAATTTTCACTCACTTGAGTTGAAGTTGTGGATCGATGGTCAAAATGAAGGTCAAATATTTTCAAGTCTAGCTGATAGATGTCACGTTTTATCTGTGACATGTTTAAAAGTCGTACTTAAAGTGCTAATAAAATATAACAATCCGAATATAATCGACACCGTTAAAGGTGAAAGGTTAACAAAATATCTCGATCTTTAAAACAGGAAACAGATAGGGATATTGCCACGTGACTATGTGGTATGTGATATATAACCACACTGCAAGTTTGATAACGGATTACATCTTTCAATACCTCAATATTTAATTTTCTAATTTGTTTGCCATGGTGTACAATAGTCAATTGAAATTGAATAATTGAACAGCAGTTAATGGTTTATTATGTCAAAATACTATCAGTGTATATTTTTCGCTGATAATAAGATGACATACCGGATGCTGATATGTATGCTATCTATCATAAGATAAGTTTAAAGGTGTTTTTTCTCAAGGATCTGTGTCATTTTGATAGTGCGGGAACGTTATTTTACTGAGAAATACCACAGGTGAAAGCTCGATTGATAAAACGGGTTGCATTTCAGCTTTATATTCGCATTGTTATTTACAACTCTCAAGGCTTTTGCCTATATATACAACGCTGTGTGATAAACAACATATATGGAAACTAAAACTTAAAAACTAAAGTGTTTCTTAAAATAAAAAATAAAATAAAAATACGCATATGTTCTATGCTATGCTATGCCATACCATACCATATGGTATACCATACCATACTATGCCATGCCGTGCCGTGCCGTCCCGTGCTATGCTATGCAATGATATGATATAATATGATATGATATGATATGATATGATATGATATGATATGATATGATATGATATGATATGATATGATATGATATGATATGATATGATATGATATGATATTATATGATATTATTGATATGATATGATCTGATCTGATCTGATCTGATCTGATCTGATCTGATCTGATCTGATATGATATGATATGATATGATATGATATGATATGATTATGATATGATATGATATGATATGATATGATATGATATGATATAATATGATATGATATGATATGATAATATGGATGGCTCAGAGGTATATTGATTCAAGTCCAAAGTTCGCTTTCTTCTGTTTATGTTATTTTGGCAAAGTTAAATGTATAGGAAATAATATACCAAAATATCTACGTCATTCGTTTAAAATTGCAAGACTTAATAATCAACATATATTTTTTCACTTTCAAAATTGATATTTTTCCTCAATGGTAAAGTGATCCAAGTCCATCAGTTTATATAGGGACATTTCGACTTGGATCTGTTTACCTCTGAGACACACGTGGCCTAAAATGGATGCTGAAATATTATAAAACAGCTCTTCTATGGATCAGTTTGTGCTTTGCCAAAAATTACACGAGACAGTTTCTATGCTAGTTTTTTCTTATATAAATTTATATTTCAAAATTTCAAAGTTTATTTATAAAATTAAATATGAATGAATGAAGGTATGAAAGATAAACAACACAGCAAAAATTCCCATATATTTATAATAGTGGACGGAACAATGTTAATTTAAAAACGAAATAAATATTATTTTATTTGATTTTAACTTTAAAGCCTTCTATAGGAAACTGAGAAAATGCGGACTAGGATTACTTTACCTCTAAGCAATTCATATGATATCCATGATGTTGCTTCGTTTTGTCCCACATTTATTTTTTTCGCATTAAATTTTATTTTGCTGAATTACATTGCAATAACTTGTTTTATATTGCTCTGCATTAGGCTGCATTGGATAGCATTGCATTACGTTGCATTGCATTGCATTTCATGCTGCATTTCATCGCATTGCAGCACTATATTGGATACAATGCAATACAATAAATACAACAATACAATAAATACAATTAATACAATAAATACAATTTATACAACAATACAATAAATACAATAAAAACAATAAATACAATAAAAACAATAATAAAATAAATATAATTAATACAATAAATACAATATATACAATAATACAATAAATACAATAATACAATAAATACAATAAATACAATAAAAACAATAATACAATAAATACAATAATACAATAAAAACGATAATACAATAAATACAAAAATAGAATAATACAATAAATACAATAATAAAATTAATACAATAAATACAATAAATACAATAATACATTAAAAACAATAAATGCAAAAAATACTGTAAATACAATACGTAGAATAAATACAATAATACAATAAATAGAATAAATACAATAAATACAATAAATACAATAATACAATAATACAATAAATACAATAGTACAATAAATATAATAAATACAAAAATACAATAAATACAATAACACATAAAACAATACATACAATAATAAAGATAATACAATAAATACAATAATAAAATTAATACAATAAATACAATAATGCAATAAATACAATACATACAATAATACAATAATTCAATAAATACAATAAATACAATAAATATAATAATACAATAAATACAATAAATACAATAATACATTAAAAACAATAAATGCAATAAATGCAATAAGTACTATAAATACAATAATAGAATAAATACAATAAATACAATAATACAATAAATACAATAATACAATAAATACAACAATACAATAAATACAATAAAAACAATAATACAATAAATACAATAATACAATAAAAACAATAAATATTTGAAAAAATGTTTATTCGTTGTGACCTGGATGTTACTGATGATTGCTTCCAAATGCACACATAAAGAACGTTATTAATAAAAGTCAAATCTTAAAAACTAAATACAAGACTTCACCCTTACCAAAAAGATATATCTTGAGAACTTAAACTGCTGAGAGCAGAGCTATATAATGTATTTACTCTAATAGAATTGTTACTTTAATGAATAAATGAGCACCAGTATTGCGCGTAGAGCAATTTTTTATGGTTCTTTTAAGTGGAATAATTTATATTTTAGCCAGTTCAAAGGTAAATTTTGGGGTAATACACATTTTTGTGTAGTACATTTTTCTGATTTTAAAAGTATTTATTTCCAATAAACGTTTATTTAACACATATCTGTGTTTAATGTACCTTTTTGTTTTAAACTTCATTTATTACAAGCTTTTATAGATATGCGTTTTTTACCAACATTAAATTATATGGATGTCAAACTCATTGGTGCTAGTTCTCTGTAGTGACAGCCTATGCATACACTTTTATTGTACATTTATGCTGCTGTTTATACTGTGAATAATGTAATTTGATTTGTATACATAAATCCTAATAAAATAAAGAATAATGCTAGGACTGAATGATCGAATTAATGAAACTTGAATACCAGAGTGAAGAATAACCTGCGAGCTCCGGTGTGACAGGTAATAGCATTAACCACTACACAACGGACACTTTTAAGATATCATCTGCAATATCGGCATCATGCAGTAATCAAAACTGTATCAACGTTCAGCCGAAAGCATTACCCCCTCTCACACTACCGATGACAATGTATACCGGGACTAAAACTAAAACATTTTTTTTAATCTATGGTTATTCAAAGGTAAATACCATTAAAGATCATGACCAGCTATTGGCTTTCTTTTAAGTAAACGATACATGATTATAGATACAATTTGCTAATTACCTTATAGTTTTCTCATAGAATTACAGATTTGTATCATGATAACACTTCAACTTATTTTATTTATGATTGAAAAGAAATATAAGCGGCATTATTTGTTTTTATAGCAAACACTATGGTCTACATAAAATCATCTTAAAGATGGAAGTCAAACGCGCAACTGTTAACCGGTCAAACATTTTTCCTATAAATTGCCGACATGCTATGGAATGATCTTGAGCCAAAACACATTTAATTTGCTAAGCTCCCGGAGTTTTGTGCCAGGCTATTTGAGGAGAGGTGTAACAAAACAAACTATTTATTCCGGCATTCATCGGACGGCGGCCTGTAAATAGTACAAGCATGATGCACAGAATTAAACCCATCTTAGAGCAGTTGCTGGTTATGGTCGGCGTGTGCCACCACCGCCCATTGGTTCACCAGACGTCCACGGAGTCAATGCACGACGGCCCAGCCTCGGCTCAACCCCTGGTCGGCGTCTGCGACGCCGGCCAGGGGTTGACCCGAGGCTGGGTATAATTCCTCTCACTTGCCGGGGAGTGTTTTGTTATGGGGTGTGGACCCTGCGTTTGTTCGTGCCCTCACACCATATTCTCGCGTGTTGACTTGTGGGTGGGAGCATAATGTCTGAGGGCTCGTCAAGAAATACCTTCAAAGACACCCTCCTGGTATTTGGTATATAATGCAAAAAGTCAATACGTCAAAAAGCGTGATGTTTCTGGGCCGACAGAGCGTATCACCACCAATGACGTCAGTTTAGGGGTACCGAGGAGCAACAATAATAGGTAATTAAAAACTAGATAATTCATAATAAGGTAGAATTTTGTAATCTTAAAAATGATTTTTATTATATATATTATTATTTGGCGAGACATTGAATACATAAAATAATCTGTGCTTTCTTTTTTTTAAGAATCCAATCACACATTTTGATGGCATCCTCAGTAATATAATGATCTAGAAAATATACCTCCTACGTTGACGTCACTATCTTAATGCACAAATCCTCTTTATGCCTTATCTACGTGTACAGGGTGTGTGTCTCATACCATCTTTCACTAGCCGTGTTTCACATGTACCTGACTCAAACTAGAAATAAATGCCAAGACAATTGGGCTCTTAGTACGTTATTTTGCACCTAATTAAAATAACAACGGAAAGACGGCTGTGTTCTGGTCATGTGACAGGCTGCGCTACTCTTGTATTGGTCAAGTGTGGTTCAAAAATTACGGGGAAACACGAGACATTCACCCAATGTTGGTTAAATGTTGGCCCAGCGTCTACGACGCTGGTCTAACATTAAACCAACATTGGGTGAATGTCTCGTGATCGGTGGGACGATATGGTTATATTATAGTTATCCCTGTTCTAAAGGGTTGTATCTGCCACTTTACAAAGCCACAGATACGAGTTTTTAAATAAGTTATAACTCTCATATTTACACTTGTACAGAATACCAATTAAATTGACAAATTAAAATGACAAATGACAAGAATTATGTTTTGATCGTAAACTGATGCTACTCCTTATCATATCTATGTCCATATTCTAAATATGGGCACAGTCCTAAACCAACACGAACGTGGAGCTATCTCAAAGCGATCTCTAGATTCGTATTCCAGACACGACCGGAAGTACGTCATTCACGGGAACTCCCCGATGGCGGTCACAATGACATAAATGTGTAAATGTGAAGAACGTATCTTAGTTTTAAACTTTTTCTCTTTTGTCCAATTTAGCTATATGTAGTTTGTATTGATTTTGTTCTAGTTAATATTGTGAAGGGAAAGATGGATTTCAGTTCCAATATTATTATTAAATATACATGCAGTTTGGACAAACAGAGAGTATATTGGACACGACGTCAGGGAAAAAGGAACAAAAATGTATTTTTAGAATTAATGATATATAACGAAAAATATAGCCTGAAATTGGTATAATTTGGTAGTTTTTTTTATACGTAGTGACCTAACTAAAAATGCAACATATTGTTCATTATTGATCGATCAACTAAAATATAATACCACCTTGTCCTTAAGGTGTCCAATATACCCACCTCTCTGCTACATTTTCATTGAAGATGATAGAAAGCGGACATGTTGGACACCATGTCCAATATACTCTCTGTTATTAGCCGAATTAGCCTCCATGGTGGGTAATAAACACAAAATTGTATATTTAGAATTATTGATATACAACTAAAAATATAACCAAAAATGTGTCAAATTCGGAATTTTCCCTTTACACTTTGTAGCCTCGGCTAGAAGGGACAACAAATTGGTGATTATTGATTGATCATTTATTGCTATACCACTTCAAAGTTAAGGTGTCCAATATACCCACCTCTCCCCTATATAAATCCCAATATCAAAAACTACAGTTGACGTAAGCCATTACTTCATGTGGGTTAATGGGGCAGCCCCAAGTGCCCCAAACCTAAAAGTTTAAATTTGTGTTATTTAGGCTTAAATCATCGTAGATCTATATCATCTTTCACCACCCATAATTTGGAAGAAATATGTACCCGAAAGGTATTTTGAAATGTTCATACATTTTCAAACGACAATGACAAAAATTCCATTTGAATTGACCATCTACCTGCCCGCTGGGGGTCCAGATGAAGATATTGATTTGTTTTCTTCTTTAAAAGGGTCAACATTGAGGACAATCCCTTTCTTTTTGTCACTACACCAGCAACAAATATCCCATGAATATTGCCGGCGTATTTTTGCGATGTTCACGATGCCCCGTAACGATTTACAACATTTCAATTGGCCGAGTTTAGTGGTATCGAACCCTCCCGTTTACACTGTGTTGCCCGATAGGCAATAGGTAATTAAACTGGCAACATCTTTGGCGGTGTGATACATCTGAGACCCCACATACTTCTCCTAATGCGAGTTAGATAATATTTGTTATCGATTACGGCTAGAAAATTATTTAAATAAAAACTACATTTCCAAGGAAATAAAAAAATGGTGTCTTTTTTAATTTTCCTGTCAAATATACATGTCCATTAGACAAAGGGTCTATCTAAATGACATAAATGTATTGACGGACATTTTTTATAGTCTGTGTTTATGACAAACCTAATTACGTTGCCAACGTATGTTTCTGAAAGTTGTAATCTATCAGAATGTTGCCGCTCGAACATTCAAACACTCAAAAACATATAACAGAGCTATAATAAAAATATGCTATTTGTCTGAATATGGCCCTTTACAATTATGAAGTCATTGTCAATAATGTTATTTATTTATGTTCTAACACTTGCTTTATAAAATCATATAATATATGACAGTAGCATCGCAAAGTCTTACGCCAGCTCTGACATCAATTTGGTTTCTGTAGATCGTCTGAAGTGCCACTCTATTGAATAAATTGCCGGCCAACACAAACTCCGCCAGCAACATGTATTAATAAGTGTCAGTAAAGCTAAGTAATAGTGTTGGGTTCTACTAAGGATTGGCTGATAAATGAGCTGCTGATGTTCAAGTATGTTGGCTATGTACCTATATAAGAAAATGACAGCGGAAGCGCATGCAGTCTACAAATTGATTTGTTTTTGGTTTTTTGTTGATCCTATTTATCTTATTCTCGCAGTTGCGTGTGTGGATTTTACCAAGTCACAAGATTCACCTCATTTTAAGTCTATGTAGGCCCTAGAGGCATGTAAATTCGTGTATGATGTAAAAATGTACGTCATGAAGTTTTACTAAATTAAATAGCTTTAATCGTGAATTTTTTGTGGGTTTTTAATATTTTTTTTGTATAAACAGCCTATATTTGGTATTTCACTTCGGCTTGAAATGCATTTAAACACTGTTAAAGAAGTTCGTGCAAATCCACATTTTAAAACTGTTACATTTCAAAGAATTGACCGAAGTTAAATCGACATAATAGGCCTACTGTATGAAATACCGAGCAATGGCATATAGCGTTCACCCACTGTGTACGTACAGTACTTTTTTATTTCTTGACATACTAACATAACAAAATAATGTATAAGCACAGAAAACTGAAATGATAAAAGCGAGAAGACAAACTTACATCTATTTGGTGAAAAAACGTATCACGTGTTTATCTGTTTAATCTGTTTAACTGTTATACATTAAATGATCTGGACAAGACGTAGGACACTACCTCCCATTGTGGATAAATATTTTTTTTGATACACATTTCGATCCAAATAAAATTCTGGTTCGAAAATACTCGACCCGCCCCTACAGACACACCTCAACCGGTGATCAGTGTGCTGGTATTTTTTGTCAAAACAAACGCAAACATCCTTGAGTATAACACACTCTTGAACGTGTTAAAAAATCAAGAAATTCTATGCACTTTTATTTTTGCTTATCTGTGTTTATCTATTATTTTCAGGCTCAAATGAAAAACACACAAAAAAAATCACACGCAAGGCAAGCAAACGTTATTCATCCACTTAGAGAGCCTTATGTAGGCCTATCTGAGATAAAAAAAAATCTCACAAGCCATGAAGCGCTTTTTATCCACTTATCTATATGTGTCTGAGATATAAAATCTCACAAGGCAATCCAGCGCTATTTATCGAAATTTATATAAAAACTCACACGGCAATCCAGCGCTATTTATCGAAATGAAAAATCTCACAAAGCAATCGAGCGCTATTTATCGAAATATAAAATCTCACAAGACAATTCATCGCTATTCATCGAAATTTGAAATCTCATTAGACAATCCAGCGTTATAGTACATGTATCGCAACCAAACATAAATATTTATGAGCGCCGTGGCAAAAATGTTGTAAAAAGTCTCCCTCGGCTGTTTGTTTTAACATCTACCTGCTTTCTTTCCTTTTTCTACGTCAAATTGTACAATACAAATCGATTGATGCCGTGTTATTGAAGAGAAAAAGGTCTAAATTATCTATCTATGACTTACAAGCATTGATTTATAATTAATAAACAATGTAGACACAAGGTAATCATGTTAATGGGCATGTATACCGTCAAGATATCGATGGACAATTGATATCTCAGAGGCTGTGAGGAGGACCAGTTACACGAGTAATGTCGACACCGGCGATATATCAACGTATGCCCAACGCTTCAAACCCTCCCCCAGCATCGGACCGTTCTCTCATTCTGCTTCTGAAAACACGGCAGTATCCCAACACACACGAGGTGTTGCCCAACGCTGTTTTAATGTTGGGCAAGCGTCTGCGACGCTGACCCAACATTAAAACAGCATTGGGTGAGCGTCTGGTGTTTGTTGGGATTGAAGAGAATGCTGATCTATGTAGAGGTTTTAGGGCAGGAGGCCGGCGACATTGACTCAGCAACACCTAACTTTATACTACTCTACGATTCTGTCAGGAAGCCAAATGCCTAACTGACGCCGATGTATGTGAGGGCCACAGGAAAGTCTAGCAGTCTCAGATCAATCAATTTAACAAATTCGCTTGTTTCAATCCTTTCAGGAGCAAAATTACTAATTCGCTTAGGTGACATTATTTATATTTCATTTTTCTTTTAAGTAGGTTATGTACTTAGGCTCCTGTATCAGTATAAAAATAGTTTAAAAATACCAACCCAAAACTTTAAGTCGACGAATTACATACACCGTATCTATAGACATCGGTGAATAGATGGATGGATGGATGGATGGATGGATGGATGGATGGATGGATGGATGGATGGATGAAGAATAGTGAAATGAATCAGATGACACTGCCCTCCAGACAGTCGAAATTGGAGCTCTGTACGAATCTGAGACCGAGCATGCTACCTTGGTTACAGAGCCCCCCCCCCCAATACTGAATCTATAAGAGGGGGCGGGAAAGAAACATAAAAGGTAGATCACTGCTTAAGTTACAGTCCGCAAATAACTTACGGTGTGTCGGGTGAGTGATGTTGCTATCCCTACACATTCATTTATTTTTCAACCACTCGAAGTTGTGTCTTGCTACCGCGGTCCACAACTTCGAGTGGGTGGAAATTACTTACCTAACTAAATGAAACAAAGCGAGCAGACACACGACGTGAAACCTCTGACGGTGACGCTAATATATAGACCGCATCTGACATGTATAGGCCTATTAAAAACCTATAGAATATCCTTGCTCTGTTAAGTGCAGCACAATAGGAGCTCAAATTTGGTAATATTACTTATTTTGTTAATAAACATGTTTTATTCATTGTGAGGTGACAATGCTTATCTCACAATTTCATATGATTCAAATGCCTTCCCTTTTGACTATTGCACTGGCAATATAAAGACATGAATCTCGGGATTCCTTTTGTTGCAATAAAAATAATGTACAGAAAGCGATGTATAGGGCCGCGTTCACGCACTCACGTGTTTGATAGGAGGGTGTGATTCCTTGAAAACAAAAAAACGCCCGCCCCTCGCCACTCCTGGAGGCGCCCCAGCGGAGACTGCTGGAATGTGCCATTCACAATTATTTCTGAATGAAACTGAACTCAAGTCGCATTTCCACGGTTCTGCAGAATGGGGCAGGAGGGGAGAGGACACGGCCAGTGAGAATTTGTCTGGGCGCAGCCAATAAAACTGGCGGCCAAACAAGCACAAAGATCCCCTAATGCCGGGAATAGTGTCAGCGTGCGGATGGCAAGTTTCACATGCCTGTCATTGCTACACGTTGGCTTGTCTGTCTCAGGATTGCATGCCACCCATTCCAAGTGTGATTTTATCCCCAGCCCCCTCCCCTCCCCCGCACTGATGCACCTACTCCAACTGGCGGAAGTTACAGTGCCCCGGCGGAAGTGATCATTAGCAGATTTGCTGGCACCGACGAAAGTAAACTATCTGTTCAGTAGTCTATTTTAGGGTTGCCGCCACCTATTCCTGGCTCGCAGAGTCACATTGGGAAACGGCCAGCGATTATTTCTCGCAGACAACAAGCAAGCATCATTTAACGTCATTGATGAAGCTGTATCCCAGACCTGCACAATCAAAATCATCTCTGATGTGGAACAGATTTTCTGTATTTTTATTGTGGTGTGAGTGTGGCAAGTCACATACTGGTGTGTAGGCCTATGATACAAACAAAATCGATGAATTATCAATCAAAGCTATCATAGGGCATATTAACCACAAGTGTAAAATAATACAATACAATATAGCTCATGAATAATAAATGTTGCTATTGAGGGATTAAATAAGTGAAGGAAATCAAGTGTGAAGGAATGGGTTATTCTCCATAGACAACCTAAGAAACAAGAGACATTGAAGCAATGTTGGCTCAATGTTGGTCCGACGTCGCAGACGTCGGGCCAACATTGAGCCAACATCGATTCAATGTGTAGTGTTAGCTGGGAATAGATTACTACCGATATCGTTTTAGCAACCATTTCTAAAACAACCTTTTCTAACAAGGGAAACAATAAAATAACAGTTGATGCTGTAGTAGTGACAGGGTCACAATAGCCTCCGCCATTATATAATATCATTAGTTTCAAAATAATATGTATTTCTGAATATCAAGTCTTTGTTTTTTCAAAGTATTTGTCTCTTAATAGCTGGGGTTGACATAAAAATGAGTAAATTATTAGAAATAGAAATACACATTTCACAAAATAGAAATGGGTGTTTGGAAGTCCAATGTCAACGAAAACAGCTTATTCAGTGGTGTCTAACAGCCTTATGTACTACGGGAAAATACCAGTCGAATGAATCAGCGGGCTAATTTTAAATTGCTGCCATAGGGGACTACATATTTTTTTCTGTATTTTTTATTTCTGAATAATCCCAATAAAAATGTTATGTTTACTGATCGTATCAAGTTACGAAATTATGCTTTGTTTCCACGATTTCACCTAATTAGAACTGGTAATTAAGCCTTCCATAAAATATCATGGAAATTTCATTTTTACAATTAGAGATGGCAACGAGAAGCATAATATATATATTTGCAGATACCAATAAAACGGGCTCAGTGTTTTTGACGCAGGTATTAGATGCAGTTCTGAGACGCAGTCACTGACGCAGTTCTCAGACGCAGGTCACTGACGCAGGTCTTTGCTATAAGACGCGGGCGCATGTATGTGACGCAGGTCACATAATAATAGATTGTTACTGTGAAGCCCGGGTGTGAAGCACACATGCAATATCACACCACACTGGCAGATCTGCGTCAAGTAAACTAAGCCATATGGGCATAGAAGCAAAACACACCAGCGCGAATGCGAGAGCGACTATGGACACACGCGTCGAGAGACGCGAAAATCGTCTGACCATCTACACACCAACGCGAAAACCAACGCAAAATGTGAGGCGTTTTTCCCTGTCGCAAGGTAAGATTGTGGTGGTGACGCGAAAACCGGCTCGAAAACCGGCGCGACATTCGCCTTACCAACGCGAATTTGTGTTATTTTGGTATGTTTTGCGCTTTAGTGTAGGCCTATATACTTGACGCTGGTCGCTGACGCAAGGTGCACACTGACAACCATACAACAACGTTTAAACATGCAAAAGGACCGGCTGGGGTCATTGTGTATTAGTCTGGTGGCAAAATGCTCTTCTCGCGATAAATTTGGGGGGTACTTTTTGTTATCACACGGAAAACATTTTTTTAAGAACCTCAATACCCATGGACTCGAAATGTGCGGTTTCCATTGCCGGAAGTTACTGTTTCGTTGATTATCATGCAAACTAGGCGGGCATTGCCAAAAAACAACATTTCTTCAATAAGTTTGAAACTAATGGTCTTAGACACAATTATATGGTGTCTATTTCCACATTTTCATGGTCAAGGATTAAGATATAAATGAAAGCATAACAAGTAAAAAAAATAATAATTAGCTATAATGCTAATTAGGCAGCCATTGCCGGAAATTGCTCTTCTCGCGATAAATTTGAAAGCAAATGAAGTAGATACATCTATGCCCATGACCAGATATATGTATGTTTAAAAATGAGCGGTAATTATGTTTATAAATCTCATATATTTTGTTTCATGAAAGAATATAGCAGCCTTTTTATAAATCAGTGTGTATTTAACTGGGGTTGATATCTGAAACCTAATTTGGGTGTGCTGAGCTCGAATATGTCAGATCTTATCCGATATTTGGTGACCTTCACCTTCAAATTAGCAAAACACAAAATGGCCGTTAAAAAGTTAAGAAAACCTCGTATTTCATATGGTTTGTTTCACTTGAAAGCACCATTTATGTATGGCTTCTGTAAGATTTGCATTAGAAAGAGTTATTCATAGTGTCTTTGGAAAAAATGACTTAATTTTGACCTTCAAATCCACGACGTCCGCCGATTTTATATATTTACTGCTACTATAATTATACCGCTAAACATGCTAACGATAATAATTATGATTTATTTGTTATAACTTAATGATCCAGTAATAAACGATACTGACGAGTAGATTTGAAAAAAAAAATCCAAAATGGCTGCGACATTCACCTAAAAATGAACAAAAACTAAATGGTCTTAAAAATGTAAATACCACCTCTTCTTTGGGTTTGTTGCACGGGGATGCTTAATTTGTGGTTTTTGCATGACTTGGGAGGTCGAAACACTCATTTCTGTTTTTATTTTTCATCGTCTGACCTATATTTTATAGTAAAATCCAAGATGACCGTCATTTTACATATTTACAATCAAAATCGTGATGTCATTCGAAATATTAAGTACATCAAAGTATATTATAATCTAATTCTAGATTGCAATAAAATAAATGAGTTTTATTATAATATAATTCAGATTCATAAAAACGCTTCCAGTTGTGTGCTAGCGGTAACCATTTTGTATTTGAAGGTCAAAAATAGGTCATTTTGATCGAAACTAATAAGACGTCATCCATTTTTCAACTCTAAATCACGCACAAAACAGAAACTTTGTATATATGTGCAACAAAGAAAAAATAGAAGAGATGTGATTTTCGGGGTCATTTTTTCAGAAAACATAGGCCAGAAATAGATATGACCAATAATTATGTTGCATCAATCGGTTTCAATTGACCATGCTGACTAGTTTGTTTTGATGTTGATTCCGTTTATTTTGTAATAACAATTATGTTTCAACGTACAGACACGACTGTTTACTCCACAGCAACATTCAGTACATCATCTCAACATAAATTTAAAATAAAATAAGACATGCATGGTGATTTCAAATAGGAAAAAAAAATTGCTCTACATGTTTTATACAAAAAATATTTCAGCGTCGTAAGGGTTAATAACGGAAAATGTGGCTGGCCAATCACAAAATGGGAATACCATGACTGATAGCCCAGTTTCTGTCCCATTTCAGGCATTCTTCAGGCTATACAAAACTGACGTGGATAATGACAAAACACACTTCAAGCGAGAGCTGTTGATAGAATAACCTAGATTTGAAAACAGTAACTCCACCAAGTGATAGTATCATCTTCCCTTGGCCAGTCTCACGCGAGTGTTTACCGCACTGCGAGCTTGTGGGTAAGATAACTTGTGTGGAAGATGGATAATAATGGGCTCATATGTCACATAAGAAACGTTTGTGCATTTGTGTCAATTAAAATTTATTTTTTCGGTTGATTCTGATTTGAAATATCATAAAGATGAAGATAAAATAGATTGTCAGTCAAAACAAAAAATAAATCAGACCAATACAACAGTCTTCGACAAAGAAACGTTTTGCGTTTGTTGGTATATATATGTATCGTTCAGGTGAAAATAATAGATGTGAATATGACCCTTATAGACTCACTTATATAGGTCAGTGAATAAAAATCACATCAAATGTAAAATGTATATTGTACACCGGCAAAACACCTGATTCTAAGCATCTGTAATAACAGATAACTACCCGTCAGGTACATACTTTACTTATTGTTATTGTTGATGTTGTTCATGTTGTGTTATTGTTGTAGGACTGATCACCAATAATTATGCTGCACTTGCACGCTCATTCCCCGCTAACACAAGATATCAAATCATTGTTGGGTCAATGTGGGTCCATTGCGACGTCGGCCCAACATTCATCTAACAGTGGGTTATTGTCTAATGTTTGTGGGTTTGACGTGTCTATATCAGATCTATAAATAGTACGAGGTGATGAAGAGCTATTTCATATTTTCTGTGCTGGGCCCACAATTGGGTTGTAACTATTCTTAACTTTTCCTGCACTTTTGTTATTATGTGATTCCACGCAGTTTACTTGTTAGGCCTACTCCACTGAATTGGCAGTTAGAAATACACAGTTTACGTAACACTAAATTTTGTTCTTACTCCAATTATTATTTTATATCTAGAAACATAAAAATCGAATGGATGATAACAGTTCAAGCTGAATATTATCGAGATAAATTTAAATTTAATTCACGTAAATTTGCGTGAAATATTAAACTGTTATGTAGTGTGCAAAAAATGTGGAAATAATAAAGAAAGAGTGGAGTTAAACATGTTAAAAAGACAATTGAACCGGAATCACAAACTAGTAATTGCTTATGACATTCAGAGACATAATCAGCCAGAAACTCGAGTCCCTGAACGATAAGAAGGATTCCACATAATTTGTTGATAATTGCTGCACGTAGGCTACTCACAAACACAGCTATATTCATACACCTTCTAACAGCAGTAAGTCCTTGCATTTCAAGTGAACAGTTACTGCCGTATGCCAAGTACGCATGACAGTGGTTTAGTGTGACCTTGATAATAATTGACCACATATAACAAGAACACATATGCCAGCGGCTATTAATTCAATGCTTCAATTCTGCCTGCTTGTCAAGATTGAATGGTATATCAACAATTCCAGTCTTAAATGTTGAGAAATAATTTGAGCCACATTCTTTTATTTTACAACTAAAAGAAATTGCGGTCATTGTTAATTTGCGTGTGTGATACTGATTAAATTATTTATGAGACACACGAAAAACATTCTCAACCCCAAAACACATAAACCAGAAATTATACATATCTAGATGGTAAATCAATATTTGTTTTGAAAAATAAAGGAGCCATATTGAACTTGTGGGTGAAGTATAGGTCATAAGCAGAAATTGATTTTGTTTTTAATAAAATTAAAACGGTGGCCATCTTCGATTTGTGAGTGAATGTAGGTCAAATTACCTAGAAAAAACGGAAATGAATTTCTCGATCCAAAATCATCTGGAAACCATAAGTTACGCATACCTAAAGGGTAAAAAAATATTGTTTTTCTTCAATTTAAAAACGACGGCCATCTTGGACATGTTGGATTTGTGGGTGAAATATGGATTAATTATTTTAAAGACCCAAAAAAAGCACTTTTGGACTCAAAATCACCTGGAAAACATAAATTATACAACAATATAGGCAAAGTTAAAAAATTGATCAAATATTTACTTGATGACCGTTGATGACCTCCAGCGACCTTATGCACGGTCTAGAAAGGTGACCGGCGCACCATATATGTTGAACTATGTATACTTCATATATTAGCATGTTGATCACTTTTACTCTTTCGGAGTGAGCCAGATCTGAAATAATGCTATATTTTAGATATCTGCATCCAGATTAAAAGCAATAGGACCTGAAATAGAAATCATACAACAAGACTGATGTTAATACCTGCAAAAACATGTATTTTATAAATGTGGGAATGTCACATTGCTTATTTTTTAGATTACATTATATAGCATTATTAGCTTTAAGCAGATAAAAACGACATTGAAGATTTTTATTTTAGTAGTTTCATGTATAATTTAGAAAATAAATATGTATATCTTTTGTGAGAAATCTATGTTTTCCATGTACTTGACTTTGATATATTTATCAGATATCAATACGAAGCTACTATTGAGCTAAATAAAATTTGATAAAATTTACACTTGGTGACCTTTGATGACCTCTAGCGACCTTACGCATTGTCTAGGAAGGTGACCGGCGCCCCATATCTGTTGAATTAGGTGTATTAAAGGGTATTAGCAAATAAAACAAGCTAGAAAAAGAGTTCCCGAGGCCCGGTTTTAGTCTGTTTGAGCACAGGTGGCACCACTCGCATAAACTGTAACTGATTGTATACTTAGTTTTACTGTTTATGCGGGTGGTGTCACCTGAGGTTTGAGTGCTATAGTCAGACAAAAAATTGGCCTAATATTTTCTAAACTGTCTTCCTCATGGGCCAGAAACCTAAATGTCAGGATATAATTAAGGGAAGAACCAAGGAGATAAGTCCAAATATATCTTCGACGTGAATTCCTTCCACCACCATCGCCGGTGCTGGCCAACATTTATTCAATAGGCCTACTTGCCTACGATGTACCTCTTACAGAGGATGTAGGCCTACCCACCAAATTCCAGTTCAATGTTGGGCCAGCGTTGCAGCCTATTGCTGGTTCAATGCCGGTCAATCGTCTACGACGCTGGCCCAACACTAATCCATCACTAAGTCTGCTGTATACTTTGCGCAAACACGTTGCATTCACCCAATGCTGCTTCAATGTTGACCCACAGTCTTCGACCCTGGACCGCCACTGAAACAGCATTGGGTGATTGTACCGTGTTTTCGGACTGCACTATGCGGGTGACGCTTTTCATCCCGACGCCAGAAACAACAGATAACACGATGCATTTATCTAATGCTGATATAATGCTGGGCCAACATCTGCGACCCTAGGCTAACATTATTCCAACCAAAACCTTTAAGCTCTTAACCACAATATAATCGTGAATATTTTTTATGAGCACTTGTTAAAGACAGAAGTATGTAACCTAGGTACCTCAAACGCTATATTGCGCATGTTCATAAGAACTGGTGTACAGAAATCAACCGTTTCCCACACACAGTAACCCTCTTCTCACTAAATAGGACACAAACTCAGGCAAAATAAACTTAATAGGCTACCGGCCTATGGCCGGGCCTAATAACTGTTCGCCTCCAGACTATAATAACAAATAATGGCTCTACACCAAGGCAAAGCGATTTTACAAAACAAAGTCATCGAAAAATTGTGGCCTACACACTTGTAGGTTTAACTTTTTCAAAATGGTCTCTAGCAGAAAGTAAAAATGTGCTATATCTCAACAGTAACGTTACCATACATTAGCTTGGCGGGACGGATCAGATACACTTGCGGGACACTTTAGGCTCTGTTATCAGGTTACACCCGGCTAAAAACATTCCTCGTCTACCAAAGGTTTTTTTTTCAGATTTAAAAGCTGTTCACAGTTGCCACAATACCCATAATTTTACTGACTGTGATGGTTTAAATGTAGATCTTGCACATAGATATACAACCATTTCTGAGCCATCACCAGCTTTAGAGTCTCAGTTATGGCTATGGTGTCACAGTAGATGACGTATAATTGTGAGTAGCCAAAGCATGCACCGTTCAGTTTTCTTCACTTTCTTGATGGATCCTAACGACTCCCATTATTTCACTAATCTTGCTGAGAATTATGGTGTGACACCTATTGTGACATTTGATCAGCACCAGGCAATGCTGGGCCAATGTCGGCGCACCGTCGTTGACGGCATGTTTGTTGGGCTGTTGCATGAAAAGGATTACCAGTTAATAACAGAAACTTCTAACCAGGTTTAAAGGTTAAGAGATTTGTTTTAATTTTTGGTCCTCCTCTGCAAAAATGTCCTTGGCTCCCTTATGCATCAATATCGTGACACACTTCATGGCCTGATGAGTGGTAAGGCATCACATCGTGTTTTCAAAGCTCATGTGCTTGTTTACAGCAGTGTTATGTTAGCAAGAGCTCTAGATGTTCCGCTTCCTGCTACAACACATGCTACAAGAACACCACTAAAGGACGATTAAGAACAGATTTATAATGATGACGAAATATCTCTACTAGAAAAATAGAAAATTGGCGTAAAGATCTCTTAAAAGCTTTCGACTGCATGCCACATGACCTTTTGATCGCAAAATTTAAAGCTTATGGTGTTCAGGATCAGTCATTCTAAATTATTGAATCATACCTCGCAGATCGTGAGCAACGTGTCCGGATTGGAAACGTGCACAGTTCATGGAAAACCAACATTAAGGGCGTGCCGCAAGGTTCAGTTATTGGTGTAATTTTCTTTAATGTATCATTCATAAATGACATTTTCTACTTAATTAAACCAGCACGCCTCACAAATTATGCAGATGACAACACTCTCCCTTTTTTTTCACATCCAAATTTACAAATTGCAAAAGCATGCTTCGAAACTAAGGCAGTAAAAGCTATATGGTGGTTTTCCATTAACTTAATGCAAGCCAATCCTGAAAAAAATCAGTTGATATTTTCTTAACTGTAGAGTTATGTCCCCAGTGATACTAGACGGCTGTATAATTTAACCTGAAATAGAAGTAAAATTTAGGCAATAATATTGATGAAAATTTGAACTTCTCGTAACACACAAATACCTCAGATAACGGGAAATGAAATCAAAGGCACTATGTCCCATCTTTTGTGTATGATTATTGCAACAAGATGAACCATTTCGGCACTCAAGGGCTTGAAAAACCTTGACCATCCCCTGTGTATCCTTTGCAACTAATCACAAATGTAATGATATCAACGTATTCTCCATACCCGAAAAAGTCGGCAGGCCTCTATAGAGCCATTATTTGATATTATATGATGACTTGTGCTGACCTTGACCTTGAATCTCACAAAAGTAATAGTACCAACAGATTCTCTATACCAGACAACCGGAGTGTAGATTTATTATTTGTCATTATATGATGATTGGTTACTGAGATATGGCATATGAGAGCTTGAAATGACCTATGAATCAAAAAGTAACAACGAATTTTTCATGCCGGAAAACCTGGTTGTAGGGCTATTAATTGTTTTTAAAATATATAGCTTTTGTGAATTTGACCAAGTGTGTGATCTTGATCTTCAATCACAAAAGTAATGGCACCAACGGAATCTCCATACCAGAAAACCTGCGTGTAAAGCTATTGTTTGTCATTATAGGATAATCGATTACTGAGATATGGCGTTAAAGAGCTTTAAATGGCCTATGACCTTGACCCAGTGTCTGACTTTACCTTGAAACACAAAATCAATGGCACAACCAACATATTTTCCATACCTGAAAACAGCTATTATCAGATTATTTGTCATTATATGATGATTGCTTACTGAGATATGTCTTTAGAGAGCTTGAAATGACCTATGACCTTGGCTCGAATGACACCAATTGATTCTCCATGCCAAAAAAATCGGGTGTAGAGCTATTGTATGTCATTATATCAGAAATTTTAATATACCTATATGGTGTTTGGTTACAGAGATATTGACCTAGATAGCCTGAAATGACCTATGACCTTGACCCAGTATGTAACCTTGACCTTGAATCACACAAGAAATGGCACGAACGGATTCCCTTCACCCTAAAACCTATGTGTAGAGCCATGCTTTGCTTTTTTTATGATGATTAGCTACTGAGTTATGGCGTATTTTCGCGTTTGGCACTGTTTTTGTGGCGGCCATTTAGAATATGCAAATTAGACACATTTGTAGGCGACATATTTTTTAAAAACATTTTTGGTAAGACTATCTGGACCCATATGAACTCATTTTTTATAAAATCGCTTTTCAAAAAAAGATGTCCGGGTAGGCCTACTTTGGTAAAATGCCCACAGTGTCTGGCCATATATAGGGGCCTAAATGACATAGCAATCCCTGTGCTGCCTTTTATTTTTGTCTTAAAATTGACAAAAAAAAACGTAATATCTGAATAAACACAGCATTGAGAGCTTATTCACAAACACCATTTGCTAGGCATAATGTATGCGACGTGATGACAGATAATAGAATCTATGCGTGGTGCCCTTTTTGACAGGAGGTTCTTGAAAGAAATTTTGGACACACACTGGGAAGTGCCCGGAAATCCGTTTTGTTGTTAATACATTATTGGAGTTCCAATAAAATAATTATTAAAGATTCATACAGCTTTGAAATGCGCATGTGTGGGACGGTCTAGTGTAGGCCTACATTAGCCTATAGAGTACACTTTGACAGCATTAATATCAGCGACTGAACTGATTACAAGATACTACTCCATCGAGAAATTGGCCCAATGCTGTTTTAATGTTAGACCAACGTCTGAGACGTTGGTCGACATTAAACCAACATTTGGTGAGTATGCCGTGTTGGCTGGGAAAGCTCTTACTGTCAATATGCGGGAGGTCAACTGTTTCCAGTCCCCCATGATAACACAACCTTTTGTGTCACAACACAAAGCCCACATGAGAGAAATGGTGAATTATTTCCTCATAGATGTCGCTCAAGTATATAGAGTTTATATGACTTGTGAACTTGCTCTTAATGCGGCGATGGGTATGAAACGCATATTGTTGCATTCTGGGGACCACATTGTCCCGCGTATTTTGACAGTTGACTACACCTTTAACATCATAGCACCTTATGATGATTTGCATGTAAATATGTTACCAAAACTAAATTTAATATTTTTCAAGAAGATAGACGTTACCTATATCAAAATAATATTTAAAGACAAGATTGTGTTATATCTATCACGAATTATACATTCAATTCACGCTACATGTGATATTGACGTCCAAATGACGTCATAATATTCCCACATGTCCAAGGTCATTTAAATGCACTTTGAAGCCCAGAACGGATGTTTCAATAAGCCGTCTGCAGATTGAGAGGTACAGTGCCAACCAGAGAAGTATACTTTCAAATGATTGCTGTTGGAATTGTTAATCATGAAAACAGAACATATAACGCATCAGACGTACCGTTTTCCTAATACAGAGCTTTAAAAACTCTGTTGTTAAAATAACAGTTTATTAAATGCACGATGTAATTCTGTCACATTATAAACATATTTTTTCCAGTTTGACGAAAGTAATATGGTCTTACGTTGACTTATTAAAGTGTTATTTTTACTTCCAAGTATTATGCGCTTCTATAAATTATTAAAAATTCAACTTTATACATTATCTCAATTCGCTTACGGACCGTGACAGATTTACCAAAAATCGTGTGACGGAATTACAAATAGGAGTATTTTTTCATTTTTTGTGCAATAAATTCAGTCACAACCACGTGAAAACAACGTAAGTCCTGATTTAATATCACTTATTACAATGTTTAAGAGAATCACCATCTGGCGCTGTCATCTTCTACTTTATAATCGCCATCTTAACTACACCACAGCGGCGTATGCATGACATCCCGACCCAATGATAATATATACCTATATGTGAGGGAATTACAGCTAGACCTTGTGGTTGCAGCGTTGGGTGTTTTTCGCTAATTTCTCTGTAAATTTTTACGCAATATATATTTTGCAAGCCCCTACTCCGGCACCTAAAAATTTCGTGAAATATAAAGAAGTATTTCAAAAGTTAGACCTTTAATTTTGAAATGTAGTGGAATTTCGAGATTAAAGCCGATGAGTTTATAGATGGAGCGTCATAATTCGCAATTTACTACATGTCAAATGGTCTAACTTTTAAACTACATAACATTATTTCTTGAAGTTGCCGTTAGGTTAGATTAATACATAATTATTGCTTGCCAAATTCCGAGATAATCGGATGATAATTGCGTGAGCAATTAGCAAAAAACTTGCAACGCAAAAGTGACAGATATTTAGTGACTTTAATTTCAACGTATATAACTTTTGAACTAATTGACCTTGAAACATGTGTGATGCCAATTTTTTACACGATTTTGTCCTGACAAACTCATTTTGAAGGTTCGTTTACATTTTGGAGTGCCATCCGGCGTGAAAATCCAAGATAGCGTCCATTATCCACTTAAAATGATCATTTTCAAGCGCGTATCTTATATTATGATATTGTTCACTATACCCAAAGTCATAATTAACCGGGATTGTATGATTTTCTCCGATTTCTCCGTCAATTCTAAACCGATATTTTGCAAAAGTCATTTGTTAGCCAAATCCAAACAGCGGTAACGATTTCGCAAAACTATGTTGAATATTTCAAAAGTTGGACCATTTGATATGTAATAAAATTGTACAATTAGCCTAACGGGTTTGTAGAGGGACGTCCTAATTTCAATTTACTACATGTCAAAATGACAAATGGTCTAACTTTTGAAATATGCTATATAATTTTAAAGGGCTGTTAATAGGATTCAATGGACTGCACTGTTTTTGACGTATTACACTGACGTATGTCACTTAGATGATTTCAGAACTCGATATATCCAGCCCATAACTCGATAAAATAAATTTAAAAAATTTCAAACTTGATATATTGATATTGAGTTTAAAAGTCGATATCTTGTGTTCCAAATCGGATATATTAGGTTTACAACTCGATATATTGAGTTTAAAAATCAATATATTGAGTTTAATTTTCGACATATTGAGCTTAAAAGTCCCTATTCTCAGTTCTAAACTGGATATATTGAATTTACAACTCGATTTATTGAGTCCCAACGCTCAATATATCCACTTCTATTATATTGAATTATGAACTCAATATATCGAGTTGTGAACTCAATATATATTTAGTTGTCAATTCAATATATTGAGTTCAAAATACCGAGTTCCTTACTGAATATATCGAGTTGTTAACTCAATATATCGTGTTCTTAACTCAATATATCGAGTTGTGAGCTCAATAAATTGAGTTGATAAAATAAGGAGAAGAATGCAAATGTCGCTTCAAGGGCTTTCATTTTTTTGCTGCTACAATTAATTAACCATCAATGACAAACTACATGTAACTATTGAACGTAAAACGAAATATTACATTTATTCGTTTTATGTTCGTTTTGGCCGCCATTTTGAATTTGACTTCTATAGGTCACCAGGGGTTACGCACATTTTTTTTGCGATGATTTTTGAAAACACACTGCCCATACCTAACACCATGCCAAATTTCAAAAACTTGTCACCAAGTGCACGATCGTTTTAAACTCCCTCCCCGCTAGTAGTAATTTATGACGCTCATCTATATGATAAACCCATTGACTTCAATCGGATTTATCCTCGAAATTCCACTAGATGTCAAATGGTCTAACTGTTGAAATAATCCATTAAATTTCACGATTTTTTTAGGGCAAGCGCCGGAGTACTTGCAAAGAGGGCTTGCAAAACTACATGGAAATTCAGTAAGAATTTACTGAGAAATTAGTGAAAAACACTCAACGCTGGCGGAAGTTGACTGCAACTATAAGGCTGGTGGCGGCCATTTTGGATATTAGGCTCTAGCGGCGTTGTGCCACCGAGTTTAAAAAATCACCTTATGGAGTACTGATGTCCAGGGTGAGTAAATCACGAATCAAACGGGAGACTCTCTCGCCCTCACAATTTTTACGGGCCTATAGAGCAGATCCTGGACTAATATGTGATTACATACTTATGATATATGCAACCATATAATACAGACATAGGCCTAATGAGTCGTCTGCATGGTTTCCTAATTTTAGATTCCGTGGACAACGAGAACGAAACGGACAGAATAGAATTGAATTGAAAATATTAATTATTGGCATAAATAAAATAAATTCCCTGAATGGACCCTCAGAGGTCAACAATTTTCCCTGTAAAAATAACCGTAGATATATACCCTGAATACATTGAGATCCAGGAAATCTAGAATTCTTGGCATGGTCCAGGGTTGGTTCTGGGTAGCTCAGGGATGATCCTGGAATGATCCAGAATTGGTTCAGGGATAACTCAGTGATGATTACGGAATAATTCATAGCTTCTTCAGGGATAGCTTGGAGATGATTCTGGAATGGTCCAGAGTTGGTTCAGGGATGATCCTGAGATGGTCAAGATTTGGTTCAGGGATGATACTGGGATGATCCAGAATTAGTTCAGGGATAATCCTGGGATGGTGCAGAGGTGGTTCAGAGATAGGACTAACTCAGGGATCATCCTCGGATGGTCCAGGGTTGGTTCGGGGATATTTCAAAAAATGATCCCGGGATGGTTCAGGGTTGGTTTAGGATAACGCAGGGATAACTCGAGAATGGTCATGGGATGGTCCCGTGTTGGTTCAGGGATAACTCAGGGATGATCCGTGAATTATCCAGGGTTGGTTATGAGATAACTCGGGGTTGGCCATGAGATGTTCCAGGGATAACTCGATCGGGGATAGTTAATGTCGTCACCAGGGTTTGTCAAGATAACGCTTTAGACCTACTGAGGGTTGCTTCAGAAAAACTGGGTTTGTCCAGGAAAAGTTTTGGGCTACTCAGAGTTTGTCCCGGGAAAGCTGTACACGGGGTTTGTTCAGGGAAAGCTGTGCTAAGGGTTTGTCCAGGGAAACCTGTGCTCAGGGTTTATCTAGGGAAACCTGTGCTCAGGGTTTGTCTAGGGAAACCTGTGATCAGGGTTTGTCCAGGGAAACATGTGCTCAAGGTTTGTCCAGGGAAACATGTGCTCAGGGTTTGTCCAGGGAAACCTGTGCTCAGGGTCTGTCCAGGAAAAACTGTGCTCAGGGTTTGTCCAGGGAAAGCTGTGCTCAGGGTTTGCCCAGGGAAACCTGTGCTCGGGGTTTGTCCAGGGAAACATGTGCTCAGGGTTTGTCCAGGGAAACATGTGCTCAGGGTTTGCCCAGGGAAACCTGTGCTCAGGGTTTGTCCAGGGAAACATGTGCTCAGGGTTTGTCCAGGGAAACATGTGCTCAGGGTCTGTCCAGGGAAAGCTGTGCTCAGGGTTTGTCCAGGGAAACCTGTGCTCAGGGTTTGTCCAGGGAAACATGTGCTCAGGGTCTGTCCAAGGAAACCTGTGCTCAGGGTTTGTCCAGGGAAACCTGTGCTCAGGGTTTGTCCAGGGAAACATGGGCTCAGGGTCTGTCCAGGGAAACATGTGCTCAGGGTCTGTCCAGGGAAACATGTGCTCGGGGTCTGTCAAGGGAAACATGTGCTCAGGGTTTGTTCAGGGAAAGCTGACCACGGGGTTTGTCCAGAGAGAGCTGTGCTCAGGGTTTGTCCAGAGAGCTGTGCTCAGGGTTTGTCCAGGGACACCTGGTATCACTGTAGGATTTTATATTTCCTTGTTCCTTCAGCCGTATTTGCTCATGCAATTTATATGCCTACTAGTTTTATGCTTATTGATTTTTAGTATTAGTCATGTTAGATTTATTATATTTAAAATAAATATAATAATCACATACGTTTTCATGGGTTTTTTTAGACGCCTGATAATTAGCTTGCCCCTTCAGCCTGTGGTATTTTATTTATTTTAGATAATTTCACGTGAACTAAGGGCTTTTAAAATTATATCTAATTATTCAAGTTTTTGCTGTTTTGGCAAGAAAAATCTCCCTCATTGAATATTTTAGATTTATTTGCCCCTTAAGCAGTACTTTCCCATGCAATCTATACGCTAAATTTCTTATTTTATTTTCCCCTTCAGCCGTATTTCCTCATGAAATATATACTATTGATTGAAAATTATGTCTATTTTTATATAAAATAAGGGCATTTGCAAGTGTTCTAGTTTTATTTATTTTAAAGGTTGCTATGCTTTCCATGGTGTCTTGTTTGCTACTATTCATAATAATTAGTATCTATTTTATCTCTGGTTTGGTCCCGGGAACATAATATTTTTTAATAGTATTATGGTAAAATGATCTATTATACTTTAACTTAAATTCAAGTGTAATTATCGTGTCTAAATTTTATTGTGGATGTGAAATGTAGTAAGGGTGTTGCTACCTGCATTTGACATCCTAATTTCCACAATTGTATTAACAATTGCATATTTGGTATAGTTATTGTATATATTTGTGCATATAAAGCCTAATCAACATAAAACAAATATATACCCATTTCAGTTTCTCTTTTATTTTTAAATAGTTCTTCCTATTTCTTATAATTTTACATAAAAATATGGGCATTTGCAATTATAATTAATTCTTCCGTCTTATGCTTCATTCACACCTGTCCGTCATCTACGTTCCGTCATCCGTCGTCAGTCATCGGTCGTCCACTTCAGTCACTGCCATTTACACCTATCAGTCTTTTCAGAGCTGTGGACACAGATTTCTGTGTACCGACAGTTTTAAAAAGGTACAGTCCGGGAAAGTGGTTGACAGAAGCATTATGTGTGGGAATTCCCTATCCACAGCTCATTACCATGATTTATGGTCCGCATCCGCCATCCGTCGTCCGTTGAAATCGCTCCCGGACCGATTTTGACTGACGATGGATGACGGACGACGGATGACGGACTAGGTGTGAATGGTCTTTCATATTTTCTATCAGAGCGATTTTGACTGAAGCGGACGACTGATGACTGAAGCGGACGACGGATGGTTTGACGGACAGGTGTGAATGGGGCATTATTCATTTTTTAGCATTACCTGCTATTGACAATTTAAATTCTGATGGCTTCTAATGACCACTGACTATTAACTTGCCCTTTAGGCCGTTTAATTCTCTTTCGTTCAGCTCCTTTGCAGTGACCTAACGTCTTTCCAATTGTATTTAATTATATCCTTTGTTGCTGTTTTTGATGAGGATTTTAAAATTCATCTCCCCTTCAGCCACATTTCCTATAACCATTTCAGCGCCTCCCAATTTTTGAAATCGTATCACCTATTTTACACAATTTATATGAAATAAGGGCATTGGCAATTATATGTAATGGCTTCTAATTATATCTAATGGCCTTTAATGCCCCTTCAGCCATTTATTTCTCCTTGGTTAAGTTCCTCTGGCATATTTATTTTACCTATTTCAGGTAATTGCAGTGAACTAGGGATCTTTTCGGTTTTGTTTTTTGCTTTTTGTTATCATGCAAATCTCTTTTATTGACCATTTTCTATTGCCTTGCCCCTTCAACCGCATTTACTCATGCAACACATTTACTCATTGTTTTGTCATTAGATAATCACATACGTTTGATGTGCTTTTTAAAGTGAAACTATCTTCGAATGAAACCTGCTGATTGGTAAATCGCATGTCAGTGAGTTTAAGCTCATTTGAAAGACAGCTGGGTGTTTTGTATAAACCAAATGATTTCGATATCAACAATCATTGTACATGGGTTATTATCTGATGCTGCTCTGGGTGTGATGTCTACTAATACTTAGTTTGAGAAACATATGCTCTACGTTAATATTACCACAACCTTTATTGTTTGAGTTGATGGGGGAAAGCTTTTCGCTACACTTCCAAAAACTCGACGGCGAGGTTGATGGATGGTACCAGAAATGGTACTGATAGTGTTGGCAGTCGACAAACCACCGTGTCCGACTTTTAGTAGTAGGCTATGTATATATTGTGTTTCCGTAGCGCGACAGCTTTACGAACTGACGCCATCCCATGGTTTTTAGACAAATAGTAAAACAATTATATAGGGATGTATATCGCAATTATATATAATCACTTGTTTCTGCTAATTTTATTCTAAAAATAGCTTTTATTGAAGATTTATATTTAATATCCTCTTCAGCCGTACTTTCCCATGCAATTTATAACAATTCCAGTGCCTCTTTGACTTTTCAATCTTCCTATTCGACGTAATTTTCGTTTTTTTATTTTTATTTTTACAATTATATTAAATTCCGTTAGGTTTTCCAGCTATTAGCATGCAAATCAATCTTATTGACGCCTAATATTTTCTTGCAACCCCCCTTCCCCCCCCCCTTCCCCGCCCCCCACCTCAGCCCTCATACAATCTTATTGTATTAGCTATTTCACAGAATTTAGTATTAAATAAAAAACATTTGCTATAATTATATCCAATTACTTCTGTTTTATATATGTGTTAGCATGAAAACGGCTGCCCTTGACAATTTTAATTCCCCTCGCCCATTTAGCCGTATTTTGTCTTGAAATCTATACCCTCTTTATAACAATAGAATTTCTGTTTTATATTGATTCTTTACAGGAGATATATCTCTTTAAATTAAATGTAATAATTACATAGGTTTCGATGTCTTTTTTCAAGTAAAACTATACTTAAATGACTTAAAAATTTATCTTGTCCCTTCAGTCGTTTCATATGCGTCCGTTCAATTCCTCTGGTAATTAATCACTTAATATTCTTTAAAATTTTATATAGGCCTATAGTTTTGACAGAAAAAAAAGAACACCCTTCAACATAGTTTTGGGGCGAAAAAACACCCTTGCTTAGGCCAACAGTGAAGGATCCAGGGGGGGGGGGGGAGGCTCCCCTTATTTTTGCCAATTTCTTTTAAAAATTGCCAAATTTGGCCAAAATTTGTCAAAAAAATCATCAGGCCCCAAAGCAACCCTTTCTTAAGATCCCAAATCCGCTCCGGCTTATGCAGAGAATTTTCATTAATTAAACTATGTAGTCATATAACGCTGCCCCCCTTCATACACACACACACACATATGGGACATTTTAAGGGAAAACACATAGGCCTACATACCCATCATTTCATACATTTTGATCAATCGTCGTTGTAGCGGCTGACTTAGATATCACCTAGTGACTGCTACATGTTAAGGGCATTACGGTTCGCGATTGTAATATAAAATATGTTTATACAAAAAAGGTACACGATAATGCTTTGCAATTACATGAATATGACCAGACCACAATGCCCATTGTACCCCACACTATGTCCATAGTGCCCCGCCATACACAGCAAACACAAAACATTTGTATAACATACAGCGTAGGCCCAACGGGCCAAAATTGTATAAATGTTATACTAATCTTTTGTGTTGGCTGAGTAAACCCCAGCCTCTCCTAATTCATGACAGCAACACACAAAATGCATATCTAGGCCTACAGAGTACACAGTTAATATATATACATACAACAGTTAATTTTACTGTATGCTTTGTAAATGCTACTTTTTAAAAAAAAGGTCCAAAGACACATACAGTTCAGAGATATGCTCTTGAAACGAGAGTTAATCCCTATTCTGTTTTGGCTCAAGACAAGTAGGTCAAATTGTAGGTAAAAAAATCATTATCTCCAAAAAACACATAGGCCTATGCTCAGTTTATGTCAAAGATATAAGTCATAAATGTAGGTCAAGAGGTCATAGCAACCCCCATATCCAGGCACATTCATATGCCCCAGAAGAAACGTTTGGGTCTACACCATCTGAGGGATGTTTGTTTGCAGTATGAAAAAACCCCAGGGAGACATGCTCCGGAAACGAGATTGTTAGTCTCTAAGCTATTTTCATTATAGATGTAGATCAAAAAGTAGATCACAGGTCATAACCCCAAAAGGCACATATAGACCATCTGAGAGATGAGAGTTGCAGTATGAAAGAATCCCCGAAGGGTTATCATTTTAACTCAGAGATGTAGGTAAAAGGTAGGTCAAAAGGCACATCTACACCCCCTAAGTCATGTGCGTGCGCAATATGAAGGTAATCTCTTCATTGGTGTCCGAGATATGCTTCTGAAATGAGATTGTGTCAAAGCTTTTTTGGCTGTGAGATGCAAGGGCATATCTAGTACTTAAAGTGTATGCAATATGAAAGTTATCTACACAATGCAAATGGTTGGCCTGAACAACTTTCATTCACACAATGGGTGACTTGAAACAACATTCATTAATTCATTTCGTTTATTTGTTTATTCATTCGTTCGCTCGTTCATTCATTTTTTCACGCACTCACTCACTCGATGACACAGCCATTGACTTACTTTCTCATGAAGCTGTTCCATAGCTTGCACCGGCTAGCAAAGCCAACAGATATAACAGCATTAGTCCAACATTTTCTTCTGTATCTCGTTAGTACAGATTTGTCAGAGTGAGCTTTGTTTCAGTGCACCTCATAAGTAGGCCCTGTAGACCTTATTCATTTTTTCTTTGACCTTGCCAAATATACCCAAACCCGCCCATTATCAGTGATTGTTGCATCTTGTCATCCAGTGTAGGCCTACGACCGGGGCATACTAATAATATCATTAATAATAGTTAGTAATAACTTTCTGTACTTCGTGCCGAATAATCAACAGGTTCAAAAAACCTACCAGATTTACAGCGCCATGTTCGTGATAAGATTTAGTATCTACCGCTTATTTTTTTCTAATATAAATCAACATAAATAGTGTTTGAGAGGCAGAACTTTCATTTACACATTGATTTCAACATAGAGGTGGCCCCATAGTTTTCATCCTGCTGGAGGCACTGACAGGGATGCAAATGATAAGCCTTTCAAATTTGGAAATATAATAACATGTGGTAAGCAAAAGTTGGCAGAGTACATTTTTGGCATACTTTGGAAACATTGATTTTAAATAATTTAAAGTATTTGCAATGTTGTATACTAATGTCATAATGTAATCGACAATATATCTGGCCAGCGGTGAAAACTAGTCTAAAACCTAAATTTTGTTGTTTATAATGTGTGATCATTCCTCCAATTGCTCCCATCAATGCCGTATGATATGGCAAACTGATCATGCTGCCCAAATGATATCATATAGAAAAGAGTGGATGGAAATTTGAAATCAATAACGTTTTAGTTTAAATTTAATTTAAGACAGAAAAATCACAAGTTAATACTCTCGCCTATAAAATAAAAACCATTGTTTCAATGACACAGAAGCTCATCCTTAATTTGAGAAAGTTGATTACGAATTAAAAATTTCTGCAATCCGTGAGGCAGTTATAAGCACATGCACAAGCTCTTTAAAATTAACTAAAACAAATTGAGATCAGATAAGAATTGAGGAAGAAGCATTTAATGTGAATTGTAGACAGAGTGCCCTAATTAGGTCCTAATTAGATCATAAGATAAATAATAATTTCTGAAATCCGTGAGGAGCACAAGCTCTTTCAAACAAACGAAACTAAATTTAAATCGGGTGAGAATTGAGGGAGGAGAAGCATTTCTTGTGAATTGTGGACAGAGTGCCCTAATTAGGTCTTAATTAGATCATAAGTTAATTAATAATTACAATTTATCAAATCCGTGAGGAAGTTTAATGCACAAGCACAAGCTCTTTCAAACACAATTGAAATCGGATAAGAATTGAGGGAGAAGCATTTCTTGTGAATTGTGGACAGACAACAGACGACAGACAGAACACACTGGCATAAGCTAATCTAGGCCTAAAGAGCTAACAAGAAAAATAAATAGTAATATTGCTGTATGATGTCGTTTATAACAACCAATGTGCTAACAGCATAAATGAACACAGTTCAGCATCATGCTAATAAAAAATAATAACTACATGACTTTAAATATATTTCAGACACAATCAACATTTTTAAATACTGCTAATGAAAACACTTCACATATGAAAAATGCACCTTCCTTCCAACACAATGTTGCATTGTGTCACTAATTGAGTGACTTCTTTAGTTAGTTAATTTTTCAACCAGATTTTCCAGGTATATTATTTTCCAAATGATTCAAAAGCTGTATAGTGTATATATTATCATTTGAAAATGGGATAAATTTAGATTGACATGGTGTGCTTAGTGACATATGTACATCTCGTCGCCTCGGAGCTAAAGGATCCTATCTGACACTCGTTAGAGTGGCAGATAGGATCCTTTAGCTCCAAGGCAACGATCTATTCTCTGCAACTAAAGAATTGATAAGTATCTGACCAGACCTGTTCACTGCATATATAGTCTGTAATACTCCTTTGGGATGGTATCTTCAAACATAGTCCGCTTTGTCACAGAATAGAAGATGTGGCTACAATCTCCACCATACATGTTCACAATTATGTGGCAGATACTGTTTCTGTTCTGAGTAACTATAAGCACCTACACAATAAATACTATTTTCCAACTTTTATAATAATCTTCATTAACAGATCTATTCATAGGTTTTAAATATTTTAACAATTAGACGAAAGAAAATGTTTGTCTTCCAATCAGTGCAGTGCTAGTATGAGTGTGTGTGATTACATCAATCACTTTCTGTCACGCTTTTTTGTCATCATCTGCACTGGGCTGTTGCTGCTCAGATTTTAAACCTCTATTTGTCCAGCGCCACCAGGCCACGCGCATCCGGTCCACACATGCAGTGGGTGAATCCAATGCAGGTCGTACATCTAATAAAGTGAACTTATGTGTTTTGGGGTCAACTTTTCCACCATCATAGTAGTCAATAATATAGCGTACATCACGCCCGTCACGATTAACTACCCAATCATGCCTGTCAAAAGGCAAATCATATCTGAAATGTAAACATTATTGTCAGTATTATAATTCATGTAAGCAACAACATTCACATTTCAATCAGCATGCAAGTTTTGTGATAATAAAAGAATTGTCACTGCTGTGATCACTTTTTCAAATGAACAGGTGAAAGCACAATACAAATATAGATAAAATATGTCAAATTATTGTTTTAGGTTAAACATTGTCCAAAATATGTTATGTATATTGAATAGTATGCAAAATAAAATATATTGCTGCAATTTTGATAATGCTTAGCGTAAATGGTTTTGATACATCGTAGTATCGGTAATACAGAAAAAAACTGTTGGAAATGTTAGTATTTTTTTGCAGTACAATGTAGTTTGTATATATTCATAATCATTAAATATAGTATAAAAAAAACCCTCGAAAATAAAATGAAAATATGTGTGGTATTGTTACCAGACCAATAGTGTAAATATACTACTGGGTACTTTAATTCAGAATATACATCACCAGGACCAACATCATTGCCAGAATCACTTGTAATGTACGCAGTTATTACTAATGCGTTACCAAAGTGGTTTTGTTCTTAGTACATGTTTAATTATATATCACAACATATGTTGAGTTGGTGGCTTTTAGTTGATATTAGTTGATATTTCAAATGCTTAAAGTTTAATAAGGTAATAAAGTTTAATATTAAAATATGTTGCACAAGTAAAAAAATTAATCTTTTATTAAAAAAAGCAAAATAAGTTATGAAAATATGTTACCAGAATATGTTAGAAAAACCTAGCATACTTTTTTTAACCACAATTGCTCAGTGGCCGGGCTTAATTTTCTTTGCTGCTCTGATAGACATCTAGTGAGTAATCAAAAATTTATTTGGGGTTAAATATGCGGCTCACTATATCTTCAAAATCTACGTAACATAGTATTTTGCACTGTAGTATACTTCAATTTCAAGTGAAATTATTTTTTGCCCATTTCATGCAAGAAGCTAGAGCGTGAATTTCTGCAGTTCGGGATCGGTCTTGAAAGGTGTGACTGCCGTGGTATGACCGGCTGTGGTTATGTAGTCTTTCTTTAAAATCTTTAAAGGTTGAACTTCGCAGTCCTCCTCACGGAGTATCAGGCGAAGGGATGGTGCTGAGCGGCCGACCAGACTAATCGCTCAATTGGCTCTTGAAAGCTGCTATTTATCTGGATTCAATAGCAGCTGGTGGAAGATGATTCCAATCGGGTATGGTTTTGTACAAAAAGGAATTTTCTCCCAGCGTGGTGTTAGCTCTATTCTGTTTGAATGATTTTTTATTCGCACCACGAGTTCTTTCGTCTGCTGGGGTTAAAAGGTCACTGACAGGTACAGCGAGTAATCCGTTTAAAATTTTGTACAGGCTTGTCAGCCTGAAGTTCTTTCTTCTAGTTTGTAAGTCAGTCCAGTCTAGATCTTTGATTAGAGCTGTTACACTTGATTTACGCTGGTAGTTGTTTGTTAAGAAACGTGCAGCAGCTCTTTGAATTTTGTTTAATTTATCAATATCACCTTGCCTGTACGGATCCCATACAGGACAAGAGTATTCCAAAAGTGACCGAACCATTGAAAAATATGCAATCTCTTTTAATTTAGAGGGACATCCCTTAAAATTCCTCCTCAAGAAACCCAGTGTGGAATTAGCCTTTCTCGCAATTTTGGAGATGTGATCCCCCCATTCCAGGTTCTCACTGATGCTGACTCCCAAGTAAGGTGAATTTGATATTTTTTCGAGTGTGACCCCTTTGAGCTGATAGTCTGAAGCTATCTCTTTAGCCCGGGGTCTCTTCACTCGGATGACAGACCATTTGGATGGGTTGAATTTCATCCCTCAAATGTCTGCCCAGCGTCCAACTTTGTTAGGTCCTCCTGCAGTTTTTTTTGGTCGTCCTTAGATTTTATGGGCCGATAAAGGAGGCAGTCGTCAGCAAAGAGTAAACATCAGATGAGACCGAGGATGGGATGTCATTAATGTAGCATAGAAATAAAATCGGACCAAGTACTGTACCCTGTGGTACACCAGAACCTACATAAGCACTGCAGCAGTATCCGAAAAGCTACCATCTACTACTACTTTTTGTGTCCGAGTGGTGAGAAAATTTTGAATACAAAGTAGTGTAGGTCCCCTAATTCCGTAATGATCAAGTTTGTGTAGTAAACGTTGGTGGGGAACTACATCAAAAGCCTTACTAAAATCTAAAACAATAAATCAGTTTGAATTTTGTCCTCGTAATTTTTGACCAGATCTTCAGTGGTCAGTAGTAACTGGCTTTCGCAAGAGTGCTCTGAACAGAAACCGTGTTGCACAGGAGTTAAAATTTCGTTTTTGGTAAAGTGGGTCATAATGTTCTTGCAAATAATGTGTTCGAGTAATTTAGCACAAACACATGTCAAGGAGATCGGCCTGTAGTTAGTTTTTTGAAAACAGGGGCTACATTAGCCTCGACCCATTCATAGGGTAATTTCCCGGTCTGGATAGAGTGTTCAAAAATATCTGTCAAAAAAGGAGATATCTCCTTGGCAGCATTTTTGAGGAGTAAATTTGGAAGCTCATCAGGTCCGGGTGCTTTATCGACGTTCAGTTCACTCAATAATTTAGTTATACCAGATTGTGTAATTTAAATTTTATCCATGTCAGTTGTTGGTGGTCCTTCTAATTTAGGCATATTAGTGGTGTCCTCATCAGTGAATACTGAGCAAAACAGCTGGTTGAGGATTTCGGCCTTGCGTTTGCTGTCTGCGTGCAGTTGGCCATCATGTAATAAGGGAGAGACACCACACCTATCCTGGCGCTGTGATTTTATATAGCGCCAGAAAGGCTTTGAATTTTGAGTTTCCAGAGATGTTAAAAGTTTGTAGTCTAATCTTGATGATTATGACTGAGGATTGATATTTAAATGATTGAATGACAGCATATGAAATATATTTTAATTAGGCCTATAAAATTATGTAACAAAAAAATTATAACACTTATAGATGGCAATAATTTTTATTTTACTCCTCATTATTTTAAACCTTGCTTGTGCACAGATAATACAGTTTGTATTCTGCGCCATGTCTCAAATGGCTGTTAACCACTGGGCATTAAAGAGTTTAATGACAGATGTCTTGGGGTCAACATTAATCATTTCTGTGTCTGAATCTACTCCCTTGCCTTCAATATCTATTCTCTCTATCAAAGTTTTTGTTGACAGTCAGATCAAGTGGCTACACATATTAATATAAATAATCAATTCCAAAAATATATTGATACGCCATTGAGACAGCACATGCAGCAAGGCACAGGGTTTGACAAATCCTTATTGTGTTTGCTAGCCCAGATGACTTTTTGGGCTACTGCATTACTTAGTTTAGAAACAAAAATAATCCCACTTCTGGTAGCCCAACATGAAAAGATGGTAGCCCCCGGCATCCGGGCATGCGATTTGGCAAGCCCTGAGGCAACAGTAGTATAATAATTAATCGAATGATAACCTGCAGATATCGCTAGGTTGGTCATCCCCCCCCCCCCCCCCCAGATAATTAGTGACAATAACGTTATGTATACTAATGGGGTTACGTCATAATGATTACTAGTCGGGAAGGGTGATGACAATTATCTGTGACCTTGACAAATAGGTCAAGATTCACCCATCTGTGAACAAGACCTATACCTGTACTTTCTTGAGGTCTATCACTGGTATTAAAATTAAACTGTTAGCTTCAGTTGTTATTGAATTATAGCGACGGCACAGGACGGAACCCGAGATAACTTGTGTTATGTGGAGTCATAAAAAGTACATTTTAAAAAATGTCTCGTCCACAGAAACATGTATGTACTGAGAGTGCAGTTGCGAATGGTTAAGGTACCACAAAATGGTCGAAAATAGGTTTTGTGTGGAAATCGATACCCTTGAAATTAAACTACACCCGGTTCTAGAATATTCTGTTTTCTTCAAAATACAAGCAGAGCTGTGTTAATATCACATACAGTATCGTATTTACTACACCCTGTACTAGAATATTCTGTTTTCTTTAAAATACAAGCAGAGCTGTGTTAATATCACATACAGTATCTTATAACAGTATTTATTTTAGGCTTTTTTTAGGCTAGAGGGAGAATGTGTGCTTATTAGAGTAGTTCTCTAATGGCCATTATAGTGTACCGTGATAGTTGGTTTTATTTTCAAATCAGGTGAGTGGGCGGTTTTTGGAATATGGGTGTTTATTAGAATAAATAAGTTAAATGTCTGATGTCTTATTATATATTTATGTCACACTACATATTCATCATATAGCAAGAAGCATTGGGTGATTTATTTTAGAATTTCGTACAAAGAAAAACAACTAACTAGGTAACTCAACTGTAATGTATTTTGTTATTTTTTGGTGACATAAACATAAGCTTTTTTTTTCTAGAGACAATCTACTACTGTTGAGAATTCTCTTTATTAAGATATGTTCTTCACACAAATACAATAAAGTTATTTTCACATAACTGGCCAACTCATGAGCACATGAATAGTTTGACGAGCAATTGGCCAAAATTGTGTAGACTGACGATGGATGACGGACGACGGATGACGGACTAGGTGTGAATGGTCTTTCATATTTTCTATCAGAGCGATTTTGACTGAAGCGGACGACTGATGACTGAAGCGGACGACGGATGGTTTGACGGACAGGTGTGAATGGGGCATTATTCATTTTTTAGCATTACCTGCTATTGACAATTTAAATTCTGATGGCTTCTAATGACCACTGACTATTAACTTGCCCTTTCGGCCGTTTAATTCTCTTTCGTTCAGCTCCTTTGCAGTGACCTAACGTCTTTCCAATTGTATTTAATTATATCCTTTGTTGCTGTTTTTGATGAGGATTTTAAAATTCATCTCCCCTTCAGCCACATTTCCTATAACCATTTCAGCGCCTCCCAATTTTTGAAATCGTATCACCTATTTTACACAATTTATATGAAATAAGGGCATTGGCAATTATATGTAATGGCTTCTAATTATATCTAATGGCCTTTAATGCCCCTTCAGCCATTTATTTCTCCTTGGTTAAGTTCCTCTGGCATATTTATTTTACCTATTTCAGGTAATTGCAGTGAACTAGGGATCTTTTCGGTTTTGTTTTTTGCTTTTTGTTATCATGCAAATCTCTTTTATTGACCATTTTCTATTGCCTTGCCCCTTCAACCGCATTTACTCATGCAACACATTTACTCATTGTTTTGTCATTAGATAATCACATACGTTTGATGTGCTTTTTAAAGTGAAACTATCTTCGAATGAAACCTGCTGATTGGTAAATCGCATGTCAGTGAGTTTAAGCTCATTTGAAAGACAGCTGGGTGTTTTGTATAAACCAAATGATTTCGATATCAACAATCATTGTACATGGGTTATTATCTGATGCTGCTCTGGGTGTGATGTCTACTAATACTTAGTTTGAGAAACATATGCTCTACGTTAATATTACCACAACCTTTATTGTTTGAGTTGATGGGGGAAAGCTTTTCGCTACACTTCCAAAAACTCGACGGCGAGGTTGATGGATGGTACCAGAAATGGTACTGATAGTGTTGGCAGTCGACAAACCACCGTGTCCGACTTTTAGTAGTAGGCTATGTATATATTGTGTTTCCGTAGCGCGACAGCTTTACGAACTGACGCCATCCCATGGTTTTTAGACAAATAGTAAAACAATTATATAGGGATGTATATCGCAATTATATATAATCACTTGTTTCTGCTAATTTTATTCTAAAAATAGCTTTTATTGAAGATTTATATCTAATATCCTCTTCAGCCGTACTTTCCCATGCAATTTATAACAATTCCAGTGCCTCTTTGACTTTTCAATCTTCCTATTCGACGTAATTTTCGTTTTTTTATTTTTACAATTATATTAAATTCCGTTAGGTTTTCCAGCTATTAGCATGCAAATCAATCTTATTGACGCCTAATATTTTCTTGCAACCCCCCTTCCCCCCCCCCCCCATCCCCGCCCCCCACCTCAGCCCTCATACAATCTTATTGTATTAGCTATTTCACAGAATTTAGTATTAAATAAAAAACATTTGCTATAATTATATCCAATTACTTCTGTTTTATATATGTGTTAGCATGAAAACGGCTGCCCTTGACAATTTTAATTCCCCTCGCCCATTTAGCCGTATTTTGTCTTGAAATCTATACCCTCTTCATAACAATAGAATTTCTGTTTTATATTGATTCTTTACAGGAGATATATCTCTTTAAATTAAATGTAATAATTACATAGGTTTCGATGTCTTTTTTCAAGTAAAACTATACTTAAATGACTTAAAAATTTATCTTGTCCCTTCAGTCGTTTCATATGCGTCCGTTCAATTCCTCTGGTAATTAATCACTTAATATTCTTTAAAATTTTATATAGGCCTATAGTTTTGACAGAAAAAAAAGAACACCCTTCAACATAGTTTTGGGGCGAAAAAACACCCTTGCTTAGGCCAACAGTGAAGGATCCAGGGGGGGGGGGGGAGGCTCCCCTTATTTTTGCCAATTTCTTTTAAAAATTGCCAAATTTGGCCAAAATTTGTCAAAAAAATCATCAGGCCCCAAAGCAACCCTTTCTTAAGATCCCAAATCCGCTCCGGCTTATGCAGAGAATTTTCATTAATTAAACTATGTAGTCATATAACGCTGCCCCCCTTCATACACACACACACACATATGGGACATTTTAAGGGAAAACACATAGGCCTACATACCCATCATTTCATACATTTTGATCAATCGTCGTTGTAGCGGCTGACTTAGATATCACCTAGTGACTGCTACATGTTAAGGGCATTACGGTTCGCGATTGTAATATAAAATATGTTTATACAAAAAAGGTACACGATAATGCTTTGCAATTACATGAATATGACCAGACCACAATGCCCATTGTACCCCACACTATGTCCATAGTGCCCCGCCATACACAGCAAACACAAAACATTTGTATAACATACAGCGTAGGCCCAACGGGCCAAAATTGTATAAATGTTATACTAATCTTTTGTGTTGGCTGAGTAAACCCCAGCCTCTCCTAATTCATGACAGCAACACACAAAATGCATATCTGGGCCTACAGAGTACACAGTTAATATATATACATACAACAGTTAATTTTACTGTATGCTTTGTAAATGTTACTTTTTAAAAAAAAGGTCCAAAGACACATACAGTTCAGAGATATGCTCTTGAAACGAGAGTTAATCCCTATTCTGTTTTGGCTCAAGACAAGTAGGTCAAATTGTAGGTAAAAAAATCATTATCTCCAAAAAACACATAGGCCTATGCTCAGTTTATGTCAAAGATATAAGTCATAAATGTAGGTCAAGAGGTCATAGCAACCCCCATATCCAGGCACATTCATATGCCCCAGAAGAAACGTTTGGGTCTACACCATCTGAGGGATGTTTGTTTGCAGTATGAAAAAACCCCAGGGAGACATGCTCCGGAAACGAGATTGTTAGTCTCTAAGCTATTTTCATTATAGATGTAGATCAAAAAGTAGATCACAGGTCATAACCCCAAAAGGCACATATAGACCATCTGAGAGATGAGAGTTGCAGTATGAAAGAACCCCCGAAGGGTTATCATTTTAACTCAGAGATGTAGGTAAAAGGTAGGTCAAAAGGCACATCTACACCCCCTAAGTCATGTGCGTGCGCAATATGAAGGTAATCTCTTCATTGGTGTCCGAGATATGCTTCTGAAATGAGATTGTGTCAAAGCTTTTTTGGCTGTGAGATGCAAGGGCATATCTAGTACTTAAAGTGTATGCAATATGAAAGTTATCTACACAATGCAAATGGTTGGCCTGAACAACTTTCATTCACACAATGGGTGACTTGAAACAACATTCATTAATTCATTTCGTTTATTTGTTTATTCATTCGTTCGCTCGTTCATTCATTTTTTCACGCACTCACTCACTCGATGACACAGCCATTGACTTACTTTCTCATGAAGCTGTTCCATAGCTTGCACCGGCTAGCAAAGCCAACAGATATAACAGCATTAGTCCAACATTATCTTCTGTATCTCGTTAGTACAGATTTGTCAGAGTGAGCTTTGTTTCAGTGCACCTCATAAGTAGGCCCTGTAGACCTTATTCATTTTTTCTTTGACCTTGCCAAATATACCCAAACCCGCCCATTATCAGTGATTATTGCATCTTGTCATCCAGTGTAGGCCTACGACCGGGGCATACTAATAATATCATTAATAATAGTTAGTAATAACTTTCTGTACTTCGTGCCGAATAATCAACAGGTTCAAAAAACCTACCAGATTTACAGCGCCATGTTCGTGATAAGATTTAGTATCTACCGCTTATTTTTTTCTAATATAAATCAACATAAATAGTGTTTGAGAGGCAGAACTTTCATTTACACATAGATTTCAACATAGAGGTGGCCCCATAGTTTTCATCCTGCTGGAGGCACTGACAGGGATGCAAATGATAAGCCTTTCAAATTTGGAAATATAATAACATGTGGTAAGCAAAAGTTGGCAGAGTACATTTTTGGCATACTTTGGAAACATTGATTTTAAATAATTTAAAGTATTTGCAATGTTGTATACTAATGTCATAATGTAATCGACAATATATCTGGCCAGCGGTGAAAACTAGTCTAAAACCTAAATTTTGTTGTTTATAATGTGTGATCATTCCTCCAATTGCTCCCATCAATGCCGTATGATATGGCAAACTGATCATGCTGCCCAAATGATATCATATAGAAAAGAGTGGATGGAAATTTGAAATCAATAACGTTTTAGTTTAAATTTAATTTAAGACAGAAAAATCACAAGTTAATACTCTCGCCTATAAAATAAAAACCATAGTTTCAATGACACAGAAGCTCATCCTTAATTTGAGAAAGTTGATTACGAATTAAAAATTTCTGCAATCCGTGAGGCAGTTATAAGCACATGCACAAGCTCTTTAAAATTAACTAAAACAAATTGAGATCAGATAAGAATTGAGGAAGAAGCATTTAATGTGAATTGTAGACAGAGTGCCCTAATTAGGTCCTAATTAGATCATAAGATAAATAATAATTTCTGAAATCCGTGAGGAGCACAAGCTCTTTCAAACAAACGAAACTAAATTTAAATCGGGTGAGAATTGAGGGAGGAGAAGCATTTCTTGTGAATTGTGGACAGAGTGCCCTAATTAGGTCTTAATTAGATCATAAGTTAATTAATAATTACAATTTATCAAATCCGTGAGGAAGTTTAATGCACAAGCACAAGCTCTTTCAAACACAATTGAAATCGGATAAGAATTGAGGGAGAAGCATTTCTTGTGAATTGTGGACAGACAACAGACGACAGACAGAACACACTGGCATAAGCTAATCTAGGCCTAAAGAGCTAACAAGAAAAATAAATAGTAATATTGCTGTATGATGTCGTTTATAACAACCAATGTGCTAACAGCATAAATGAACACAGTTCAGCATCATGCTAATAAAAAATAATAATTACATGACTTTAAATATATTTCAGACACAATCAACATTTTTAAATACTGCTAATGAAAACACTTCACATATGAAAAATGCACCTTCCTTCCAACACAATGTTGCATTGTGTCACTAATTGAGTGACTTCTTTAGTTAGTTAATTTTTCAACCAGATTTTCCAGGTATATTATTTTCCAAATGATTCAAAAGCTGTATAGTGTATATATTATCATTTGAAAATGGGATAAATTTAGATTGACATGGTGTGCTTAGTGACATATGTACATCTCGTCGCCTCGGAGCTAAAGGATCCTATCTGACACTCGTTAGAGTGGCAGATAGGATCCTTTAGCTCCAAGGCAACGATCTATTCTCTGCAACTAAAGAATTGATAAGTATCTGACCAGACCTGTTCACTGCATATATAGTCTGTAATACTCCTTTGGGATGGTATCTTCAAACATAGTCCGCTTTGTCACAGAATAGAAGATGTGGCTACAATCTCCACCATACATGTTCACAATTATGTGGCAGATACTGTTTCTGTTCTGAGTAACTATAAGCACCTACACAATAAATACTATTTTCCAACTTTTATAATAATCTTCATTAACAGATCTATTCATAGGTTTTAAATATTTTAACAATTAGACGAAAGAAAATGTTTGTCTTCCAATCAGTGCAGTGCTAGTATGAGTGTGTGTGATTACATCAATCACTTTCTGTCACGCTTTTTTGTCATCATCTGCACTGGGCTGTTGCTGCTCAGATTTTAAACCTCTATTTGTCCAGCGCCACCAGGCCACGCGCATCCGGTCCACACATGCAGTGGGTGAATCCAATGCAGGTCGTACATCTAATAAAGTGAACTTATGTGTTTTGGGGTCAACTTTTCCACCATCATAGTAGTCAATAATATAGCGTACATCACGCCCGTCACGATTAACTACCCAATCATGCCTGTCAAAAGGCAAATCATATCTGAAATGTAAACATTATTGTCAGTATTATAATTCATGTAAGCAACAACATTCACATTTCAATCAGCATGCAAGTTTTGTGATAATAAAAGAATTATCACTGCTGTGATCACTTTTTTAAATGAACAGGTGAAAGCACAATACAAATATAGATAAAATATGTCAAATTATTGTTTTAGGTTAAACATTGTCCAAAATATGTTATGTATATTGAATAGTATGCAAAATAAAATATATTGCTGCAATTTTGATAATGCTTAGCGTAAATGGTTTTGATACATCGTAGTATCGGTAATACAGAAAAAAACTGTTGGAAATGTTAGTATTTTTTTGCAGTACAATGTAGTTTGTATATATTCATAATCATTAAATATAGTATAAAAAAAACCCTCGAAAATAAAATGAAAATATGTGTGGTATTGTTACCAGACCAATAGTGTAAATATACTACTGGGTACTTTAATTCAGAATATACATCACCAGGACCAACATCATTGCCAGAATCACTTGTAATGTACGCAGTTATTACTAATGCTAATGCGTTACCAAAGTGGTTTTGTTCTTAGTACATGTTTAATTATATATCACAACATATGTTGAGTTGGTGGCTTTTAGTTGATATTAGTTGATATTTCAAATGCTTAAAGTTTAATAAGGTAATAAAGTTTAATATTAAAATATGTTGCACAAGTAAAAAAATTAATCTTTTATTAAAAAAAGCAAAATAAGTTATGAAAATATGTTACCAGAATATGTTAGAAAAACCTAGCATACTTTTTTAAACCACAATTGCTCAGTGGCCGGGCTTAATTTTCTTTGCTGCTCTGATAGACATCTAGTGAGTAATCAAAAATTTATTTGGGGTTAAATATGCGGCTCACTATATCTTCAAAATCTACGTAACATAGTATTTTGCACTGTAGTATACTTCAATTTCAAGTGAAATTATTTTTTGCCCATTTCATGCAAGAAGCTAGAGCGTGAATTTCTGCAGTTCGGGATCGGTCTTGAAAGGTGTGACTGCCGTGGTATGACCGGCTGTGGTTATGTAGTCTTTCTTTAAAATCTTTAAAGGTTGAACTTCGCAGTCCTCCTCACGGAGTATCAGGCGAAGGGATGGTGCTGAGCGGCCGACCAGACTAATCGCTCAATTGGCTCTTGAAAGCTGCTATTTATCTGGATTCAATAGCAGCTGGTGGAAGATGATTCCAATCGGGTATGGTTTTGTACAAAAAGGAATTTTCTCCCAGCGTGGTGTTAGCTCTATTCTGTTTGAATGATTTTTTATTCGCACCACGAGTTCTTTCGTCTGCTGGGGTTAAAAGGTCACTGACAGGTACAGCGAGTAATCCGTTTAAAATTTTGTACAGGCTTGTCAGCCTGAAGTTCTTTCTTCTAGTTTGTAAGTCAGTCCAGTCTAGATCTTTGATTAGAGCTGTTACACTTGATTTACGCTGGTAGTTGTTTGTTAAGAAACGTGCAGCAGCTCTTTGAATTTTGTTTAATTTATCAATATCACCTTGCCTGTACGGATCCCATACAGGACAAGAGTATTCCAAAAGTGACCGAACCATTGAAAAATATGCAATCTCTTTTAATTTAGAGGGACATCCCTTAAAATTCCTCCTCAAGAAACCCAGTGTGGAATTAGCCTTTCTCGCAATTTTGGAGATGTGATCCCCCCATTCCAGGTTCTCACTGATGCTGACTCCCAAGTAAGGTGAATTTGATACTTTTTCGAGTGTGACCCCTTTGAGCTGATAGTCTGAAGCTATCTCTTTAGCCCGGGGTCTCTTCACTCGGATGACAGACCATTTGGATGGGTTGAATTTCATCCCTCAAATGTCTGCCCAGCGTCCAACTTTGTTAGGTCCTCCTGCAGTTTTTTTTGGTCGTCCTTAGATTTTATGGGCCGATAAAGGAGGCAGTCGTCAGCAAAGAGTAAACATCAGATGAGACCGAGGATGGGATGTCATTAATGTAGCATAGAAATAAAATCGGACCAAGTACTGTACCCTGTGGTACACCAGAACCTACATAAGCACTGCAGCAGTATCCGAAAAGCTACCATCTACTACTACTTTTTGTGTCCGAGTGGTGAGAAAATTTTGAATACAAAGTAGTGTAGGTCCCCTAATTCCGTAATGATCAAGTTTGTGTAGTAAACGTTGGTGGGGAACTACATCAAAAGCCTTACTAAAATCTAAAACAATAAATCAGTTTGAATTTTGTCCTCGTAATTTTTGACCAGATCTTCAGTGGTCAGTAGTAACTGGCTTTCGCAAGAGTGCTCTGAACAGAAACCGTGTTGCACAGGAGTTAAAATTTCGTTTTTGGTAAAGTGGGTCATAATGTTCTTGCAAATAATGTGTTCGAGTAATTTAGCACAAACACATGTCAAGGAGATCGGCCTGTAGTTAGTTTTTTGAAAACAGGGGCTACATTAGCCTCGACCCATTCATAGGGTAATTTCCCGGTCTGGATAGAGTGTTCAAAAATATCTGTCAAAAAAGGAGATATCTCCTTGGCAGCATTTTTGAGGAGTAAATTTGGAAGCTCATCAGGTCCGGGTGCTTTATCGACGTTCAGTTCACTCAATAATTTAGTTATACCAGATTGTGTAATTTAAATTTTATCCATGTCAGTTGTTGGTGGTCCTTCTAATTTAGGCATATTAGTGGTGTCCTCATCAGTGAATACTGAGCAAAACAGCTGGTTGAGGATTTCGGCCTTGCGTTTGCTGTCTGCGTGCAGTTGGCCATCATGTAATAAGGGAGAGACACCACACCTATCCTGGCGCTGTGATTTTATATAGCGCCAGAAAGGCTTTGAATTTTGAGTTTCCAGAGATGTTAAAAGTTTGTAGTCTAATCTTGATGATTATGACTGAGGATTGATATTTAAATGATTGAATGACAGCATATGAAATATATTTTAATTAGGCCTATAAAATTATGTAACAAAAAAATTATAACACTTATAGATGGCAATAATTTTTATTTTACTCCTCATTATTTTAAACCTTGCTTGTGCACAGATAATACAGTTTGTATTCTGCGCCATGTCTCAAATGGCTGTTAACCACTGGGCATTAAAGAGTTTAATGACAGATGTCTTGGGGTCAACATTAATCATTTCTGTGTCTGAATCTACTCCCTTGCCTTCAATATCAATATTCTCTGTATCAAAGTTTTTGTTGACAGTCAGATCAAGTGGCTACACATATTAATATTAATATAAATAATCAATTCCAAAAATATATTGATACGCCATTGAGACAGCACATGCAGCAAGGCACAGGGTTTGACAAATCCTTATTGTGTTTGCTAGCCCAGATGACTTTTTGGGCTACTGCATTACTTAGTTTAGAAACAAAAATAATCCCACTTCTGGTAGCCCAACATGAAAAGATGGTAGCCCCCGGCATCCGGGCATGCGATTTGGCAAGCCCTGAGGCAACAGTAGTATAATAATTAATCGAATGATAACCTGCAGATATCGCTAGGTTGGTCATCCCCCCCCCCCCCCCCAGATAATTAGTGACAATAACGTTATGTATACTAATGGGGTTACGTCATAATGATTACTAGTCGGGAAGGGTGATGACAATTATCTGTGACCTTGACAAATAGGTCAAGATTCACCCATCTGTGAACAAGACCTATACCTGTACTTTCTTGAGGTCTATCACTGGTATTAAAATTAAACTGTTAGCTTCAGTTGTTATTGAATTATAGCGACGGCACAGGACGGAGCCCGAGATAACTTGTGTTATGTGGAGTCATAAAAAGTACATTTTAAAAAATGTCTCGTCCACAGAAACATGTATGTACTGAGAGTGCAGTTGCGAATGGTTAAGGTACCACAAAATGGTCGAAAATAGGTTTTGTGTGGAAATCGATACCCTTGAAATTAAACTACACCCGGTTCTAGAATATTCTGTTTTCTTCAAAATACAAGCAGAGCTGTGTTAATATCACATACAGTATCGTATTTACTACACCCTGTACTAGAATATTCTGTTTTCTTTAAAATACAAGCAGAGCTGTGTTAATATCACATACAGTATCTTATAACAGTATTTATTTTAGGCTTTTTTTAGGCTAGAGGGAGAATGTGTGCTTATTAGAGTAGTTCTCTAATGGCCATTATAGTGTACCGTGATAGTTGGTTTTATTTTCAAATCAGGTGAGTGGGCGGTTTTTGGAATATGGGTGTTTATTAGAATAAATAAGTTAAATGTCTGATGTCTTATTATATATTTATGTCACACTACATATTCATCATATAGCAAGAAGCATTGGGTGATTTATTTTAGAATTTCGTACAAAGAAAAACAACTAACTAGGTAACTCAACTGTAATGTATTTTGTTATTTTTTGGTGACATAAACATAAGCTTTTTTTTTCTAGAGACAATCTACTACTGTTGAGAATTCTCTTTATTAAGATATGTTCTTCACACAAATACAATAAAGTTATTTTCACATAACTGGCCAACTCATGAGCACATGAATAGTTTGACGAGCAATTGGCCAAAATTGTGTAGCTTTTCGCTATGCGATACTGAACAAATTCAGCCCTCAGTCCTGGAACAGTGACCTACCAAAGATGAAAATATAAGCTGGCAACATGCCAAAAATGAGTTTTTGACATTCCTGCGGTCAAAATGTATAGCCTATTGATAATTGTACATTTTCTGGAAGCTTTATGCATGAATTATATTACCAATTTGGTAGAACAAAAGTGGAGGTTACTACAAACGAGAAAATTGCTGATTTCTGAAGTGGCTTGTTGATACTGATCACTGAATAATACTATTATTATTAGAATGTCATAATATGTCGGCCAAATCAGCTGGGAAGAATATTCTGTAATTCCCCTGAACAAAAAAAATATAATTATATTGTACATGTGTATTTTTACATCTTTGCTTTTTTGGTTTTCATGTTGAGACTTTCGCTATAAAAAACTCACTTTGTTTGTGACTACCGGTTAGTATTCATAACATCACATAATTTTATTTATAGCAAAATATAATTAGCGGTAGGTCCACCAACCATACTAACACTTACCCCATCCAGCTACGTATCCTTGCTCTTGGTGAAAAATCTTTAGCTCTGCCGGAAAAACTTTTCAGTTTTGGCATGACTTCATTCCTAGAAGAATAATGGTGACATACATGTACATATGTGATACTAGCATAAAAATATACAGACAGATAAAATAGAATTCAAAAAAAAATTAAAGAAAGAGAACATTGTATTGTATGTGTCCTGCCAGACACTGATAATACCGCAAACTAATGTATTTTCAGCGCTAGTATTGTTGGATAAAATTAGTCACGATAGTACTATTTTGTAAGCAAATTTATCAACTAGTAGAATTAATACTGGTGAAGTTTCATTTATCCCACAGATTAAGAAATTTTACGGCACACAAGGTTTTTTAAATTAGAGCCTGATGGCACTGAAGTGGAGCTTGCGTCGACCTTCAGGGTTATTGTTCTACGGACAGCTAAAATGGAGCTGTCTCACAATAATTATTAAAGCTGCTTAACTGTTTTGCTTATTTCAATCAAAAGACCAAGTCATAGAAAATGGTGTTTAATTCATTATTTAACTGTTTAAAGTATTGAAACCCAGTGGGGGTTTCTGAACTCTGAACATTAAAGTCTGAAGTTTGAAGTCCAAAGTCTGAACTCTTTAAGTCCGAAGAAATCTGAAGTAGCCTATATTGTCCAAAGTCTGAAATTCAAAGACCGAAGTTCAAAATCCGAAGGACGATGTCTGTCCAAAGTATATCCAAATCTAAAATCCGAACTCTAAGTGTAAAGCTCAAAGTTTGAAGTTCGAATTCTGATGTCTGCAGTTCGAAGTATGTCTGAAGTCTTATAGTCCAGCAGAATGGTGAAATGTGTGTGCATTTTATCATACAAGCATGAAATTTTGCCCAAAGATGCATTTGGATATGTTCTTTCATATTTGAGTAAGAGGCAAGCTCAATTATTTCAATATGACCGTCAAATCCAAGATGGCCGCCATTTGCCGTTTTGAAGGCCTATATGCTCTAGCAATGTTTACTTACATCAACCCCTGATCAATAAATTATGCATATTATGCTAAAGAAGTAAAGATTAAGGATAAATCAATGTAGAAATACAATTTCAGCAATATTATTCAGCCCTTTATATAGTTTGTAATCCAATATGGCCGCCAAAAATCGGCCTAACATGTGTTGCATAAATGTTTTACTGTTCAAGTGATACTGAAGGCAAACTAAGGATAAATATTGTATATAAACCTTCCTACACCCACATGAAAGCCATATATGGTGCATATCAGGTATTATGGGATATCTCATAAAGCAAATATGGTTGTTAATGACGCTTAAACATGACCCTCGGCTCTACAAAACCAATACACATGGGTACTATCTGCAAAGAGTCTGTTCAAATACTTCTCAATGTTGTGTCGAGGTAATGCACCCAACCCTGCCCCCCCCCCCTCCCCTGCCATCCCTGTATCACTAGCTAACTTGGTGAGCATAATAATAACATGACTCTCAAACAATTTACAGAACAGCAATGCATGCTATGTTAAGCTATATATTCGCGTAATATTTGTGGATTCAATATTGCATCTGAAGCTATAGAGGGGCAAATCACTACGTTGGGGGCTAGATGGCTTGTCGAGAACATTAAATTTACAACTAAAAAATAAACAAACATGACTAATAATTTGAATAGCTGATTGATTCAAAAAATGATTAATTATAATTTTGACTTAAATTTCTGGGTTTTTTTTTTGTTTTAATATCTATACTCCAAAACAGCCTCATTCCCCATGAAATTCTAAGTTATTTTTGCAGCATAATCTAGATCAGCACCATTTACAATAAATGAATCTGTCCTGTGTATAGACCTGTAAATCCATAAACAAGTCACACAATAATGGGCGATAATACGTGAATTTCTCATCCATTATCGTCAAATCTGTCAGCTAGTTGCAAGGCTTCAACATAAAAAAATATTGCAGCAAAAAGCTGAGAGCTTCCTCTGCTACTCTACACTGATTGATACCTTATTTGGATTAGGGTTCTTTGTGTCATATGAGATAATGGAGGATAATAAGTTAATTTTCTCGACTATTATCGTCAAATCAGGCAGCTAATTGTGAGTGTTCAACATCAAAATATCGCAGTAGAAGGCTGGAGACTACTCTACACTAATTGATACCTTACTTGGCTTAGGGTTCTCAGAGTTATAGGAGTCTAAATGTCCCAAAGATTAGGGTAATGATGCATGTCTTCTTGTTCAAGTAATGAGTTGTGTCTACTCCCCACCGGGACAATTTAGATCATCATGGTAAGCTCTACAACAACACAGGGTTCTTTCATAGTACTTGATTATCAATATTTCTGCATCCCAGTGACGAAATAAGGGCAGAGAAAGAGAGCTTGTAAATTTCGAAAGAGATCCAAAACTGAAAACTGAGTTACACCACTATACACCCAGTCTATCTGTCCAAGAAAAAAGAAGCTTAGCAACACACGGGGTTCTTTCATCATGTTCATGGTACTTGATTGTCAATATTTCTGCGTCTCAGTGACAAAATCTTGGCAGAGCAATAGAGCCTGTAAATTTCTAAAGAGATCCAGAACTTAAAACTCGGTTACACCACTATACAACCAGTATATATGTTAAAGAAAGAAGTCAATCTACCAGATCCTTCTGTTCAACTGGCAGTAACTGACCAATGCATGGCCACAGCCCAAGCAGATAAACGCAGGTCAGGTATATTTGGAGAATTTAAAGAAATTTATCATCCTCACTACAGTCGCTGTTTGTCTAATAGTCTATACTTTATGATACAACTGGAGAAAATACATCCAAAAATAACTGCCTAATTCTGAAAGACAAGTTTGTGGTCAACAAAACATCACTTACCTGTTCAAGCAAATGTATTGGCCAGTCCTACGAGAAACACTACAATAGCGAAAGGGGGCGGTGGACCATGGTCTGACTCACAACATGTCACAGTTCACTATAGATGGTCAGAAACAGTGTCATCAATGTTATAAGTTGTAGAACAATCTGTAAACTGCAAACTCCATGATCCACACAAGCATAATTTGTGAAGGAAGTGAAGTCACTCACAAAGACAATCCAGGATCTTGGTAATCCATTTGCTTATAAAAGCCAGGACTGTGTGTATTGGATACAAAAAAAAAACATTATAGAGAAGCTGTCATAAAGCCAGTGAGAACAGCTCAGGAATTGGAAAAGAAACAGTTTGATGACTATGTTGAGAAGAACCTCAAGCAGGAAACAGAGCCTATAGTTCATAAAGAGAAACATCATAGCACTGTTTAACTGCTCAACGAAACAAATTCAGCTGATCAGTTATCTACTCTTTTCAGGACTTTATATATCATGTCAAATGATAGATCAAGATATGTATCTGTATCAATTCGTTCGTCGTATAAAACAACCCTCTCAAAAGTTTGGAGAGATCAGTTCACACACAAAATCACACATACTTTCCTGTCTTGAGAAATGTACGACTTCCAAAAGCTCTCATAGACCAAAAATACACAACATTGTACTTGATGGCTGTAATTGTACACCTTCTAAAACTTATTGGTGCAGATACTTTTGAAGATTATGCTCAACAAGTCTTTCTTCCATATGTTACATCACAAAAGTTTCTTAGAATTGAAGTCATATAGCATGGGTATAAGTCAGGCAGTCTTAATTTTTTTGTTCCAGAGCGGAGACGAATAGTAAATAGAAACAGTGTTTGGTGCACTGTTGACTTTGTGTCACATAAAGTGAAAATAGGTCCTTTATCAGCAATCGAGGCATGTACTCCAAAGAAAGGCCGATACACATATAATACTCCTCGTGCGCAAAGCTGCCCAGATGACTATAATCATGTTATGGGGTGCACTGTCGATTCAGATGTTGAATTGGCGGACCTCCTCTATTTTTTAACAAATGATTTACAACGTTAAAATGTTATGGGGTGCATTATCGATTCAAATGATTTAAAATGTCCCTTGAAAAATCATTCAACTGCAAAATGCGCATGCCTGGGACAGTCAAGTGTAGGTCAACAGTTGCCTATTAAGTATAGATTGACGGCATTAATATAGCCACTGAACTGCTTACAAGATACTACTTAAACGAGACATTGATCCAATGCTGTTTTAATGCTAGGCCAACGTCTGCGACGCTGGCCCAACGTTGAACCAACAATGAATAAATGTACAATATTTGAGAGAAAGTCCTCCTGCCTATCAAACACAAGACATTTTTATAATATTTATACAACGTCGGCCCAACGTCTTCGACGTTGGTTCAACATTGCATGAAGTCATACATCAGTGTTTTGTGTTTACTGGGTGTCGATACAAGCTTGGGGTCAAGCAGTTTCCACATCCCCGCAGTAATACAGTCAGTTTGTTTGCAAGCCAGCGACCAAGTAGGGGCGAGGGACAAGGGCTTTGAATTATTAACTCATAGATGTCGCTCAAGTATATATAAACTTGGTGTGATTTGAGAACATGCTCTTAATGAGGCTTTGGGTATGAAACACATATTTAGTAATATTATGGAATAGGGCCTTGGCCCACCCACGGGCACTATTGCCTTCTGGGGGACCCTTGTCCTGCGAATTTCGACAGTTGACCACACCTTTAAATTGACCAATAAACCCCGGGAAGGAACATCTCATCATTCCTCCCATGTATTAGCTCAGTCATTGGGAGGAAAAACCTCTAGGGGTTATGATGCTGCAGGCATATAGGCCTACTGGCCAACTTGAACGGTTTGCTTGTTTGATGTATATTCGAACCACTCATTGTGAGTGTGTTGATGATGCCCAAAGAGAACTCTTCACCCAGAAGCACAGATCCACTTCTCTGGAATATCTCCCTATTACTTCAGATCACTTATACCGGTACATCCTACAGGTAGTATACATGGCCTCACTTATCTGTGGTGGAGCTCTGCTGAAAGATCCACACCGTCCTATTCACCCTGAATGGTTATGGAGGAAGTATCATGTTTAACAGTCATTGACAGCCATATTGAGATTTAGCCGACCTCCCATAACACTACAAAATGCATCATATATAGCTTCGAGTGAGGGTAGAGAGGTTGATTGAAAAGGTAAATCACAAAATTGCCTTTGATATTAGTCGTTCAGTATGCCATTTATAAAACACACGTTAGGAGGATTTTTGGCGGTCATATTGGATTCCTAATTATATACAGTGTTGAATACCATTGTTGCAACTTTCAGCGATGCCTTCTGATCCTAATCATGTACTTTTGTTCGGTATTTAATAATCAATTCCTTGTTCATGCATGAATTAATAAGGTTTTTTATCTTTAAAATGGTGGCCATATTGGAAAAAGAAAGTTTGCCTCTTACTCCAATATGAAAGAGCACATCCAAATGCACCTTTGTGCAAAATTTCATGCTTGTATGATAAAATGCACACACCATCTTGGATTATACACCATTCTGCTGGACTTTTAAATCTGAAGTGTGAAATTCAAAGTCAGAAATCCAAAATCCGATGTTCGAAGTCTGGCCGAGGTCCAAAGTCTGAAGTAGGAGTCTGACGTCTGAAGTCTGTCCGAAGTTTGTCTGAAGTCTGTCATAAGTCTGAAAACTGTCCGAAGTCTGTCTAAAGTGGTCCGCATGACAGCGATCACCATTGATCAGCAGTTCTCCTGATCCTCATAACATATATTATAATGTATTTCTTGAGCTTATTTGGTTACATATGTATGTTTGTTTTTGTTGTGTGACAAATAAATTGTCCGAGTCTTTGAGTCCGAAGTTTGACGTCAGTACGATGTCTGACTATGAAGGCTACAATCAGACGTCTGAAGTATGTCTGAAGTCCACAATCCAAAGTATGAAAACTGATGTCTAAAGTCCACAATGAATCAGAAGTCTGATGTTCGAAGTCTGACTGACTAAATCTGAAGTTTGATGTCTGACGTCTGTCCGAAAACTGTCTGAATTATGTCCAAAGTCTGAAGTACTACGTATGTCTGTTCAAAACCTGCGTTGCGGCCCAATGCACGTGCTGTGCATACAAGCACTCTGCTTGTTGGTGTTCAATGGCAGCTACAGCTAATGTCGCGCAGCCGGGTCACACGTGACGTCACCGAACTGACCTAATTAATCAACTGGACAAAGGAGGACTAGTTTTCCCAGTGAACTGTATATACATGTAGTTCACTGGATTGACCTGTACGCTGTTTACTGGGCCACGCGTCATCTCCAAAGGCTGACATGGTATCACAGAAAAACAGATATTTAACTGTGTTTATCTGAGCATCTAAAAAAGAAATCTCAAAATTGGAGCTCGTAGTGCAATGAAGAAAGTTCTTTTTAACAGACACATGACGTTAGATATGTTCTCAACTCAACGAATTTAACGTCATTGTCGTGGAGTAAATCGACACTAAAATACATTGAGCCCAGACAACTGCAACAGTAGAGCAAAGCTCTACTAAAAATAGGGTAAAATGTTTACCTAACTATGATCTAGTTGTGTTATATGTATTTATATAATATTACAAAATGTCTCCTTCCCAATTTTTCATCTGCATCTGCCATTTTGTAGTCTTCCTAAAAGTTTATAATTTATCATAAAACATCCAAGAGAACCACCACATCGAATTAAAATGTGATCCAACCAGCAGTTCATAATATACCAGGTATTGTGTTTAAAGCTTTTTGAGCAGCCATCTTGAAAAATGTCCTTTTATGGCTTTAAGCAAGCAAAATATATGAGACGTCTTAAGGTACGTGAGAATGCCAATATATAGTTAACATTTTATATAATTATTACATTGAAATCATATTAAATGTCAAATTAGAAAACTGTTATCTTAAGAAAGACTTATGGCATACTTGGCATGCAAAGCTTCCCACTTCAGTATTTCTCTCCATGCTTCCTCATTATTTGCATTGTGTATTTGGATAATATGATTCATATCCTTTTCTCCAAGGTCTTCTTCTTGCCATCTCCAGCCTGAAGCAGCAAAAGATGAAAAGTTGTAGCAAATAATTGTAGTAAGAACAGATACATGTAAGTAAGTGGTAGCTACTGCAATCCACTTCAAGTGGATAAATTTACTTTGATTTGTGAAATTTAACCCTTAGTCATGTTATGTATAACATATCAGACCGAAAATATGACCGAAATTTGTCATAATATGCTATAATCATATGACCGAAAATTTAAATTTATTGGCTCTGACCTATAGGTCACAGATAATAAATTTAAATTTTTGATCACTTTAGGTTGTGTCTCGCTACTGCGATACAAAACCTTAGGTGAGTAAAAATTAGTTGAATTTGCTAATTTAATTTGAAGTGTACAAGATTATCGTTACTTCAAAAGCTATATCAGTGTTTTATCTAGCTATTTCCAGCATGGCGCAGCACCATGTTGCCTTTCTGAGCATCATGTCGCCCTCTATGAGTGTCATGTTGCCCTACATGTGTGACATGTTGCTATGCTAATATTTAGACAATGTACATGTAGTGCCTCCTTGAAGTATTGTTATGTCAGATTCATTCCACCCCATCCTGTAGAGACTTCAGTTGTACTCGTTCTCACTCTACCCCTGAATGCGATGAGGCCTTTTCCACCTAATTGAGCACCCCTCTCCACGCGACTCCCAACTGTCGGCCCCTCCCCTAAATTTCAAACTCTGCTCAAAATTGTGAAAGTGGTACATGTAGAACAAATATAGCTTTTATTGCAATAAATATGTTACCCATACATTTCTAATTCAAGTATGTCATAGCATACATATTTTACCATAAATAGAGACACATATAGCGTTCTGAATTATTTTCTTGACTTTATATGAGCACATTTAATCTCGAAATTACGTATTATTTTTCAAAATGAAACCACATATTTTGCATGCGTTTTCATTCATAAGTAGACAATTAGGGGGATTATATCGACAAAAAATCACAAGAATAAGAGTTTAGCCACTGTTCAAACTGTTTTTTATATATTAGCTGATGTAATCCCCCGTTTTAGGCTCTAATTATTCAATTTGTAATCAGAGGTGGCAATATTTGACTGTATAATCCAGTTGTACACACTCTATAATTGTGTGAGAGGCTGTACAAATAACATTTCGCAGATGACAAGGACACAGTGCTGCCTCAACGCTAGGCCATTATCATCGACGCTGTCACAACGTTGGAACAGCGCTGGCCAAATTCTCGCATCGCTTCGCGTATACTGTCACTTGGCTTGATGTTCCCAGGCCAGACGGTGCCGTCTGATTGCCGGCGCGTTGCGATTAGCTTTGATGTCTAAGCTTGGGGGGTGTCGCACGAGAGGCACGTGTGTCCTCCTGGAGTGGGGTCCCAAATAGGTAGACACAGGCTCGTATCTGGCAGGGTGTAGTGGGAAGTACACCCTGCACACGGCAGGATGTTCCACCCAGGCCATTGCGACAGTGGAAAACACCTCAGTCACTGATGTCACGTGTTCACAGGGCTCGACACTAAAGGTTGCCCGATTGCCCGGGGCAGCCGATTTCATGTGGGGGGCAAGTGAAAAATTACAGACAGTGCCCCCCTGGGCAATAGCTTCAATTTGCAGCCTTTTAAATGTCAACAACTGTCATAACTGTCTAAAGCATGTCAGTGGAAAGTTGGGCAAGTGATAAACTGGCAAGAAGATCCAATTAGTTAAGTGTCTAGCCCTGGTTCACACAGGTCTATGATGATTTTTGATGATTTTTACACACTCAACTGATTCTGATGTAACACTGCTATGTACATGATATAAGGTCATTAAAACATACCAAAGCAATATGTACTATAATCAACGTCAGTTCTCTAAGGGTTAAACTAAAAATTATATAAGTGTCAAAGATCTAGATCAGCTCAACTGATTACCTAAGCATGCTAAGGCCGCACTTTCAAAAACGTTGTTCACGGAAGCTACAGAAAAAAAAGATCCGCTTTTTTAATTTTGTTTAAAAAAAAAGTTATCCATGAAAGCAAACAGTAAAAGAAATGTTTTTTGTCCAAAAAAGCAACTCATATATAGCAATATAAAGTGTTAGTGATTCCATCCAAAATAATAAACTGACCAAAGATAGAAGAATTTCATTACTGCATTATTTTAGCATTCTTAATTTACCTTATCATAGTATGCTTGCAAAACATATCAATTATTATTTAATGGCAAGTATAACCTTTTCGTAACATGGCATTCCAAAACATTTGTTCAGAAGGGTAAGTCCAGGTTTCCCCTTCTTTTCCAAATTTGGGAATGTTAGATGACTGCCGTTCTGTTGGTAGAGGGAAAGGTTGGTCTGGAGCTGGGCGCTGATTTGGTGGTGGCATCTGCGTCAGGAGAATAATACAAGGGCATTGCTATTCATAAGCTAAAAAAATGTCAAACATGTAAATGCAATACATTGCGTAGCAATACCTACGGTAATTATTACGATGATAACCAATCGATTCTAAAATGAATCTTTAACATTGCTCCACATACCAGTATAAAGTGTTTTTGCAATGTGCTATGACATTAAGAATTACTTATTCTGTGCAATGTTTTAACCATTGTACTACTGCTAGTAATGTATACATTTTCAATCAAGCAACAGACAAAATAACAGATTAATGAAAATAGAAACAAATCATTCAGCAGGACAAGGGTTGCTATTTAAAACAATAATTTCTATGACAGCAAGCAGCTTTGTGCTTGCAAAACTAAAAGGCAGTATCTGCTTACTATACAAGCAGACACAGGTGTCTGTAGAGCTGAAACTTACCATATTTGTTGGATCTAGCCCAGAATCCTGATTCCTCATATGTGCTGAGGCTGGGCACTCACTAATATAGCCATCCGATCCTTGAGACATGGCAGATGATGGACATTTAGGAGGCAGATTTTGATTATCAGCTTTCACAGGACAACCCTCTGGATGTGGTTTTGATGCAACCGGATGATTAGCACTACCCTTATTATTAGAAGGACAAGACTTATAATCAGCTTGGGAAACTACTTCATGCCCAGTGTAAACATAGTGTCCTTCTGCATATGATGTAGCAGCAGCAGTGGAGCTTGAAGCACCCATTTTCTCATCTAAAAAAAGAAAGTTATATAGTTGAATGGACATGATCTACAAAAAAGTTGGTTTTCTCAATTTGCATGGGTTCACAACAAGTAGGCCTACATTTCCAGAAGCTTTTGTCTGATGGGAAGCAGATATTTCACAATTTTCACTAGAGTCACTCTCTGTGAACAGGTGAAGAAATTATTCGTAAATATCTTAAAATGTATATACTAAAATGTTGAGAAGTTGATGTACCATCTGCTGAAATAAACAACCAATTTTCTTGTATCTGATGTATTATGACTCATTCCACCGTGGAGAGTCACATATATGTGTCCCTCCACGATGGAATGAGTCATAACCAGCAGCATAGCCAGCAGCACAAGGGTTGTTGTTATAACATATATGAAACATTATATAACATTAATTCTTGTGCTGCTGACACGAGTTTCAAAGAAGAAGTTTCTAATCAAATAAAATAACACAGACTATGGCAAAAAAGTCATTATAGGATCCTAGACAGTTAATCAAATTATTATTTTCAATAAATTGGACATTGCATTCTAAAAAAATATGTTTGTTTCCGATCACCGACCGCATGGGTAAAAATAGCGATAAAAGAAACTGCATGCGGGATTGCCCTATTGTGTAGTAAGAGAAAACATTTCCGCCCCTACATGTCCAAATCAGTGCATGAACAAAGTTTTTATTGCGTACGAATACAAAGTTTTTATCACAGTCAAATTTTCTCCAGATAGAATCTTTTAGGCCTAGCCTGGTTCCGCTGAGGAAACACCCACCCATGCCGGCAAAAAAGCACACAGACATCAGCAGCACAAAGGATCTAACAGGCACAGAAATAAGCAGCACAAGAGATCCAACAGGCACACGGACCTCAGCAGCACAAGGGATCTAACAGGCACAGACATCACCAGCACAAGGAATCTAACAGGCACAAGGGATCCAGCAGGCACATACATCAGCAGCACAATGGATCCAACAGACACAGACATCAGCAGCACAAGAGATACAACAGGCACAGACATCAGCAGCACAAGGAATCTAACAGGCACAGACATCAGCAGCACAAGGAATCTAACAGGCACAGACATCAGCAGCACAAGGGATCAAACAGTGGAGACATCAGCAGCACAATGTATCTAATAGGCAAACAGAAATCAGCAGCAAAAGGGATCTAACAGGCACAGACATCAGCAGCACAAGGGATCCAACAGGCACACAGACATCAGCAGCACAAGGGATCCAACAGGCACAGACATCAGCAGCACAACAGTTCCAACAGACAGACAGACATCAGCAGCACAACAGATTCTATAAGCACACATACATCAGCAGCACAAGGAATACAACAGGCACATACATCAGCAGCACAAGGAATACAACAGGCACAGACATTAGCAGCACAAGAGATGCAACAGGCACAGACATCAGCAGCACAACAGATTCAACAGGCAGACAGACATCAGCAGCACCACATATTCAACAGGCACAGACATCAGAAGCACAAGGGATCCAACAGGCACAGACATCAGCAGCACAAGGGATACAGCAGGCACAGACATCAGCAGCACAAGGGATCCAATGTCCAGGCACATGGACATAAGCAGCACAAGGGATCCAACAAGCACAGACATTAGCAGCACAAGAGATCTAACAGACACACAGACATCAGCAGCACAAGGGATCCAGCAGGCACACAGGCATCAGCAGCACCCGGGATCTAACAGATACAGAGACATCAGCAGTACAAGGAATCCAACAGGCACAGACATCAGCAGCACAAGTGATACAACAGGCACACAGACATCAGCAGCACAAGGTATCAAACAAACACAGACATCAGCAGCACAAGGAATCCAACGGGCACACGGACATCAGCAGCACAAGGGATCCAACAGGCACAGACATCAGCAGCACAAGGGATCCAACAGGCACAGACATCAGCAGCACAATGGATCCAACAGGCACACGGACATCAGCAGCACAAGGGATCCAACAGGCACACAGCCATTGGCAGCACAAGGGATACAACAGGCACACAGATATCAGCAGCACAAGGGATCCAACGGGCACAGACATCAGCAGCACAAGGGATACAACAGGCACAGACATCAGCAGCACAAGGGATACAACAGGCACACAGACATCAGCAGCATAAGGGATCCAACAGGCACAGACATCAGCAGCACAGGGGATACAACAGGCCCAGACATCAGCAGCACAAGGGATCCAACAGGCACACGGACATCAGCAGCACAAGGGATCCAACAGGCAGACATCAGCAGCACAAGGGATCCAACAGGCACACAGCCATTGGCAGCACAAGGGATACAACAGGCACACAGATATCAGCAGCACAAGGGATCCAACGGGCACAGACATCAGCAGCACAAGGGATACAACAGGCACAGACATCAGCAGCACAAGGGATACAACAGGCACACAGACATCAGCAGCATAAGGGATCCAACAGGCACAGACATCAGCAGCACAGGGGATACAACAGGCCCAGACATCAGCAGCACAAGGGATCCAACAGGCACACGGACATCAGCAGCACAAGGGATCTAACAGGCAGACATCAGCAGCACAATGTATCTAATAGGCACACAGAAATCAGCAGCAAAAAAGATCTAACAGGCACAGACATCAGCAGCACAAGAGATCCAACAGGCACATGGACATCAGCAGCACAAGGGATTCAACAGGCACACAGCCATCATCAGCACAAGGCATCTAAGCTATCAAGTGTGCTGAAACATTATTATTATTCAAGTCACAACTGGAAACAAACCTCTTCTGATAATCTTTAACGATGGACCTCAAACTGTGACAAAACACATCCCTAAATGAACTGACTTAATTTCCCCTGTGTTTCTTATTTTTGGGAATTCCACATAATTATAATATTATCATTTTAGCTAGTTATGTAAAGATATATTAAATATCACTGTTACGCGCCCATAAACGTCCCGAGGCCGGATTTAGGTGCTTTACAAATGCTACATTATTATTATTATTATTAAAACCGGCACAGACATCAGCAACACAAGAAATGCAACATGCACACGGTCATCAGCAGCACAACAGATTCAACAGGCAGACAGACGTCAGCAGCACAACAGGTTCTATAAGCACACAGACATCAGCAGCACAAGGGATCCAGCAGGCACAGACATCAGCAACACAAGGAATCCAACAGGCACACATACATCAGCAGCACACGAGATCCAACAGGCACAGACATCAGCAGCAAAAGAGATGCAACAGGCACAGACATCAGTCTCAGCACAACAGATTCAACAGGCAGACAGACATCATCAGCACCACGGTTTCAACAAGCACAGACATCAGCAGCACAAGGGATCCAACAGGCAGAGACTTCAGCAGCACAAGAGATCCAAATGCAGAGACATCAGCAGCACAAGGGATCCAATGTCCAGGCACATGGACATAAGCAGCACAAGGGATCTAACAGGCACACAGGCATCAGCAGCACAAGGGATCCAACAGGCACACAGACATCAGCAGCACAAGGGATCCAACAGGCACAGACATCAGCAGCACAATGGATCCAACATGCACAGAAATCAGCAGCACAAGGGATTCAACAGGCATGCGGACATCAGCAGCACATTGGATCTAACAGGCACAGAGACATCAGCAGCACAAGGAATCCAACAGGCAGACATCAGCAGCACAAGGGATCCAACAGGCAGAGAAATCAGCAGCACAAGAGATCTAAAAGACATACAGACATCAGCAGCACAAGGGATCAAACAAGCACGGAGTGCATTAGCAGCATCAGGGATCAAACAGGCATGTGCAACACGAGGGATCCTACAGGCACAGACATCAGCAGCACAAGGGATCCAACAGGCATGCGGACATCAGAAGCACAAGGGATCTAACAGGCACAGAGACATCAGCAGTACAAGGAATCCAACAGGCACAGACATCAGCAGCACAAGGGATCCAACAGGCACAGACATCAGCAGCACAAGGGATCCAACAGGCACAGACATCAGCACTACCAGCCAAAAACACAAAGACTGGAAAAAAGACCAGTATGCAACTAGAAGATTCACTATTTTTGTAAACAACAAGAACCCTGCGGCTCTGGACATTATTGGGAGTATTTTTTTGCATTAGACTGAAGTTGATATTTAAATAAAGCAATGGGCCATGTAAAATTGTAATCAAAACAAATATATTTTTCGCCAATAAGTGCTTTAGATTTTAAAAAAAACTTGCTAAAAATAATTAGATGCACAAGAGCGGGATGTTTTCTTTGTAATTCCACATGATAACAGTAAATTAAAATACTGTGTGCCAGCAAAAAAAAATTTTTTTTTATTAATTTTTTTTTTTCCACTCTCGTTTTGTGGCGTCTTCCTATTTACGCTTTAAATATAGCTAACTGACTGATTTTGTAATATAATGGCTTTTAATATCAGTTGTTCATCAGATGTTTTTTTTTAAAAAAAAACGTGCCAGATATTACTTAGTGTGAAACCACACATGCTGCAGTTTTAATGCATCAGTGTAAGGGTTAATAATTCACCATACTTTGTCCTTTTTCCATGTCAAATCATCCCAATGAAAAAGTTAACTTATATTTAATGGGCATTGCTATGTTTCTGTATAACCGCGTGCATTGATTCACAATAACACTGGGCCAACACTAGCCCAGCATTGGGTCAATGAGTTGTGCTTGCCGGATGATAGCTGATCACAGGCATACCACATCTGGCTTTCCGTCTCTGTACAGTTGGTTCGATCCTGACTTGAAAATTGATCATATCATCAATATTGGCGCTAAGGAAGTCTGTAATATATCAATCTTGAATAGTTTGAGCTGAAAAGAACATATATGTATCTTGAATCCTGATATATTTACAATTTAGATAGCTTTAATTCACAGTCAGAAGTGAGAAGGTGGCGAGTCCTCGTGTATTACATAATTACAGTTAGCCTGGAGCCGGGTGTGTATCATGTGTATACACTGACATACACAGCCACAATTAACAAACAAATCTGCTTACATTACAAGTAAGCAGATACTGCCTTTCGAGTTAATAGCAGTATCAGCTCACTCACTGAAAGTGGGATGGCCCTTCAGTATATGACTGACCCAGATATCGTGCATGAGATTGGTCGAGATGACTTTCTAGACCAATGATGTGGCTGAGATCTAGTTCAGCCTCATTCACATTGCACTGTATCAATGTCACGTGTCTGTCGTCCATGTTGAAATATCCAGAAATGTCAGTGACCTAGATGTTGTGTGTGTGATTGGTCAGGGAAGGCCATCTTGCCAATGGTTTGCCTAAGATGTATATCATCAGCATTAAGATATTTTTTACACAAAAGCGGCTATGACGCTAGATGCTATTAAGACCAAGGGCTAGATTTTTAAAGGCAAGATATATCATTGCAAAATATTGCATCTATACCATAATATATTTGCTTTGGAAAGTAGAGCACCTGCTATCTTCCCCCAGTTTCAGACTCTCATTATGGCAATTTCTTAAGATTATATTGGACTAGTTTGATCCCAAGGTAACAATGTTCTCAGTAAAATCTATTGGCTATCTACAGGGTATAAACTGATGGCTCAACCCACAGCTTAAAAATTGGAGACCACTAACTGTCGTAAAATTGACGACGGAAATCCTAATAACTCGGCAAATACAGATATTTTCGCTTATTCAAAAACAACGTTTGGTGGGCCTACTTTACTAGGAGGCTGTGTGATGACAGAAAACTGGATCTATGGGTGTTGTCGTTTTTTAGAAAATGTGAGTGATAGTCATTTGGGACACACGGAAAATGACCACAAAAAACAGTGCCCAGAATCTGTATTGTGAACCATATTAAAAGATTATTGGAATGAGTTCCAATAATGTAAAAACTGAAGATGTACATACACAAATATTGTACTTGTCCTGCAGTGTGTTGCATATTCAACAAGCAGCATTTGTACTAATAGTACTGCGGCCATTCTCTAAAAGAGGCCTAGAAATAGGAGTAACCCCTCCCCACGGTAGAACAAAGCACAACCATATTTTTTTGATTGCTTGATATGTCTGGACTAGGAAATGGATGGTTGTGAAAAAAAAAATCGGGGACGTTGGCATGGTAACGGCAATATAACCGTACAACCTCTTATCCTGAAAATGCACTAAATATGCCTTTTGTGTGTGCAGTTCCTACAATTTAATCGATGTGTTGACGCTAACGATACGCATTTATTAAAACAAATACATTGTACAATCGATTTGGGAAGCGCCAAAAAATGTAATGAAGTTATTTTGAAGATGTATTTTCATGTTATTTTTATAATTTGATACAGTAGGAAGATTTAATACGCAGAAACGTTTAAACATCGTATTATATTTATATAGGTCTGGTTAAATGATAGTGTGTTCACATACCATTAGGTTTTGTTTGCGTTATAATTATAGCGAGAAATCGCAATATTAGATATTAGATATGTGATTTATAAATTACAGAGACGCTGTGCAATGTTTTATTGTTCATTTATAATATAACAATGACGTCATAATTAATTTGTTAAAATAACGTGTTCAAGGTTACACGTCACCAGCTCTGTTCAAAGCGGCCATTATAGCAGATCGTATTTGTGTCCCTAATTTAAAGACTAATCGTCGCAGATGCACAAATAAGGTGTCTAACCCTATGTTTTCGAGGTCAAGGAATACGATAAAATAGCGCTTATAGCGATCCGGCTCATGGCTGTATTGATATCTTAAAAATATTGTATTTTTTGTTATTTTGACATTGTTTATTGCTATTAGCAGATTTTCAACATTTTTCCGAAATAAATTGTATAATGATTCACAGGTGGTTTCATTAAATTCACAAAAATATGTCTTATGGTGATGTATGACGTCATGGAAGTTTAAGTAGTAACAAATTAACAATTGAATTCACTGAAATTAGATATCAAGCAAAGTAATCCGAGCTCGAGGGCTTTTATAAAAATGACATAACCTTGTTTTGTTACATATACAATGTTTTTGATGTTTTTATGCTCAATTAAAATCCGATGAGTCTCAGCTTGAAAAATTTGGCTTTGTGTCCTCGATGCACACACACACGCAGGCGCACACGCAGACTCAGACGCATAAAACAATGTGGTGGGGATAATAATAATATAATAATAATAATTGGTGTTTATTCAACTAAAAAGACATGGCAGCCGAAAGGCTGAAGAATTGTCATTTTACATAAAAAATTAAATACAAGATATACATGATGCGATATTAAAATTGCATGAGTTAAATAAGATAAATAAGTTAGATAAGTTAAGTAAGTTAAAAGGCAACACATGATCTGCAGGCACAATGACTAGGTAGAATATATCAAACATTATTCAATAATTTAATAAAAAACATAATTGGGCTGGAGCTGAAACGACCAGACTTGGTAGGCATAGTGGATAATTTGTTCTTATTACGGAGGTTGTGGTGATGACACTTGCCCCTACGGGGTGGTAACCAGTTGCTAAAATCAGTGCTTTCGGCAAGTCCACTGGCAAAGCTCACACATAGTTTTGTGCGTCTCTCAGACAGGGTTGGTAGTCCTGAGATATGTCTGGCTTCGCTGTAACTGGAGTCAGGTAGTAACACTCTGAGGACCTGCCTCTGTACCTGCTCCAGGACATCAGACTGCTGGATGGCGAGTCCTGGGTGCCAAACCGGGGCAGCATACTCCAGCAAAGGTCGCACGAAAGTACAGTAGCACCTCACCAAGTCACCTAACTGAACACCAGAGCGCTTAAGAATAGTGATAAAATATTTGCGTGTGTTCGCTTTGGCCACCATACTGTCTATTTGCTGGTCCCACTTCAAATTGTACTGGATCACTACACCAAGCAGTTTCATGGCTGTCACATGGGGTATGATCTCCGTACCCCTCGCAGTAATGTTGGTAAAGTCTTGGTCTTTGTTGCAAGCAGTGATATGCATTGTGCTGCATTTGGCGCCATTGATAAGCATGTGGTCGTTGCTGGCAGTGTCACATATTTCATTCATTGCCTGTTGCAGAGCCGGATTGTTATTGGCTGTGGGCTTACTACGGGATGCAACTGTGATGTCGTCCACAAATTTCCAGCGATTAGGTTGAAATTCGGCTACGTTGTTTACCATGGCCAAGAATACAACTGGGCCAACCTTGGTACCCTGAGGTACTCCACATGTGACGTCATACCAGTCTGACGTGGCCCCGTTGACCTTAACACGTTGTTTCCGACCAGACAGGAAGCTGCCGATCCATGGTAGTATCTCTTTGAATATGAATGTGCATTCATATTCAATAGTTTATTTAGGGCCACAGTAATGTTAACTCGATCAAATGCTTTGCTGCAGTCAATTGCGAGAAAGTCTGCACTTTGACCATCCTGTAACGCCTGGTGAGCGTACTGTACCAGCTGCAGAAGGTAATGGTTGGTGGATCTGCCTTTACGGTTACCAAACTGGCTGTGGTCAAGGCTCGACTCCATGTCAGCCATCATCCACCTGGTGATGAAGCTTTCAGCAACCTTGGCTAGTGTCGGTGTGAGGGATACAGGACGCAGCTTATCCATGGATGGTGTGGGTGTAACTTTAGGTACAGGAACCACTGTGGCCTGTTTCCATTCCACAGGGACCACTCCCTCACGCAGCGACGCATTCATGATGTCACAGAACGGTTCGCTGATCTCAAAAGCGAACCGTTTAAGCACTTGATTAGGCAGGTTGTCTGGGCCTGGCGCCTTATGGGCCTTCACTTTCGAGAGTTCTTTCCACGCCTGTGATCTTGTAATGGTTGGTGGAGGTGTAGCACTGGGTAGGTATGCAGGTAGCTGGGCGGTGTTTAGAGAGGGCAATGTGGAATCGGACCCTGCGAAAGGGAGGGGGGTGTGGGTTATTATATCATTGATGGCAAGGCGGTAATAGGCCTATAACAAATGACTCTCTTTGTTTGAATACAATGTCGATCTTTGACGGAAAGGACGGGAGTTCTCATCCGTCATTTTCAAAGCAGACCTTCCTGTTTCTTCCATTTTCATTTTGACAAAATGTTTTTTTCAAAAGTTGAGCCACCGACTACGCAACTGGACCAACAAACATATATGCAAGCATGAGTTTACTTTATTCTGATTCAGTAGCCTATATGCCAGCATCGCATCGCGGACGGTGGACCAACATTGAGTCAACATAGGATGAATGTTTTGCGCCATGAGGGATTCGTGACAACAACATCGGTCTGATCGAGTATGAGTTTCTATCTCTTTTATCATGTTTATCACCTTAACTTTAACGTAACTTATTAGAGTGATCAATAGCCGACATTTAGCATGCTAGTTAGGCCTAGACCTATATTTTGTGAAACTCAATGACTTTGACCTCCTTTGTTTTCACCGAGCTGGCTAATACAATGAAGTATGGGGGAGGGGTCTTATATAACTTTGTTTTCACCGAGTGACGTCACTGCGTTTCACAGAATGAAGTATATGGGAGGGGTGTTATATACCCTTGTTTTCACCGAGTGACGTCACTGCGTTTCACAGAATATTCTGATATTGGCTGCCATCTGCGGCAGTGCCTAGCAAACACAAAACATTTGTATAACATTTTTACAATTTTGGACCAACGTCGAAGACGTTTGGCGGACCTTGTACAAATCTTATGCAAATGTTTTGTGTTTGCTGGGCGCTGTCAATAATCATGGGGGACATTTTTTTCAGAATTTTGAAGCTTGAAGCCTGAGCAAACTGTTATGAGCGAAAACAAGATATTCAGCAATGGCCACCAAGTCCGAAAAATAAAAATAAATGCTCAATGGTGAACAAATTGCACCCGGTGGTTTTACAATCCAGACCTATAAACTATACGTTTGGATCAAAAAACATACTTCATGAATTGTAAGGTACAACAAAAATATGGTGGCCTGGCAAACCGACTGAGGAACTTTCTCATGGTTATCGGAACGTGGAAACTGCGGAACATGGGGACGTTCTTCTGCGTCTGATCGTGCGTCCGAGTGTGCGTGTGCGTCTGCGTCGAGTACACAAAGCCAACAGTTTGCCAGGCATTTTTGTGAATGTAATGTCAATTGCAAGGTCAAATATGACTTTTCAACAAATGAAGCTAGGAACAACTGTACTACCTCATTCCCGTGTGATTTTGACTGGGCAATTTCTGATATTATTTTCATGACTCTTCAAGGTCAAAAGGTAAATTTCAAAGTGGAACAAGGAACATGTGTAGGCCTAATACCTCTTTTTCATAGGATTTTGACTTGAAAATCCATTTATGGTATTATTATGGTCATTCAAAGTCATATCCAAGGTCGAAAGGTCAATTCCGAGGTCCTTTGTGTGTAATTTTGACTGAATAACCTATTCTGGTACTGCTTTGATGACTAAAGGTCAACTTCAAGGTCAAAAGGTCAATTTCAAGTAAAGAAAAATATGATTTTTAACACATAAAGCTAGGAGATTTTGATTGTAAAATCATTTTCTTTTTAAATATGATTTGTAACACATATGTGCTACACATTGGAGCACGTAATATAATACCTCGTTTGAGTATGCTTTTGACTGGATAATCTAATTCTGTTAGTTTTAAATGATTAAACATGCTTAAGGTGAACTGATCAGGCGACGAGAAGGCGTTAAAGGCAATGGAGAGGTGTTGAAGAGAAATAAAAATAAAATATTTGCTTTACTTCACTTTTCGGCCAGTATGGCCATTTAAGTGAAAATTCCAGGTATTACAATATCCCATATTGTATAGTTAAAGTAGTAAAGGAAAGACAAAGCCAATAAAAGCATGATCGTACTAAAATATTCAGTTTAAAATGTTTGATATGATAAGATGACGATGCTCCTGGCACCTATATGTAACGAGTCTGATGACATGTTGTAGCGCCTGCACTATAACACAGTTTAATGAGTATAAAAATATCAGTATAAATAATGTAAAATATGAAGTGATTATAAAATGAACGACTTATCAAGTCACTATATCTCCATGAAATTGGAGTGATTGTGTAAAAAGTCTTATGTCTAATAATTAAAACATGTAATATAGGTTACATTCCCGAAGGAACTGAATAATAGAACCAGCAGGGGTGTCCCTGAATAGCTCAAATAAGGAATTAAATGCAAAATACTTCCTTCTGATGTGCGCATATTTCGCACAACTGAGAAGGACATGTCTTACAGTGAGACGAGTATTGCAGCACATAGGTCGCAATTCTCCTCTCAATAAATAGCCGTTTGTGAAATAGGCATGGCCAATTCTGGCCCTGCATAAGACGACGTCATCTCTTCGGCGTTCCATTGGTGTAAAAGATCGCTTAATGATTGGTTGTACCTCGAACAATTTGCTGGTGACATTGATGTTCCATTCACCTTGCAAAATGTCATCAAGGTAGACAGAGATGTTGTACTTGAAATCAGTATATGGTATATAATAAAACTGTTTCGTCTTATCCAGGGCAGCCTTGGCCAAAACATCAGCCCGTTCATTGCCCTGTATTCCAATATGGCTGGGTACCCAGCAAAAAATAATGTCCTTGTGCCCAGACAAGTAGTGACACATATGCAAAATATTGGAAACAATTGGGTTGTTGAGTTTTTGACTCTTAAGAGCCTGCAATGAAGATAGCGAGTCTGTGATGATCATGAACTCCTCGTCACTACTATCCCAGATGTATTCGATGGCAGCTTCAATAGCTAACAGCTCTGCTGTGCAAATTGAAGCCTCATCGTTGATGCGGCAGCTAAATTCATGATCATCACAGACAAAGGACATAGCTGTCCTCTTGTCTTCCTTTGATCCGTCAGTATACACCTTCCGGTGCCTCGGAAATCTACAAAATAGCTCTAGCAACATGCTCTGGGAGACAAGGGGACAGGTGTCTCCTTTCCTGAGATCTGAGAGGTTAAAAAGTATATTAGGTTGTTGAAAGGTGTTGAAGAGCGAAGAAAAAGCTTTAATGATCAATGAGGAGTTGTTAAAGGGCAATGAGAAGGTGTTAAAGGATAATGAGGAGGCATTAAAGGGCAACGAGGAAGCATATTAAAGGGCGATGAGAAGGCGTTAAAGGGCGAAGAAGAAGCGTTATAGTGCGATCAGTGCCACCTATGTAAAGAATAATGACTAAAGCAAATTGAATTTTTAGTTGATGACATTTCAGACAATTCGGACAACCAAGTCGCCTATGGAACTCTATAATAAATAATATTCTGCGTAGAATTCACAGGAGTAAAATCACTTTGTGACAATTTCTAGAAATACTTTGTAGATAAAATTGAGACTGCTCGTTCCCAATGTTTAGATAAAGTACCATATATTCTATCAGTGCAACAAAAACTAAAATTAAATTAAAAATGACAGTTTTTGAACGTGCAACAGAAGATGAAAAAGGAAAGCCTTCTTCAAGTCAAGTCAAGTCAAATAGTTTATTCATGCATAAGGGCCACTGGCCTACATTGCAAATATAATAACACACACATTCAATTCTTTCTCAATTCAAACAATTTGTATATAAAAATAGAAAGTTGAAAAATAGTATTATCATCTTGTGTAGACATCAGTTTATTAAAATTGTGGATAGATGGTGGATTTAAATAACATTGTGGAATATAAAAACATCTGATTTCTTTGTATTTTTCACAAATCATTACTGCGTGAAATTCATCTTCCAGTACATTGTCATCACAGAAAGTGCATAAACGTTCTTCTTTTGGGATATTATCATGTCTGCCTTTTTCTATAGCTAAATTATGGCTGGCGCATCTTAATTTAGCGAACGCAATAAAATGCTTCCGTACTTGTAAGATATGAAGATAACGTTCTGGTTCTAATGTATATTTGAAATTAGCATAATAGTTGAGTTTATGACTAGCAGTTATATCCTGGTGCCAGTCCTGGGCAAAACAGTCTGAGAGTCTCTGCTTGAAATTTTTTAAAAACATTATTTCATCACCAACACCTTGCGATAACCAAACATGTCCAAAGCCGTATTTGTACAATAACATTTTAACATGTGTTGCCCATGAGATCCTCCCACTGTCATCATATGACCTCAACATATTGTAGCATACATGCGGGTAACGATTCACAGGCATTTGTATAAGTTTTAACCAATATTTCACACATTTACTCATATAATGTACAGCAAGAGGTCGTCGACCACACTCACCCAGAGCAGCACAATTTATTGTGTTGCCCCTCACACCCAAAATTTTCTTACAATATTCTAATTGTACCTGTTCAATAACATGGCTATATTCATATCCCCAGATTTCAGATCCATAGAGCAAAATAGGGGTAATCATTTTATCAAACAGATTCATAGCTGTTGAAAAAGGTAAAAATCCACATTTATATTGAACTTGTTTTATAAGGAATATAGCTTTCCGAGCTTGTGCTGCAAGACTTCGTTTAGCTTGCGACCATTTTAATGTACTGGTAAAAAATATTCCAAGGTATTTATAACTAGAGACCACTTCTATCTTTCCCCCATTGTAGTACCATTTTTCATTTTGTTTCAAACATCCTCCTCGTCTAAAAACAACTATTTTTGTCTTTGTTAAATTAACAATCATTGCCCATTTTTCCCAGAATTGACCCAAGACATCAATCATTTTCTGTATTCTCCCAACTGTATCAGAACACATTGCCATATCATCGGCATACAATAAAATCATGACATTTTGCGTTCGTTCATCTAAGTAAATTCCTTGGCAACCATTAGCCTTGAACATATCAATTAATTCGCTCAGGTACAGTATAAAAAGAAAGGGGCTTAACATGCATCCTTGTCTCACTCCAATTTTACAAGTAAAATATTTTGTTAGGCCTTCGCCTGTACACACGCAAGATTGTAGATGCATATACATGTTTCGTAAAAAGCGCAGTGTGTCACCATGTATGCCATTATTTATTAGTTTAAACCATAACAGACAATGCGGTATAGTGTCGAATGCTTTCGAAAAGTCGACGAAAATTACGTAACACCGACCTTTCTTTTTACACAAATATTTCTGAACTATACTTTGTAAATTGAAAATTTGCTCTATAGTACTATAACCTTTGCGATAACCTGCTTGTTCTTCTTGTCGTTTTTCATTTTCGTCTGCCCATTTAACTAATCTGCTATTTATTATTTTTGTAAAGACTTTACTAAGTGTACACAGTAATGATATACCTCTGTAATTACTTGCCTGATGCGGGTTACCGCTTTTGAAAATCGGACAGATAATAGCCTTGCACCATATATTTGGGTATTCTCCTGTTAGCAGTATTTTATTAAAAAGAAGTGTAAGTAATGGGGTAATGATGTCATTTGTACATTTTAACATTTCGTTTAGAATACCATCAATACCACCTGCTTTTCCATTAGGTAAATTAGAAATGCATAATCTCACTTCATCTTCAGTAAAGGAAGAATTTAAAATGTCAGGTTTGTTTTCAGTACATTCATTACAAAATATATCATGTTCAGCAATAAAATTTGACACAAATTGCATCTCAGTTTCTTTAACATCTAATTTTCTCTCCAGTAGTTCATTAAAGTAATCATACCATTGTTCACCTGATATATCTGGTGGTTTTTTGGGTTTCCGTGTTAAGCTTTTATCAATGACCAAAACTCTTTTGGTTTTTCACTCGAGGTTTGTAATTTATTTCTCATTTCTAAACCATATGAACATTTTTTCTCTTTACACAGTTTTCTAAAATCATTTGTAGTTTCTTTATACTCTTCTAAGATTCGTTGTTATTTGTTTTAATTTTTAATTGATCACATTCACTATCCCACCATTGTGGTTGAGTTTTTAATTCTAGATTTCTCTTTAGATACCCGGTTTTCTTTAATAGAAAACTTCCTGCTGTGTGCAACATATTTGTTATTCTGCTCATGGTTTGAAATAACAAGATCAGTGTATAATGACATAGGGTTATAATCGTCTTCATTTTCACCCTGTAATACATTTTTTCGATAGTTTTCAGAAGCTTTGCAGCTCCATTTAAAAGTCGGTGATTGCTCATATTCATATTTTATTTCGTCACTTTTTTCAAAAAGGAAAGCCTTCTCATCGCCAACATCGTGTGATCTGGACCCCATTCATACGAGCGTGCTAAAAAATTGTCTCGACATACTAATGACTGGGTATATACATCTTCCAAGGCCTCGGGAGAAGTGGAGCCTTGCGGTGGGAAGATGCGTATATATAGGACCACCAGTTAAAAACATATATTTTTATAAACATACTGAAAAATTACAGGCATGTATCCAACGCGAGTTTTAGTTCCATGATCTTAGATAAAGTTAATAGCTATTCGTTCACAAGTTTATTTAAAAAATAACCATACATCTAATCCTCTACAATCAGCCTACACGAAACATCATTTTACAGAATCAGCGCTGCTTTTGTCAACGTTCACCATACTACATTAACAAATCGACTCTCAGATTGGTATGGAATGTCCGCCCGCGTGTTAGAAATTTCTGAGGGTACATCCTTCCCTGAACTCTCACATTCTGTTTTACAGGAATAGTTTATCTATTTAGCACAGTATGCCATGCATATTACAGATATTAAAGTCAATGATGATCACAAGTCAGCCATTTTTTAATTAGATAAAGCTGACATTTTTGAGCGCTTTTCACTCTATGAAACCACACATTTTGGTTTTACAGTAATGGTCTAGCTATCTGGCACAGTTTTCCCGATATTACCCATATTAAGGTCAATAACGGCCTCAAGTCGATCATTTTAAACTTGATCGAGATTTTTCAGGGCACAATCATTTTGTTTCCCACTTAATGTCTGGGTTTGCCACATATCAGGCCTATTAAAGTTAATTATGGCCGAGAGTCGGCCATTTTGAATTAAAAAGTGTCAGGGCATAACCTACCTGAAACCACACATTTTCTATTGTAGTAATAATTTAACTAACTGGCATGATTTGCAAGGTAGTAATGATTTAGCTAACCGGCATGATTTGCAAGATATCAAGCATATTAAAGCTAATATTATGGCCGATGGTCGGCCATTTGAATTTGATCGAGTTGAACTTTTTCAGTGCATATCCCTACCTGAAACCGCATATTTGGTTTTATAGTAATGGTCTGGCTATCTGGCACGGTTTGCAGGACATCACGCATATGAAAGGTACTTTTGGCTCATGGTTGGCTATTTAAGTAGGTCGAAGTTTTTAAACCCTGATTAGCACATCTACACCACCTAACGGTAAGGGATGTGTGTGTGCAATATGACGGGTTTCCCGGAGATCCTTCGGGAATGATAGCTGTCAGATATCAAGCATATTGCAGTTAATTATGGCTGATGGTCGGCTATTTAAGTAGGCCAAAGTTCATATACCCCAAAAGGCGCTTGTATACCCCCTAAGGGATGTGTGTGTGCAAAATGAAAAAAATACCCCCAGGGATTTCAGTGATCTGCTCCGGAATTCGAAACGAAATGCAGACAGACGGCGGACGGACATCAGAGGTGACGTTAATACCCCGCCCCAACTTCGTCGTGCGGGGGATAACAATTGCAGACACAGATTAAAGTTACACTCTCAGGGCTCTGAAGTGGGACCACTTTTTGCCTTATACACCACACCACTCAGCGCTACAATCTCCAGTTTAGATATAAACCACCATCTTTATGTCGATGATATCCAAATTTACATGTCCCTATCATCTAAGGAATCTCTAAGAGAAGTCGCAACATTGTTTATTAGGTGTATCGGCTTGGATGGCAGGATTCAAGCTGTAGCTTAACACTGGCTTCTCATTGGGTCCAAACTTCAGCGAGAAAAATCCTTAACTAATTTCTCATGCTGAATTCTAGGTCAAGGCACAAATTTATCTGTATCATCCAGAGAGCACTGGTTAGTAGCAAATTAGATTATTTGAAAATCGCTCTTTCACAACATTTCAGAAAAGGACATCGCTAGTGTACAGAACTGCCTTGCTAGAGTGGTAACCAAAGCATCAAGTTTTAATCTTTCTCTTCCATTTCTAAAACAATTACACTGGCGTCTTGTCAAATTTCGCATTCATTTTAAAATATGCATTATAATGGTCTGAATCCCAAGAGAAAACCAGCCTGCATATCTTGCAGATTTACTTGTTTGGTAGAAATGCTCAAAATATTTATACTCCACAAATTCAATACATTTTTTGTTCCCCTTAAAACTAAGACTGGGTGAAAAGCTTTCCCCATTGCTTTGGTTATCCTGTCATAGCCACTTGGTGGCCCGCCTCCCTGTTGACGGAACACGAGATCATTGTGAGGATCTGTGCGCCTCTGAGCTCTGTTTGCAGAGGATTTAGGCGATATAGAAGTTTTATTGATTGATTGACTGGATGCTTTATAAGGTGAAGGAGAGGGATTAAGGGGATATGGAAACGCATTAAAGGGCGACGACAAACTCACAATAGGAATGTGTTAAAGGGGATGGAGAGGCATTAAAGGGCGTTGTAAACACACTCCCGTCACTCTTTACCGATATGTTGTCGCTCTTTCTGCATCATTGTAGCACTTTTAGTTTAACACATATTCTTTGCAATTGAGTGCATTTCCGTCGCTATTCAACGACTCTTCTTCGTCTTTAATATGCTTTTAGTTTAACACCTCTTCGTTGCAATTGAAGGCCTCTCTGTCACCCTTTAACGCCTGATCTTTTCCCTGAACGCCTCTCCATTGTCTTTCAACGCCTCTCTGTCGCCTTTTAACGCCTCTCCATTGATCTTCAACACCTCTCCATCGCCCTTGAATGCCTGCCCATCGCTATTCAACGTCAAAGTGGCAACTTTAACATTGTTCTTCAATGCTTTTGTGTCGACCTTTATCATATTTTTTTCGCCCTTTAACACCTTCCCGTCGCTCCTTAGTGCCTCTCAGTCACCATTTAAAGCCTTTCCGTCGCCCTTTAATGCCTCTCTGTCGACACTTGACGCCTCTCCGCCACCCTTGCCTTCCCCCCACTCCAAAACGCCTACACTTCACCCTTTAACTCCTGCCCTTTATCCTTTTCCATCGTCATTTTATGCTTTATGGTCGCCCTTTAACGACACCTAATCGCCTTTTACCACCTTGTAATCACCATTTAATACCTCCCCATGACCATTTAATGCATCTGTGTGGCCTTTCAACGCCTCTCAGTCATTCTTATATGCATCTCCACCGACCTTTAACATATTTCCGTCGCCTTTGGTATCTCTCCGGCAACATTTACCGCTTCTCTGTTGCCCTTTAGCGACACTCCTTCGTCTTTAACGCTTTCTCCTCGCCCTTAGACCTCCAAGCATCACCATTTAACGCCTCCCCATCGACCGTTACCACACCTCCATTGTTATTTCACTCTTCCTGGTCGACGTGTAGCTCCGTTCCATAGCCCTTTAATGCTTTTCCACCACCTATCAATGCATCCGGTCGCACGTTAACGCTTCTTCTTTGCCCCTTAACGCCTCGGCGCTGCGCTCTAGCGTGCATTGAAATTTTTTTTAGAAAAGAATATTACAGAATTATTTTTCTTTTCGTTATCAAAAAACGAAAATTATTTTCTTTAAAGCCAAAACATTTTTGTTTGTTTTTTCCATTCTAAAGAAAAAAAGAATTTAGCAATTTCATTTTATTTCGAAAAGGAAATAATTATTTTTAATTATCTACGAATTTTCGAAGAGGAAGTTTATTATGCACTGTATTGTCCGTTAAAATCATATTTGGCCTTGGAATTGTCCATTTGACGTAGATGATCACATCAAGATGTATGACTTGTACCTTAATCTATTTGTTAAAAATCATATTTCTTATTACCCGACCTAGAAATTGACACATTGGCCTTCTGAAAATGGCCTCTTTAATCAGCAAAATAGTAGCAGAAATAGATTATTCAGTCAAGATGATATCAAAACGGCTATTTGTTTTTGTTAAAAATCATACTTTTACATTTTTGACCTCGGAATTGACATTTTCATGACCTTGAATTGAAATTGCCCTTGAAGATGGCCTTGAATCACAAAAATAAGGCTATAAATTGATTTTTCCACTCAAAAGAGGTATCACAGAAGCTCCCAGCTTTATTTGTTCAAAAATGATATTTTCACTCACTTAACCCTAAAATTGACCTTTTGACCTTGAAGATGACCTTGAATAATCCAATTAATTTCAGAAATGGGAGGTCGTTTTTTGTGATATTTGTACGACATTAGAAATAGTTCTATTAAAGATAAGGTCCAAATTTAACTAATCAGAAAGATATACTACATAACAATCTGGTCATACGATTTCAGAACGCTGAAATTTATAATATTTCACTGATTCCGGATGCAGTCATTTTGTTATTTAACCTTGGACGACCTTGAAAATTGAAATTATATTTTAAGTACCTTTTGTCAGGTATTCAATCAAGTGATATACGGCAATGTACATTGTGATATTCAACTCAGTATTATTTAACCTATTTTCTAAATATTGGTCAGCATATTCTTGAATTTCCACCACTTTAAGATATAACTTTTAAGCAAAAACACACTGGATATTCCACACATTATGTGAAATAAGAGCGTAATAAAATATAATCATGCTTAAGTAAAATATTTGTTTTAATGCAGAAATGTATTAATGATCAGACCTGCTACATATTTAGCTTGTCCCAAATCGCTGATGCCACTTACATGTCTTTATCACTTCAGCTTCATTCATAGCCTTGGAAAATATGTGCGCAAAATGGCGTCAATGTCGCAAAAGAGACTGTGTTGGAATAACGCCGTAACCATGGCAACGCCTCAAATATTTTTTTCACAACCATCCATTTTGTACCCCTGACATATCACCGAATCAAAAAAATATGGTTTTGCTTTGTTCTACCGTGGGGAGGGGTTCACTTTTTTTTCACCCTCCTGGCTGCTGCACTATAATGCATGCAGTTCTGATTGCATATTTGCATTAAGGGTAATATTTGTATTCAACATATTACATAAAATATATCCTGTTAAGGCTGAACTTGTATTGATAAAACATTACAATTTATAGCGCTCATTGACGTACTTTAAATTGCCGAATTCGGCTACTTTTCTTTATTATTTTAATTTTATATTTCGTCTATAGTCCGATGAGCACGTATTAAACATGCTATAATAAGAAATAATGCGATCTCGTATAATCCTACCGTCTTTAGGTGTCTTTTCGGTGAGGCTGAACTTGTATTGATAATACATACAATGTATAGCGCTGATTGACACACTTTAAAGTGTCGAATTCGGCTACTTATCTTTAATATTTTTATTTTATATTTCGAATATATTGTGATGATCATTCATTAAATACCGCACATCAAGAAATGAAGCGATCCCGTAGAATCCTGCCGTCTTTAGGTGTCTTTTTAGTGAGGCTGCACTTGTATTGATAATACATTACAATGTATAGCGCTCATTGACGTACTTAAAATTGCCGAATTCGGCTACTTATCTTTAATATTTTAATTTTATATTTCATATATAGTCCGATGATCACGTATTAAACATGCTATAATAAGAAATAATGCCATCTCGTATAATCCTGCCATCTTCAGGTGTCTTTTCGGTGACGCGGGACTGCCCATTGATAATAGGCCTACATAGCAATGTATAGCGCTTATTGACGGATTTTAAAATGCCGAATTAGGCATGATATAATCTATATTTTTTTTTTTTTTTTGGTATGTAGGCTACACTGTGCATGCTGTGTGGGATGTACTAATTAAACACGATACAATAAGAAATATTTAGTTCCTATGTCATCTATCCCGTCTTTTCGTGTCTTTTCGGTATAATGCCAGACCCCTCAGTCCCCTGGCCCTGTGGACAACTGCTTAAAAAAGTTTGTGTCAAACCCTGCCAAGCCTGGCCAAGGCTCAAGCCCGGGGCCGGGCCAAGGCCAAGGGCAAGGCTTAATTATCAGGCCATTTTAAAATTTTCACACCCAGGTTCAGGTTGACGGATGGAATTGCCCACATACATTGTCATTGGTCGGCTGTGTTTGACTTGTCAGTAAGACTGGCTATGTATATCATGAGCGATAATATGTGAAACTGAATGATAAATGGCGGACCCGAGACGGCGACTCACCGACTGTGCAAGTCCAACGGCAACACCTTTTTACACTGTAAAAAAAGTGTAAGTGTAACAGTCTCAACACAACAGTCTCAATTTCAAGTTGATCAAGTCCACGACTGCTACTGCGTTACAAAGTCACTGTGAAACGTACACTATTATTCAACTCACCACCCAGTCTAAATTTGACCTGTAGACTAACTGTATGTCACTGACAGATAACTTTTTATCGCCCACCCAAACAATATGGTAAGTTATCACATCACAATTGACAACATGATCCTCCACTCTATCATGTCTATAAGTATAGGCATAGTCTCTTATGTTCGATCATCGAACTTTTTCGGGGTTGATATGATTATTCAAATTACCCCTAGTCTACTAGTCAGATATTAAATTATTTGAATCAAACGTATAAAAATAATGTTTTCTGAAGTGTAAATTAATATTTGCGGTGTGTAGTTTGTTGTTTTTAATAATCATAGAATTAAAATTAAGTTAGGAGACATGTCAGTAGGCCTAGTTTTAAATTACCAAAAAACACTTGATATACCGTAAAATGGGGTGACTTGGGACGATGGGGTGACTCGGGACAAATCATTAAAATATTATTTTAAAATATGACTGTAAGGACATTATTTATATCAGGAGTTATATATTTTTATAATAACAAAGACAGAATAATGTTGTTGTGCCAACTGCATTATGTTTGGCGGGAAGACCTCTACCATTTGAAGGTATTGAGCATTTTTAGGTGAGTGCAATTTTATGGACATTTCTGAAGTTACTTCTACTTTTGACTTGTGGGTAGGCTACTTTTATAATTTGATGACTCAATTATATTTTGAACATGATATAACCATAGGTTTAAAAAATGTTATGTTAAGAATAAAAAATAATATCAAACATAGACTTTTCCTGTAAAGTCACAATCCATGAATTTTAAACTAATACATTTTTGAAGTGGGGTGACTTGGGACACATTTTCCCGTAGTTGTTATGCACATTTGTCACCCCATCGTCCCAAGTCACCCCATTATACGGCACCCATATCTTACAGGGTATATATTTTGGTGTAGACATGCAGTTTTGCTGGGGTATATGTCGATCTGTTATATTGTGATATTGTTGTTCATAGTATGCCCATGCGTATTTTACTATTAGTTGAGCTCCTTACATTTCATTTTGGTTGTTGCTGTTGATTTTAAAAACCCCACAAGAGTGTCCCAAGTCACCCCATGTGTTATTTATTTGTTTCAGTAGTGTCACATACTTGAGTATGTAAAAACTAATTCTACTGTGAGTGTTATTATGAAAGATTGGGACTATATCTTTCTGTCACGTAAATTCCAGCCTGATTAGCTGAGATATATGTTAGATATAGACAAAACATCTTTTAAAAAAAAGCATTATGACGTCAAATCACACCTGTAAAACTGGTCTATTTTTAATCAGTAATTCTAAATACAGAGCGTGGATTAGACTTTAAATTCAGCACTAAATGATAAATTTAGCTTTTTTTATACTTAGTATACTTTTAATAGATATTTATGGAGACAATCTCAATGAGAACTGTTAATTTTAAAAATACATTACATATGTCCCAAGTCACCCCATTTGCGGGGTGACTAATTGGGACACTTTAAATTCTTAAAAAAAATTGTGTTCGAACAACATAACTAAACATAAACTTATATTTAACGATTCCAGTGATTATATATTTTGAGCTAAAATAATTTATACAGTCATATTGGAAAATGTCTTGAGTGTGGATATAAAAAACAGTTGAAATCGTCACAAGTCACCCCGTTTTAACAAACTGACAATCTTGTATATACATGTACATGTGTCTCTTTCATTTCTATGACAAATAAGTCTGTAATGACTTTTCTTTTCTGTCAATAAAATATCTGTCTGTCTGTCTGGTACCGAAAACCACTTTTTAAACACCAAAAACCACCCTGTATCTACCGAAAACCACACATGATCTATATGTGGTAGGCCTACCGGTACTAGATCCTAGGAGTATTTTCCACCAAATTATAGAAAGATTGGACGAGTATTGGCGATGTTATCGTATTATTTAATATTGTATAGTAGCTATAGGGCCTATAGGCCCTCGCCGTCAAATTAAAAATGATCAACCAGGATCGCATGATTTTCGGCGATTTCCACTTTGAACCGATTTCCTTGGGGTAGATTCTACATCATACTCTAGGGTAGATCCTGGGGGCTCCCAGAATCTACCCCTCCCTCCCAATATCTACCCCCCCCCTTTTTGTGATTTGGTGAGGTGTCTTCGGATCCCAGAATCTACCTCTCCCTCCCAGAATATACCCCTTTTTAACAAATTTATATGTGCGACCCTCCCAGCATCTACCCCTCCCTCCCAGAATCTACCCCTCCCTCCCAGAATATACCCCCTTCTCAACAACTACATATACGACCTTCCCAGAATCTACCCCCCTCCCCCTCCCAGAATATACGTAGCCTACCCCACCTTTTTAAACAACTACCGGTATATGCGACCCTCTCAGAATCTATCCCTCCCTCTCAGAATAGGCCTATACCCCCTCTTTTAAACAAATTTACATGTGCGACCAGAAGGGTCACACAGTAATAAATTTGTTGAGAAAGTGGGCATATTTTAAGAGGGAGGGGGTAGATTCTGGGAGGGTCGCATATAGTACTGTTGTTGAAAAGAGGGTATATTCTGGAAGGGAGGGGTAGATTCTGGGAGCGAAAGACACTTCACATAATCACAATAAAGAGGGGTAGATCATGGGGGGAGGGGAGGGATAGATTCTGGGAGCCGCCGTAATCTACCCCGGGGTATAGTTCAGGATCTACCTCGGGGTACATTCTGGGGCGCCCACAATCTACCCGCGCATAATCTGGGAGGGGAGTAAATTTGCAGACTTTAGGCCTAGGCCTACACCGGCGAGCTGAAAATGTCAAATTTCATCACATGTTCATATAAAACATTTCTTGAAATAAATTATTTATTTCATGCAGAGTCTGCCCGAAATTATTTATTTAAAAAAATACTCCATTCCCCCCCCCCCTGGAAATTTAATGGTGCCCCCAAGCGACTATAAAGTAAAACATTCGTGTGTACAACCAAAACATTCAAGACAGACATAGGCCCCTATATCTAAGCAGAGGCAATTTTGGGGGAGTATTTGAGATGGGCTTTGAAACTTCAATAGGCCTACAGAGAGCAGGTTCCGAGCCGCGAAACCCGGCGTGACAAGCAGTAGTGTTAACCACTACACCAGACCCCCTTCATCAAAGACAGAATAATGTTTAGGTTAAAGCCTTCTTATATGTAACAAATATATGAGATTATATATTATAGTTCGTTGTATTTATGTGATCTAAGGTTGATAACTTCAACTCCTTCAAGACAGAGCCTTAGATATCTCGGGCGAGCTACTTCGACCCCGTACAAGACTGAACCCAAGATATCATGTTATATGACGTCATAAAAAGTAAATATTATAAAAAATGTCCCGTCCACAGAAACATGTATGTACATGTATGAAAGTGCCGTCTTGAATGAGTTAAGATATAATTTCACTTAGTTTGTTAATAAAATTGTATCCCAAATTACCTGCCAATTATTCACAGGTGCTCAATTTGTTCACTCAATGCGCATGTAATTCCATGTAATGTAAATGTAGATATATTAACCCTTCAAGTGCCAAAGTATTCCTAAATTTATCAGTGTATATATATACGCACGCATGTTATTAGTTTTGTTGATACTAGTTTTTGTTTTTGTTTTATTTTGTACTTGTTAGTATAATAAACGAATTGAATTGAATTTAGTTTACTAAGTCATTGTCCGTCCTTACTTTGGTAAAACATGATTAACCCTTTGGACATGTTAGAGTCCAGTCATGCATGAAAATATAATTTTGGTAATTTGGTCATGTTATAGAAAGAGATATATCCCAACCAATCTAATAAGTGTGTCTGCTAAACTTTTATCAGCGGTTTCTATTGTATTTTTTCTCGTAGATTTCAAATCTGCCAAATACCATTCGAGATTTTGCATATTTAATCAGATAATTTGCATTTTTCCAAAATGGCTGCCCCCAAAAAAGTAATCGGCTATCACTATATTCCCGGCAATCCTAGAAAAGTGTTGTTTAGCTATAAGTTTGTTTTTTTGTGATCCCATAATGCAATTTTGACAACAATGTTATTATGTACTTTATCTGTGTCATGTTTTCATGGAAATAAAAAAATGTTGAAAAAAAATATATATATTCCTGGGGTCATTGGAAGGTCATAGGTCACGTGACCATTGTAATAGAATATCCCACATTTACGTTTTAGCAAAAAGTGCACACTTGACGTTTTTTGGATAAAATAATGGTTTAAATGCCTGATACATACATGTAATACATATTTAATTTCATAATAATATATTATAATATTTATTTAATTTCTCTATCATGTCTATGGTCTGATATTTTGGCAAAATTGTGAGATTCATCTACGGCATCATATAGTTATATTTGAATAACTTCCTCCCAGAATGAGGTTATCATCCGCACACTGTTTTGAATTCACATGCAAACATGGCATAAAGTTAAATCATATGCAATTTTTACATTCATGTCCTTTCTTTGCTGAGCAGAAAAAGTCATTACTAGGCAAACACATATTTACACATCCCTCGATTTTTACTTTTAATCATGGTATTCCGTCGATTAGCCAAGTGCGACTTGGACTTAATTGTGAGAGGAGGGCACACGTATGCTGTACATCCTGATATCAGCTTACGTAGGCCCTACACGAATCTGGACCGCTTCTTTAGACGAGGTCCAGATTCGGTGACACATGCTGATATCACGTTGTATGACATTCCGAATGCGATTAGCCCTAAGTCTTATAATCATAAGGTTGAAAGTATGTTTTAACAACTAGATATGGAGAGTTGATTGACTTAGAACATTGCCCCCAAAACACTCATTGCGGTGGTTTATTATACTACTTTTTTCCAGACCTAGTCTGTACTGACGCAAAGCTAGAAAGAATTTAGAGTAGCAGGCATTTGTGTTTCAAAACACATTTTACGGCGATTAAAACTCCACTCCACTTGATCGTTAGTGCTTGAAAGCGGATATAGATACTGGATTGACCGAATGGTGTTTCAGAACACACATTACAGTGATTCGAGTCTCTGTTCATACTGTTTTCCAAAACTGTTCAACCGTGGATTGAAAGATCAAGATAAAGATTGGATTATCAGAATAATGGTGTTTCAGAACACCCATTGCAGTTAATCAGAACTCTACTTATAGTGTTTTTCAAACTTGATCAGCCGTGGCTCAAACTACCACACTGAGGATTCAAAACCTGGTAAACCGTGGATTGAAAGATCAAGATAGGGATTGGATTATCCGAATACGGTGCTTCAAAACACCAATTGCAGTTAATCAAAACTCAACTTATAGTTTTTTTCAAACTTGATCAGCCGTGGCTCAAACAACCACACTGAGGATTCAAAACCTGGTCAACCGTGGATTGAAAGATCAAGATAGGGATTGGATTATCCGAATACGGTGTTTCAAAACACCAATTGCAGTTAATCAAAACTCCACCTCTAGTTTTTTCAAACTTGATCAGCCGTGGCTCAAACAACCACACTGAGGATTTCAAAAGACTCGTTGTGTTTCAAAACGCGACAAAATTGTGTTTCCAAACACCAACATCGGTTGCAGCTGTGTTGCAACAAGAAGTGGTGTTTCGAAACACTCTTTTTTTACAGTGTAGCACCAGGTGCGTCAGGGTAAGCCAGCTGATAAATACTTTTAAATCGGCTGGAGTAGGATTGGATTGTCTCACAGTCCTTTTGTCTACATTGAGACACCTGTTGTCTATATGTCAAATCTTCTGCGCCCGTCAGAAAAGCAGAAATCACATGTGTCTTTAATTCGGCCCACGTAGTCTTCTGGGATGTACAAATTGATTCTAAAAGATCGTCTCTGGCCGTAATTTTCGCTAACTGAATCGTGAAAGAGTCTGTATTATCATTATCATTATGTGAGATCTGTAACTGCCGTACCCACCTTCTAGTACTGTCAGTTTGTGTACCATCACAGGGGGAAATCAGCTCCTTAGCTAGCTGTAGACGAGAGAGACGACTGCTCTCTGCTTGTTGTGCAGTTAGGGCTTGCGTCAGTTCAGTAAGTTGTTGGGGCGTCAACCCACCCACGGTAGGCTCACCCATATTCACAAGTAGAATCCGAATAGATAGATAGTCCGTAGAGTCGAAATCACGACTTGAGAAAACTGGTTAAGCTCGCCAAATGTAACAGGAGGATGACTGAGGAAGAGAGAAGTAGTCACCGGGTTACATGCACATCTCATCTAGTTCCGATGAGAGTAATAGTACAGCTAGTTAGTCTAAAAAATAGGGGTAGGGTTCGTTTTGTGAGAAAAGCATGAAAATTTCTACAGTTATAGCTTTTTATGTGCTGAATCATATAAGAGGAAGACCCCAATCGATTTTGCTCTCTAGAATGCTCTAAATTGCATAAATCCAAGATGGCCGCCGCATGATATTTGCTAAGTCAATTGAAGTGCCACTTAGTCTGACAAAGTAGAGTGAACACATGTTTGACATTCAGTTATAATTCAGAAAAAGCTTGCTGGCACACTGGCTTAAAATTATTGTTGAAAAAATATGCAAAATGTATATACACTAGCAATTTTGAAAATAAACAATAATCATAGTTTGCAAGAAATTGCCAAAAAATGTCTGTCGGCTTGAGATTTTAATTTTTTTCCAAATTTGCCATTGTGGGCTATGTATCTGTGAAAGTAAACATCATTTACGTTTGGTGGTTGTGAATAACCTACAGAAAAATGAAAGTAATTCTCAGGGATCTAAAAACTATAACAAAAAAACGCCAATTATACAATTTATTGTATTGTAGCTCCATCATTTTTATATAGCTTTTCCTTAAAATACAATGACATAAGGCCTATATTTCTACATTTAATAAAAACTTGCATAGTATTTTATTATCAATGTATGTTAAAACCACGCACGAAAACAAAATACACATATTCAAAATGAACCCAAAACTACTAATCCACAAATTTTGACATTCAATATATTACAGTGCACATCCTCCTTGACATGTGCATAAGTCAGTGCAATTCTGATCATTTCACTCACTTTAAATTTACATCGCATTGTACATGTTTGTTTACAGCCACATTTTATGAGCTGACTGCAAGCCTCAGAGACATCTCGAAGGTTGTCCATAACGAAATATAATTGTGTTGTTTTTCGACCCATCCCTATTCGACTGGATTTAGGAGGTCTGACGACGGAATTAATGCCTGACCCCAAACATATTATCCTTGATATACAGCACGAGTCATGCTAAGGAGAGCATCTGAAGATATTCCAGACTCCCCAAGAAAGTTTTTTTCTGCGTCCTGCAAAAGATGAAACTGTGTTACAGCCGGTGAGGCTGTGAAACATTGGGAAGGCTTCATACCTCTTTCATCCTATATTTTGAACCGTAATATAGCGGGATACTTTACCTGAACCAAGTGCAACCCATAACTGAGTAATATTTTCTGCAACTGTAATAGACAGTGCAACTACGTCTACAGTCTACAGTTCTTATAGCTGCACGTCACTCCTGTATCATGAATCTTGAATCAGCTTCTTCGTGCTGATATGGCTCCAGTCCAGAAGTGTCTTGATCATTTTTCGGTACAAAAAAACTGTTATCATAGGTTGTTACCAATATTTTACCCCCAGGTGGGGTAACTTGAGCAATATATGCTCTGCTAGGGACTGAAATAGGTCGGTCTGATTGTCATCTACGCATAGGAAATCTGCCCAGTTTGCACGAAGCGGGCTTGTTCCTGTAACATGTCTGCGACTTCCTCTTCCCCTATTGACCCTCGCTTATGGTCATACATATACATATATATATACATGTATCCCATACGACATCAAGTTTACTGACTTCCTCAAGTCGTCTCAAAATGTATGCTACAAAAATAGAACTTGCATAATCAGCAAATTCCTTTGCTTCCTTAGATGTAGGTGACATTTAAAAAAAAAATCAATTTAAACAGAATAAGTCTGTTCGTGGTGTTTACTACCCCTGCCTACATATTGTTTGTACTTGTTTACAATCCTTGTAACCTCTGGACTGGCTACCATCCATCTAAGCAATGCACCGGGATTTTCGGTGATACCTACTGCACCACCGCATCCCTTAATTAGTTGGTTTAGCTGCTCATGGTTTCGGTCTAAAACAATTGAAGAAAGAACTTGTGCGGATTTCTGTGCAGTAAAATAACATTGCACAAATTGATCATTCGCATCACGATGTGTGTCATGAAGTTGCACCGTATATCTAATATGGACGGGTAGCCTCCGGGCATAATGAGTATGGTTAAGGGCACACATCCAAGGGGCTATAGCTTGCTCAATCACTCAACATATAGTTGGAAATTCCGCTCCTTGAAAGCAAGCACATAGGCCTACTGTAACAACAATAGTTCTAGTTCCAACAATTTACCCCAATACAGAAATTGGGGGTGAGCTTGTAACACACCATCCATCACAAGGAAGTACATTTACACAACTAGTATGTGCTATTGTGTATTTGCCATGTGCAGCGCGCTGGAGAGCATACAGAGCTGCTGCTGTCACCTCGTGAGCCAATCGAGTTCTTGTGACATGTTTCCTCACAATCATAGCTGCAGCCCTTCCAGAAGAAGTGATCTTGGACTCTTCGATAGCCCTGCACACACCTACTACAATCCAGCCAGTGCCCCAATACACAGAGAGAAGCCACCTCGATGTGTATTAAGCCCCCCATAAGTATAATGTACTTAGTTTTACCATATGCAGGGCCTATAGCTGGCCACAACCTTTGCTAAAGCTGATCAGCCGAACTACAACTGTAGTATGGCCGGGGTTTGTGTGCTGAACTGCTTGATTTATGACATTGAGTGAATGCTGGATCATAGCCACTGTGTTGGCACTCTCGTGTAACAATGCATTTACAGAGTTCATTATTGCAGCTTTAGTGCATTGTAATGCATGATATGCAGACCATGATACGTTATCATCAACATAATGTTCATTGACAACAACATCTAACACTTTGTCCAGCCACAAACGTTCTCTAATTAATGACGTATACAGTAGGGCCTACATCTGTACTTACATCAATGTTACCATCTATGACTGGCATAAAATGCTGCATATTAGCAAAACTAGCTGAAAGTAGGCCTACATTAGTATAATTATCTGCCAAAGCATCTGAAAGTGATGTTTATTTTCTGCCATGGTAAAGCAATGATTTACTACTACTACATGTATGGTTTATTCATATACCCTATAATTTCCAGGTGAGCCTACAAGCACTGTTGGATGTTGAGTTAAAAATATAGCAGTACCGTGAAAACTCTCCTTGACAGATCTGGAGCTAGTGCTGTGTTCAATATTATCTACGGTCCCTGTTGTGAAAAACCCTGTTTTGAGTCTTGTAGGACAAACTAACTGGTGTTCTTTAGAATAAGAGCACACTGTGTTTGCCAGCTCAGTGGATATTTGAAGTAGACGATAATAGGAGATAACAATTCCATTTGAGTGAATAGTGTCAATTAGTGCTTTTTACGTGTATGTGAGTGAATTAGAAGGTTCAAATAAATGGGAAATGGTGTTCCTTTGTCTCTTTTGTGTCTAAGTGTATGTGTGTTGTCAACTTGAGTTAATTTTATAAGATATTTCGCGCAGTAAAAATAAGTTACCTGTGACTGACAAGTCAGTTTGACTGAGTCTGAGGCAGTTTTCTGCACTGAGGAGTTTTATGTTTTGGCTTACCATATGTAAAAACAAAAATGTAGGCCCTGCCTATATTTTGTGACCTAATCGATATATTGTATATGATTACATTTAAGTTAATAGAGGCTAATTCATTTACTTAGGCCTGTAGATAACATTAAAAACCCGTCAAATATATGCATTATATATATGACCAAATTTAGGTGGCGGCCATTTTGAAAAACACAAAATGAGTTAAACATTTACGTTATTTAATATGTGTGTGAACACAACCCACATCTTTTTCTCTCATTTTGCTGATTAAATACAAAAGATAGTCGTATGTACACGTTTGTCACTAAAGACTGGCCAATACGTTATTTTGGCGGCCATTTTGAATTTTTTGGTAATTTGAGCATTTCAAAAGAATGTTTTGGGGTATTGTGAATCAACCTACCAACATCTATAATTCCGCAAGTTTTTGGTGTTTTTCTCACAAAAAAACGCCCAATTTGCTTGGTGGATGTATTTTTGGCGGCCATTTTGAATTTTCGCTGATTTTAGCATTTTAATAAAAATAATTGATGTAAGTCTTTCTCTTTTGTGATTCACCATATATTGTGAAGTAACTGTTAGCATTCTACCAGTTTTAGTGTTTTTCTTGCAAAAGAAAACCCCAAACTTGCGTAACGGCTATATTTTTTGCGGCCATTTTTAATTTTCGCTCATTTGAGCATTTTGAATGTAAAAATTGATTGGGGTATTCCTCTTATATGATTTACTGGACCATTTTGCAGCATAATTCTGCCAATTTTGGTGCTTTTCTCACAAAACGAACCCCCAAGTGACTATAACTAGCTGTACTATAAGTGTGAAGAAACATCGTAAGTGTTGAAGCAATGTACAGCTTTATTAACTTTAATAATTTATACAGACCCGTATAACTGACTAACAACTACACAATAAGCCACCGTCGTCTATCCACTGTCCACATTTATACATTTTATCTAGTACCATGTGAACTATCAGTTTTCCAGTCTCCCAGGCACACCAGCCAATAAGTTATCTCATCCCGCTGTCCATAACATCCGTAGTCCTCATAACAATCGCTGGCACTCGGTACAAGAGAGAAAACATATCTGACACAATGAATAGGGGCCTAATAGGTTTCTGGGTGTTTCTAGTTATACGTGACAAATATATGATTCATAACACAGTTAACACTTTAAGAACTAAAATACACTCTGTTACATGACTAATATGGGTGAATAGGCCTATACAGTTTAATGAGTATTTCAATCTTTATTTTTGAAGAAAAAAAGTCGCTTCAAATTGTATAGGGCCTATAGTCTACTAGCGTCAGATATTGAGGGTAGGGTCTATGTGATACACATTTAAAATATCAGAGCTTAATCTCAAACCTATTTTGAAAAAAATACGTCATTGTGTTTTTGTGAAGGACCGTAAAAATAAAATGTCAACTTAGCAACGAATTATATATATATATATATTTGATCATTTTCAAATCTTAAAGATCATAAATTCCTTTGTAGCCTACGATAGTTTAGTGATATGTTAGTATAGGCCCTACATAACACTTTTTAAAATAAAAAATGCTAAGACAGAACCGAGATTTTATTGTGAAATTATAGTTGCTGAGTTGACATTATAGTTTCTGAGTTGACAAGACATGATAATTGGATGTTAAAGTCATGTTTTAAGTGCATCTACGAGAGCTCTTAACACTTGAGCCCCATTCTCTGAAAAAAATTGGTTCATCTTTATAAAAACAAAAAAAGAAATCAGAACATAATATGGGAATATGACTTGCTTTACACCCATTCACCAGGTGGCTCTGATGGTTATGAGGATGTGTGATGATGTACACACCACTGAACTGGTAACGTTAGTGGTACACACAACAGTCAGTCTACACTGTAGTCTGTACCATACAGGTCAGTGGTCTGTACAGTCAAGACAGACACGTGATAGATGTATACATACCAGTATACTAAGACAAAATTCTTATACTCCATGTACTCACCACTCAATGCAGGTCAGTGTGTGTTGAATCGCACCAGACATAATAGGCCTACATGTAATAATCACCCTGCCTGTTGACGTGGCCGTGCGGGTGTAATTTTTTAGTAAAAACTAAAAGGGTTAACAATACTGTATTGTTAATACTATTACTATAGATAGTAGCCTACCGGTAAGCGGGTAACTAAGTCTAAAAGTTAAAAACGTCCTTAGGCTTAGTAACTTAGAGTTAATTTGATTTGAACATGTTAAAACATTTTATTTTTAATAGCCTAATACAGTAATAGGTCTAACGTTAGTGTAGCCTCGGCCAAAACTTCAAAAGTTGAAAAGGCTAACACTTGACGAGATCGCCGGTCCCACTCAGTCACGGCTAGTGCTATATTAGGCACTTGACAATAAAATATAATTTAACTTTTTTATAACTCTGGTTGATTAATTTTATTCTACAGAATCTCAAGATTTTAAAAAGGCCTCATTTTTCAAAATTGGATAAGGAATAAAAAAGTTACGGCAAAAAATGTATTTTGAAACAGGTTTTTTTTTGTGTATGATAGGGCCTAACATAGAGACACATTGAAATAAAATTGTGATTTTTTACTGTTTTTTTATGGTCAGCACTGTCAATGTGCGAATCTCTGTGAGGTCATAGATTACGATGTGACGTCATACATTGCAAGAGGTTCACATGATAGCCAAACACCCCATATACATGATATAATTATAAGGAAACAATTGTGCCCCATCTTGTGGCAACTTTGATTTATTTGTCACGAAATTATTCATACTAGACTATATAAGGGGTGATAGGTCACCTTTACCAAAACATGGTCGACCATGTCCTTAAAATCCGTGAACCACCATGATTACCCTTATAAAAATAATTAGTTTGCGGCAAGCTTGTCATGACTTGCTAGTGCAATGTTTTGTGTATATATGTCGCACTCATTAACTAGGTTCAATGTTTTTTTTCTTCAATGTTTTTTTTCCGCCCTCCCTCATTAGATTTCGTATTTTTCTAAACAGAGAAAAAACAGACAATGAAACATAGTGGCCTAAACTGCTAAATGGTCAAAAGCATGGTAGTGTTATTTGGTTGTTGTACAACCTGTAGCTTACTTACCAATTTATTCTGTTAATTAGATTTTCTTCATCAGTGTTGACAGAGGCCGGCCCTTATGCTGTGTACCAAAAAAAAGGGGGTCACACCCCCTGCCTTGAAACTTGAAGTTGAGGCCTTGGCTTGAGTTTTGACCAGTGACTGTGTTGACTGGCCGAGCCACTCTAGGCTCTGTTAAATCTTGTATCCGCCCCTGTCCCTAGACTATAGCTTGTCTGTGTAGACAGTCACAGTGTCAGACTACATAGGCATAGCCATAGCGCTGTATCGGCCTACGGGTAGCAGCTCGCTGCGCTTGCAAAGGCCGTTGTAACACACAGCTAGCATAGCCATAGATCTCTATCATTTTAATCACATGCAAGTTGGTGGACGATAATATGTGAATATCAATATACGCAGGCGCTCAATTGATTTACTGACATTGACTGTTAAGTTCTATCCTCGTAGTCCGTAATGAAACTAATGAGCTATAATTCAGACTTTTTCATATGCATTCAGACTTTTCCATATTATCGACAATAAACATGATAAAATGATGTTAATTGTTATGAGAAGAAACCTGTTGTAGCTCAAATCCATTTAAAGTCAATGGTGGGTGAGTTAGGGTTTTACGCTTCAGAGATATGTTTAGCACTACACATTTCAAGACATTAAACAACATTAACCACTTCAGTGTCCATGACATTAACAGTGAAAGATCCGAATTTAGGATGTTAGCTGAAAAAACTGGGTCATCTACGTATTAGATTATTATAATGTCATCAGCAAAGAGGTGAATGTCAGAAATAATGTCTTGGCTTATGTTGTCAATTTGAACCAAAAAAAGGAGAGGGCCCAGTATGGAGCCTCGTGGAACAGCAGCTTTAACTGGCTGGTAGTCTGGGAAAGCACCGTCTATCACTAATGTTGGCTTCTGCCTTCCAGGTAGCTTTCAAACCATCTGAGAATTAGAGAACCACTTACACCTTTGCACTTCAGTTTGTGAACAATACCTTTGTGACAGACTTTGTCGAATGCCTTTGACATGTCTAGAAATACTACACGAATATCTTTGCCTTTGTCAATGGCTTTGTAAATATTATGAGTTATACTTAAGTGAGCTGATTTATGGTAAGTAGTATCGCCTGAGTGAAAACCTGAATTGTTTGAACTGAGAAGTGTGTTGTGCTGAAGGAAAGAATATAGTTTCTGATGGACTAGCCTCTCAAATATTTTTGAAATATTGGTCTATAATTTGATTTATTTTTGGGGTCATCCTTCTTGTAAATTGGTATGACATGACTTGATTTCCAATAGTTGGGATACACTCCAGCTTTTAATGACTGGTAAATATTTCACACTTCCCATGATGACTCACTGCAATACAAATTTGAAACTGCTGTTTTTATATAAAATACTTAATTGTCAGTAATATTCCATGATATATAGCGCTAATATAATAAAAATCTTCGCTCAATAATTGAATTAGCGAATTTGTCCTTCTTATGAAATTCCCGAAAATTAAAACTTTTTAAAAATTACTTGATATGCAATATTAGAGCTTTGAAATTATTTCTGATTTTATTTATATTTGTTTACTTGTGAAAGTGAGATGTAGATAGTCCCTAAAGATACTTAATCAGAAAAAAAGATGTCTTCTTCAAGTTCAATGGAGGAGACTCCACCAGTTATTACTGCAAAATACAAACTTGGAGCTGCAGCTTTCTATGGAGTGTCATCCTTTTTCATTATTATCATCAATAAATTGGTATTGACATCATATAGGTGAGTATTTTTAAACACTATTTTTTGTCATATCTGTTACAGTGAGGTAGGCTTTTAATGTTAGTTAAAATAATTATTTATATAACTAATAATGCCTTTTAATGGTAGCCTTTTAATGTTAGTTTCCCAATTAACTTAACTAATTTCAGGCCTTCAGATTTGGCGTGAGTGATTGCTCACGCACACCAATGACCATAACTCACGCAAGTGTAAAGACGGGTGAGTGAAATACAGCTCACCTCAGTGTTGTCAGATTTGTTTTTAATTGCAAATTTATAGAGGTTTTTTTTAATTTTCATCAACCAGTTAGCCATTGCATTTGGTCAGAGTGATGACTCGCCTCACCACTTGGAGGTGAGCTTTCTTTCACTCGCCACCAATTTTCAAATCTGAAGGCCTGTAATTAACTCATTTCAGTTTGGGAAGCAGGAGGCTTTGATAATCGCTTTTTTACCACCGGATATTTACAGCACTATCAATATTTTCAATTTCTGATTTTCATTTTGGTTGCTCAGTACTTATACTTGTAGGCCTACTTGGTGTCTATTTTATTTTGGCTTATTAATATCACCATATGATGTAAACATGTCCATAGACTAGAACTGCATAAGTTTTGACATTTTTGTGCTGCGTATTCACCAGTTAGGCTAGATATAGAGACAAAATTCTTGATTTCCTATTTTTGCTAAGGCCTAAAAAAAGTATTGTTTGTTTTCGATTTCCGACCGACCCTATCAAAACATGTGCGACCCAAATTTATTTTATGGATTTCCAAAAAAAAAAAAAATTTTTTTTTTTTTTAGGAAATCATTAAGTTCAGGGATGAGTTACAGACTGTAGTCAAAGTAACTCTGAAAAACGTTACGAAAAGGAGAGTGGGGTCAAAAAGTGTCAAAAAAAACAAAAAATCGTTACGTAATGTACAGATAAGACATGCATGAAAGTGAATTTGGCACCAAATAAAATAAAATAAAATTCTTACCTACCGATTGGTTGAAGTGACAAAAAATAAAATAAAATAAATTTCCTACCTACCCACTGGTTAAACTGACAACAAATCGGAAACAAACATATATTTTGTTTTGGCCTAACCACCGTATATCCCCGTGTATATGTGATGTTTTTTCTTAGCTATTCATGTCACAAAAAGGCACCTCGTATTATACATAGAGGTAGAATTTAGTACAATTTTAGTTCTCTAGCGGTAAGCTCAGCGATAAGTTCTCTAGCGGTAAAACGTATCTGTAAATGTCGGACAGTCAGTGTGTTTGGCAAGCAGGCCTATACAACAAGAACATCAGTTAGGCTGTGCCTTTCCAAATAGTACATTGTCATTTACTGTATTTCACAGACCACGTATATTAGCAAATTAGAGGCCTCCTGACGATTGTGATAATGCACCAAGTGAGCACTTTACACTAACACAATGCTGGGTCAAAGTTAGGACACTGTCGTCGAAGCTGACCCAACAATTATAAAGCAGCATTGGACATTGAGTGTGTTTGTTGTGAGTGCCCCTGTCTCACACTCCCCCGACGCATGTGGCACCTTTGACAACCACGGGCAGATAAATGACGCAGTTAGTCTGCAACCAATTCACACTCCTGACCTGTTCATTTATATTAATAATGATTTAATCTAAGATCGCCTTTCATATATGGGAGTGTTCTATTGTGTACGACGGTAGGCCTATCTGAACATGATATTTTATTAAGATGTATTGAAATGAGAGAAATGCGTTCACGAAATATAACAAGATATCACGGATTATATTTCATATGGCAAATTCTATACGTGTAGGCCTCAGAATGTCCACATTGCTTGGATAACATTAACGCCTACTGCTGTTCCCGCTGCTGATACGGTATTGAGCAAATGGTGGTATCTGTCAGCTGTAGTTCACAGAGCGCAGCTGTGTTATTACAACTTGACACCTTATACAGCCACCTCTAGACAGCTGACGAGGTCGCAGGATCACAACCCAAATGTCAGACAGGTCACGTCCTAGTGTCTAGACAAAAATATGGTCTTTTTAATAGATTAATTAAAATAATATAAATTTGTCGACGAAATATAAATATTTTAAAATCGGGGTGTATATGTAGCCTATGCAGGCCAAAACCAGACAGTTCTGACGACATCCACTCTGCCGTGAAAAATGAAAAAACAGTATCTGCTTACTATACAAGTAAGCAGATACTACCCTTTAGTTTTGCAGAGCTGTACTGTTGCAGCTGCTCCCGTCATGAGCATCGTGTATGCAGACCTGTGTCTGTCCTGTGTCACAGCACTATACGCGGGGATATACGGCATGTCAAAAATAAGAAATACGGGAATTTCGTCTTTATATCTAGCCTAACTGATAAATACGCAGCACAAAAATTTAAAAACTTTTGCATATGGTCATATATATCATCAAGCCAAAAGAAAATAATCGATTTTTTGATGATTTTAGCCTAGGACAGTCCCTTTAACAAATACTTTATTTATTCTAATAAATGCCCTGCCAGGCGGTAATTAGAATACCCCTAGCTGAGTCAACAGAACAGGGGGAATGGCACTTATTAAAAAGAAAAATGACATGACAATAGTATAAAATATTCTAGAAATATAGGCAAACATGTACACACAATAGAAAATCAGTAGGGCCAGATCTGACCGGATTGAACAAATTCGCCGATGCTGTTTTTCGGTCGGTTTCAGCACAAGGGGCCAGCAAAAGGGTTAAAATATGTAATTGAACAATTCAGTCTCGCTTAACCCTTACACTGCTGCCTAAACATGCTAAAATTTGCAGCATGTGAGGTTTCCCACTAAGTAATATCTGGCACGTTTTTTCTTCAAAAAAACATCTGATGAACAACTGATATTAAAAGCCATTATATTACAAAATTAGTCAGTTAGCTATCTTTAAAGCGCAAATAGAAAGGCACCACAAAACGAAAGTAAATTAAAAATTTTTTTTTTTTTTTTTTTTTAAATTTATTTGGCGACTATAGTCGCACACAGCAGGCTGCGCTTGGTTAATTTTTGGTGATTATAGTCGCCCATAGCAGTGTAAGGGTTAAGCATGTTAAGAGGTTAAAAGGTTAATGGTGTGAGGTTACACAATGAGTACATGATGTCCTACGGCGGCCTGATATAACCCTGTAACATCAAATTTCAGAAAGTAACCTTCCATTTTATTCAATTTATGACACTTAGTGCACACAAGTTTAATAATGATAATTAAATTCAAGAATAGTGATGGTCGATTTGTAAAAGAAAAAACAATTTAGATACTCCAATGGATGTAGAGCAATGTTCTCCAGTAGTTACGTACAGGGCAGACAATCTAAAAAGTCATATTTTATTTACAAGTTTATATACAGATATAGTTTAGGCCTACACACAAATAATATCTACCACTTTCCGTGGATATTATTTGTTAAGAAAATACTATGTGGTTGTGGTCTCTTGGGGGTCTGGCAAAGCCAAACTATTCCCACTGGGATAGACCTCTTTAACTATCTAATTACAGCGCCTCCGAGATCAAATCCAATAACTTCAGAATGTTGAAACTAAATCATGAAAGAGAAAATTACCTAATCAGTCTACCAGCAGCACTATGGATTCCACTCTGTAAATTTGATGTCGAAATCATAAACTCCCTGTTGAAAAATTCAGACAAAATTCACAGGACAGAAATTTAATATACTGCCCTTTATGCCACATAAATGAAGTGGGAGACGAGTTCCATTACGTATTAAAATGTCCTTTCTTTGCTGAGCAGAAAAAGTCATTACTGAGCAAACACATATTTACACATCCCTCGATTTTTATTTTTTATCATGGTATGAATGCGAGTGGAACTAATTTACTGAAACTATCTAAACTCATACAAATTATCGTTAAGTATGTGAATGCATGGATAAAACAAATGTTGTAATTTTACTGTATGCCTTCCTGGTAAACAAATGAAAATTTATATATCTCACCTATATCTCACATGTCTTGTAACAAGATAAAGAGAATAAACTTGATGTGATTTGATTTGATATTTACAATTTTATAAAGTTTTAAAAATAAGCTAATATCTCAACTATTACTTGCAATACCCAAGGTATTGTCACAAGCAAGTAAAGTGTGCCTGTTTTCGTGGAACAATTGTAATCTGTGAACCTTAAATAGCCTTGATCTTTTTCATCATTTAATATATGATAAGGCTCATTAATGTATCACTGTGAGTGCCAGCACTTGCCCAAAATTTTACCAGCATTACCCAAAGTTTTCAAGCTTATGTTTTTTGCAACATAAAGTTCTGGACACAAACAACAAAATTTAGTGGGAAAATTATTTAATAACTGGGAAAATATTTAGTCCCGAGTGTTGTTTACTAAAGGACAATACTTGTGTAGGCCTACATACCGTATTTATTCTAGTAAACGCATAGATTCCAATAAACGCTCACTCCCTCTGTTTTGAAAATAAAACACACAATCATGTACACTATATCGTCAGTCACAGGTGAAACAATCCTAGTACCTAAATGATAGTTTTGAGTAAATTGTTTTTGAAGTTTTAAACAATGCTGAAAAAGTTGAATTAAATTAAAGTTAAATAAATGCCAATCCCCCTGTTATCTTGAGGGTATTCTAATTAATGCCCTGGTTGTTTATTAGAATAAATACGGTATCATGTATGCATTATAAATTATTTTCTTTTAAAAAAACACATACATCTAAAATAATATATTTCAATCAATCATATATTTATTATTTTTTCATTTATTCAATTAGAAGTTAACCATGTTAACAACCAAAATACTTATTACTCGTAGTCAATTACTTTACACAGTATCAGTACTTGTTCTCAAGTATGAAAATCAAGTGCTTGTACTCAAGTAGGCCTACTTTTGTTCAGTACTCGCCCCGAGTCTTCAATAAATTTGTTGTATGTATATGCTACAGACTACTGTAATGTGTATTGGAGGGTTAAACGCCTTCTACAGTTATACATGTTATAAGCTATTTATATCCTACAAACCATTAGCATATATGTATGGAATACCAAAAGCAACAATCTGATATATATACGTGTACATATATGTGTATCTTGAATTTTTTATTTTCAGTTTCCCATCTTATCAGTTTCTCGGTCTGGGCCAGGTAAGCCTTTTTTTCTCAGTTTACTTTATGTCTGAATATTTTGTTCATTAGTTTTTATGCAAGCTTAAATTGTCTTAAGGTAGTTTCATGCTGGCTAATTGTCAATTATCATTCTAATGCCATGTATATATCATGTAGCAGGGCTGGAAATTAGCATCTGTCCGCCAGCCTATAGCGTGTGAAATTTGCGTCATAGCAATGTTAGATGTCATCTGAAGAATTAAAGTCTACAGGTGGATCGTCATAATCTGTTTAACATAGATTGTAGGCCCACAGGATTAGGGTCTGTCAGAATTAAATAAATATTATGTATCAGTGAAGTGAAAGATCTACCTACTTTAACTTTTGTGCTCCTGAATTATATGTTTCTACTTTTCATTGATTTAAAGCTTCAATTGTTAACGTAATTACCAGCTTCAAATGATGAAAACTATTACTATATTTTTGAAAAAAACATTTGAAAAATTAATATTTTAATGTCTTGTTATCTACCACAAATAAGTTTATCATTTTTAACGTGATTATATTTTATGTAAAACTTTACTGAAACCGTATATATATATGTGGTCAGACTAGCAGCACAAGTTGTCTACCCAAATGATCCATATAGGTATAATAAAATTTACATATTATCATGATTATGATAGGTGCCGGTATATTAAATTGAATCATGATCCCGATGTACCTTAACCCTTACACTGCTATGGGCGACTATAGTCGCCCAAAATTAACCAAGCGCAGCCTGCTGTGGGCGACTATAGTCGCCGAAAAATTCTTAAAAAAAAATAAAAAAAAATTGATTTTTTTTTTTTTACTTTCGTTTTGCGGTGCCTTTCTATTTGCGCTTTAAATAGAGCTAACTGACTGATTTTGTAATATAGTGGCTTTTAATATCAGTTGTTCATCATTGCCAGATATTACTTAGTGGGAAACCACACATGCTGCAAATTTTAGGCAGCAGTGTAAGGGTTAAAGTGCTATCAGTACATTATAAAATTTACATCAATTTATTGTTATATCATATAGTTAAAAATGTGTGTCGCTGCAACCCACTATTTGATTAAGTTATTATACATTGCTTATAATATATGTGCACTATACCACAAATTGAATCAAAACATATGTCAATATACATACAACGTGCTAAAAAAGGCCATTTATAAGATGATCACCAGGCAGTTAGTGTTTTAAGTGTTAACAATCAATGGTAGGCTCCTATCTTGTGATTATGGGGATTAATTGCCCGTTATTTACCAGGTAGTTGCTATATAGTACAATGTAATGATAGTAAATGACATTGTATGATCACGATGATATATAGCAAGTTTGTCCTGGTTTTTTGTTTATTTCCTATTTTTTTTTTTTTTTTTGCACTATGCACATGTGCCAGGGCCCGCTCACGGGCTGTACATGTACCGGTATATACATGAATTTGTTTTCAATGTTGCAAAAAATGACCTTGAATGAAATTGTCTCAAAATTAATCCGAATTTTTTTTATTTTTCACTGACCATGCTAGCTGAATACTACTTGTCATGTTCATGTGCTCTTTCTTTTCCAATGCATATTGAAATGTTTTTTTTGTGACCATGGTTATCAATTGAAATGTTCATAATAGCCAGGATAATATTTCTGTACATGTAGCTTTAATTAAAAGCAATTAATTAAAGAAGTGAAACATATTAAATAGCATTTTTAATGTCCGTTGACCACATGGGCCAATATCATGATGCGCATAGACCACAATTATTTGTGATAGAGGGTAGGCTACATTGCATTATTAATATTTATGGGATCCTTTATCCAGACACAAAATAGATTTTTAGTCACCAGTTAACATAATTTCCAGGTTTTGTGAGCCTGAACAACCAAGCTATTCCTGACATATTTTATATAGTCTGTGTACCATTGATACCGTGATTGAATCGAACAATTCAGAAGTATTGCCGACAACATGAAAATGAATAGTGCTGTGTTTCTAGCTCTTTTGTTTTTTTCATTTCAGATGATCACAGCTATTGTCGTGTTATATTCAGCAAAATGTTTGGGAATGATTTCTTTTCCCGACTATAGCAGGGATATTGTACATAAAGTAAGAATTCGATTTGGATACACTCTGTGATGGGCTTTCCTCTCAATGAAAATAACAATTTTAAATGATTCATGCTGTCAACTCAATTTTATAATTCTATTGATTTATAGATATATGTGATCTTGATACAGGCTCAGCCAATGACCAGTGATGACCACAATTTCTCCACCTTGTGGATCTGACATAGGAGGCATCTCAGGAGATGCCAACACTTTGGGTTCACCATTGATCACATCACATGTGTTGTTTAGCTACCCTGAGCCAGGGGTGTTTGTGATGGCCGGGCCCTGCTCTCTCTGTTATATATAATTTTTGCTATTTATTCATGATATTCCATGAATAGTAACCTTTCTGATCCAAAGACACATACTGTACATGTTACTATGTATTTTCATGTAGTTTATAAAGTAAAAACTTGTATAATCAATACAGAATGTTCATGGGCCATGTACATTGCAGTGCTTCATCTAGGATTTCAAAATAGCCAGGCTCCACCTTTTATTAGGGAGCACTTAATCATGCACATTGTGCACGAGGTTAGGCACTTCCAGTACTCCACGCCCATGCTCAGAAACCACAAAAGCTGCAGTTAAGTATGTAGGCCTACTGTACACACCTTTATCAGGCAGTAAGTCTTACCGGTAGGTATGAATGCACAACATTTGTCAATAGATGTACAATGAAGTTTTATTAAACAGCTTCTAAAGGAGGTAACAATTTATCCTGTGTGACCATGACATAACAATAGTTCAAAGGGGCATGGTCACTTAGAACTGAATATTGGAAAGGCAAAAAGGCACTCATGAAGGGTAGCATGGTGCTGCACCGTGTTAGAAATAACTCTAAGAGACAACAGTTGATATTCTTTAAAGAAATCCTCATTGTACAATTTCTTATCTTTAATGCCATGGGAACAACTTAAGTACTATCCCTTCAACATCCTATAGACCCATCAAAATGTCTCAACCTCTTGTGTTTACAGTTGATAAGTACGTTTTTTTTATTGTTAAACTATTGGACTAAAATATTTTAGCAATAAATGGTAAATTCAGTAACTGTTGATTCACCTGGCAAGGTTTGAATTTGTAACAACCATGACTAAAACTAGGTGGTGCTGTGGGCTATTCCCAAACATCAATATATGCTTGACTAGTGTAATCTAGTCATAGACTACGAAAGATATGCCACCAAATGTTGCAAGACAAAAGACTTATATTTAGGGTTATCACATAAAAAGCCTGTTGAATCTACGTAGGCATATGGCTAGTCCTCATCGTTAGAATAACTTTCATGTAGCTACTGGTTGATTACCTCAAATACTGTAGATCTGATAATTTTTGCATACATGTTCAAATTTTTGCCTATTTCTGATTTTTTGGACTTTTTACAAAGTTCAGAATTCGAGAATTTTCATTTTTCTATATAGTAGCACCATTATAATAATAATTTTCGTAAGCTTCTTGAATTTGAGAATTTTTCCTCTTTGCGAAATTTATGCAAATTAAAACCTCGCGAATATCACCAGATCTACAGTATTATACCATGTAGTGTACGTACATGTACTGTAGTGTTGATAATATGACTTGAAATTAGAAAGCCTGAAGTCTTTATATGCCAATACTGTAATGCTCAATGATTATGATGATTGGGCTAATTAAATGTCATGAATCAATTGCTTCGTAGATTTTATTAGCCTTATATATGTGCTTAGAACTTTATGTGTCTAGTACCATTGATACATTAATTTTTTTCATCCTAGTCGGGGTTCCAAATACCCAGTCGACCCACTCGCCATTGGCCCCTTGTTTTTGCTGTGGGCTAATCAAGTTGACATCAAAGGTGGCTCACATTGCGAATGTATAAAAGCTAAACTTTCCATTGAAACAGAAAACATATTGTTATATTCTTCAAAATCATGGTTTACTGAAGTATAAAATGCATTAACAGATAATCCCCTATTCAGTATATGAACTATTCACTACTGCACCTGAATTTCTCGAGTACTTTCTGGAAATCAGGAGTGGTCAGGTTTTCATAGGAGAAATTTGATGAATTTGATGTGGGCGAGCAAAATTAGCATCTGAGGGGCCCACATGACGACCAGAGTTTTTGTAGGTATATTGGCCCCTGCTATTAGAAAAAGTGAAAAGGTTTTTGTCATGTTACCATGTTTCTGTCATTTCAGATAATGCCATTACCTCTTTTCTACATGGGCAATCTTGTGACTGGATTGGGTGGTACACAGAAAATAAGGTAGGCATAAAACATATATGATGCAGTAAATGGTACAGTGGAGAGCTACATAGAAATCCACTATGGAAAAGAATGAATTCACCTATTTGTGGAAAATTACATGTAGAGTGCCTGCCTCCAATATCACGAGAGGCCTAGGTCAATTTTAGAAATATGGGCACAGTTTTTAATTGGTTATCTGCCTGTTTGAATCACCTTAGAATTATGTTGTATAATCAATCAACTATACCATCGGCCTACAGGATGGAGCAAGTAGTACCCGAGTAAATGATTTGACTATTAAAGATAGAATAAGAAAAGTCAGCACGACACAAAGCAGTCAATGCACAAAACGTCAAAAGACCTAAACAGCTTTTCCTTGTAAACACAATTTTCCATATTTAATGATATTTACAGTTCTTTGGCACTGAGGGCTACATGTAAATCGCATTTTCTATTAAAATAATGTAACTCCACATATTTCCATCACAATTATGAATTATTGTAAACTAGCAGAGCATTAGTCAATTAGGGCTCACTTCAGGGTTGCCACAGGTCAGGGAATTTTTATTTTTTTTCTGACGGTCAGGTAAAACTCTGGGAATTTTGAGTCATTCGCAGGCCTAATAATAAGGAGTGTGTGGTTTTATAACATAGGCTTAGAAGGTTTCATTGGGCCTATTATCACAATTATTGCAAGTCAACGTTAGCTTGATGTTGGGCTACTGTTTAAGACACTTCCCCAACTTGTACCCACCATTTTTTTAAGAGTGTGTCTATCGCCTGTCACACCTGCCCTCAAAACACTGATAAATGCCAACAATTATGAATAAAATTTTGCCCGGTATGACAGTTTTACTATGGTCTTCCCAATTGAAAACCCATGTAATCCATCAAGAATACAAGACTATCAGTTATCTAGATATTAATGCGCTCTCACCATACGCAATGAAATGATTATGACAGGTATAAACATACACAGCTTTTTTTTGGAAATGGATGCAGCTGTGTTCTGTTCTTCGCAAAGGTAGATGGAGGTGTATGAAATTGATGTGTAGGCCTATCTGTTGACACCAGATACATTTTTTGTTGGCCTAAGCCTTATGGGATGTGTCCTGTAAAAATAACAGCAAAGTTGCATGCATACAGCAACAGACGCCAGCCAGCAATGACCTGTGTATGGTGAAAAACAGTACCAGTATGTTAATTTCCTTTTGAACTGAAGACATATCTCGATACTGGCCATCCACGTGACAGCATGTACACCAGGTCTGTGCACGGCACCTGTGGGTTCAGTTTTTAGTTGGTGCGAGTGCTGTGAGACAGTACTACTGTATGTTGATTCAGCATGTATAGATACTTTGCTGGGTGGCGTAGTCCTACAAAAAACAAAATCGCAAGTGAAAAGTCAGGATTCAAAAAGGACAATAATGTATACGTTTGGATGAATTAAAAATGTAGCAGACAAAGCTGAATAGTAACAGATGAAGATGCGGGTATGAAATTGTGTCCAGTGACGTTGTACAGGGAGGAGTAGCGCACCGAACGCGAAACTGCGAAAGCTACGTGCATTGATATATACTATAGATGTGCTTTCATAGTCACATAATAGTAAAGTGTCTCAAAGATTCCATTTGAGTACTCAGGGTTTCCGCCAGAGGGGGTGTTCAAAAGAAGAAAAAAATTCAGAGTTTTCAATTTAAGTGCTTAAAATAGCCTATTTTGAAAGAAATGACAGCAAAAAAATGGAATATATTTTTCTTTTCTTTGCCAACAAGGAGGGGATATCCCCCCCTGTGGTGCTGAGTGGGGACCTCCCCCGGACCCCCCCCCCCCCTGGCGGAAACTCTGGGACTGTAGTACGTCACTTCTCATCACATCGTCCACAAAATGGTACAAAAATATAAAAAATAATGACTTAATCTATGGGAACACAAAAGGGTTAACAATCTATCTGTTTTTATGTGATAATAAATTATAGCTACTTTTTATTAATTATATATAAATTTATAAATATAATATTTGTATTTTTGAAAGAATAGAATTATTAAAGTTTTGTTTTATTTTTTGCAGCTTACCGATGTTCATTGTTTTACGGAGATTCACAATTTTAATTACTATGATAGCTGAACATGTTGTATTGGGGTAAGTTTTGAATCAGATATATTAAATGTTCAATAATAAGGTTAGCCAGAATTTCATATTTTTAATACACATACAGCAGATGTCAACCCAATAACCCTTATATAGACCTAATCATGTCTAAGGCCATTTTATTTTATAATTTATTTATTTTTGCTTCAAAGAAGAAATGAGCATTAACTTTTTATATTGACATGTTTTAATGGAAAGTGTACATGTGTTTACAAATATTTTTTACTTGGAGCTGTGAGTTTGATAGAAGACAATCAGAAGAAAAATCATAACAATTTGCATAATGCATAGCTATTTTATAAGAGGTTATTTTTCTTTTAAACCAAAAATTGTGTAGGAAATTCCAGTTTGAAATGAGTGAAACAGACATAGAGAATAATTTATCTCCTTGATATTTTTATGCATTTTCGCATGTTGATGAAATGTGTCGTTTTTTTTAGTTATTTTATTTCACATTTTTTATCTGCATTTGATAGGGTTATTTGAATGTATCCTGCCCTACATGACTTTGTATTTTTGATTTCAGAGTTATTGCCAGCAAGCAGGTCAAATTTTGTGTATTTTTGATGATTGGTGGTGCACTTGTTGCGGCGAGGTATGTTTATAATATCAGTTGAGGAAAGGTGTCTAGTGTAATGAAATATTTCACTGGGTACCCACAGTCATGGAGAATTATGGAAAACCATGCAGATTAAAAAAATAAAATCCAGGCCAGGAAAAGTCGTGGAAAATGAAAATTTGGCAAAAAGTGGCCTATCTGTAAAATATTTTACATGCAAAAAGTAAGAAACTCTGCATACCCGGTTCTGCTTTTAATCGGGCCGCTGTGGAGGTGGAGGCTCTACAATTTCAAATATACATTTTTATATTCCTTTAAGAAGTCATGGAATTCTTTAAAAATGGTCATGGAAAGTCATGGAAAAGTCATGGAATTTCATTTCCAGATCTCTGTGGGAATCCTGTTTCATTTACACAGATGTGTAAATTCATTTTTGTATCATTTTTAGCCCTTTGCAAAAATAATCTTATTTACTTACACATGTAAATACACAGCATTTGCACATACCTGTGTAAATACAATAATCATTTTATAACCCTCAGCCATTAAGGCTGTGGGGTATAGTGATCACCAGAGGCGCCGGGTGGGCAGACGGGCGGGCGGTGCAGATGCGTGTAAGCGCAAAAACTTCATAAAGCCTTCGACTTTCGACCTTCATTTTTTTACCTCATGTGTATGACACTAATTTGAAGGTCAAGTTGACATTCAGTGACCTTGACCTAATTTCAAGGTCACCAGGTCAAGGGAACCAAAATGGCTTGTAAGCACGATATCTTCATAACGTCTTCACTTAGGGCCTTCATTTTTTACCTCATATGGGTGACTCTAATCTGAAGGTCAAGTTCGACATTCAGTTACCTTGACCTAGTTTCAAGGTCACCAAGTCACGGAAACCAAGATAGTATGCAAGCACATGCATACTACTAACACTGTATCGTCTGACATTTATTTTATCTACCGCCCAAGAAAACTCAAATGCGCGGAGCTTGATGAACACAAACGTCCAAAAAAGTTTTTTTTACTATTTTTCAACCTGAACATGTATTCTGGGACTGGTGCTGCTCCTCTATATTATGTAATCATGGATGGACTCAGCAATGGACTAAGTAGCTTAATTCAGACCATGCATAAATTTTTACTGGGGTGAATAAAATCGTATGCCAACGTCATGTTTTGTGTGTATTTTTTCACCCCCCCCTCCCCCTCTGAAAGTAAAGTTACTCACTTTTCTCCACCTGGTTTATAAAAAGGGGGTTAAAGGGGTAGTTTACTATACATCAATAATGGTCTAAGGCTATTTCCAGAAAGCATTGCAGATATAGTAATCATAAGAGCCTCCTGATGAATTATTATGAACATAAACAATCCTAAGGCTTTAGGACAAGTTACAAATTTATGTGTAAATGACATCTTTCTATTTTTTTCAGTGCTGACCTTGCTTTTGATTTGGTGGGCTACGTAATGATTTTTCTGAATGATTGTTTCACTTCAGCTAATGGTGTGTACACCAAGAAAAGACTTGATGCAAAGGTTAGTCAACTTAAGCTTAAGGGGGATGACTTCTTTTGTGGGGGGCGGGGGGGGGGGGGGGGGGGTCATGGATGTAGGCCTATACCATTCACACTGTTAGGGTGTAAGCCTAAACTGTTATCATTTTATCCTTGTGTAGCCTAATCTGTAAAACATGCCAGATTATCAGTCTGACTGCAAGCTTGCAGTGTACAATGTGTCTATCACCCTTCATGTAATACCAGTGATTTTATAATAAAGCCGTGTGTGGAACTGATATATCCCATCATGCCAGATTTTGACACCTTTTAAAATGCACTCGAAAAAATTCTTTGTTTGATTGAAAATACATTTATTTAATTACATTAACAATTCTATCTTATTTTGTGTTGTTAAATGACAAGTAAATTTAATTGTATTTATCTGACATGCAAACAATTGTTTCTCGACAAAAATATAGTGTTATTCCCCAATTTTTTTCTTCTTTAGGAGCTCGGCAGATATGGTGTTTTATTTTACAATGCCCTGTTTATGGCACCACCATATGTGGCAATGATGTGGTACACTGGAGAATTAGAAATGGTGAGTACTGAATGAAGAACCTTCCAGGCTGATGTAGCCCACTACCCAAATTTTGTCTTGCCCCTTTAACCGCCGGTGCCGCATATATTCGAGTTTTCATTTTTTATTAGCCCATTAAGTACCACCTTTTAAACATGTTAAAGATAAAATGAGATGTCAATCAGAAATATTTGAAAACAGTTGACCTCCATTTTGGCAAATCTGAATAATTTTCACTCACTTGAAGTTGTGGATCGCGTCAGCGAGACACAACTTCAAGTGGGTGAAAATTCAGATTGAATAATTTGGCGGTCAAAGGGTTAAGACTTATTGTGCTGACCGCGACTATTTTAATTTTAATCTGTTTTATTAGCTAATTAAACCACTCTTATTGGGAATGAAATGACCGTTCAAGCGTCAAGATTTCTAAGTATTTGGTCTCAAATTAAACAAATACATGTATGACTAATTTTCAACCACCTGAGTTTTTGGATAGTGGTTGCGAAACACAACTTCAAGTAGATGAAAATTTTAATTATTTAGTTTAGCATGATAAGGGTTATGTTTGATCCACTAATCAGTATTGATGGATTGCTCTTAAGAATGTTGACATTATATTATTATGCAACTTACTCATAACTCAGAATTACAGTTTTTAAACAGAGTTAGTCATGTCTCATAATAATTTTCACCTATCCCTTACTTAGAACAGCATAGCCTTGTCTATATGACTGATTGCCCATAATTTGTTACCATGAGATTTTTTAACCTGCCTGCCTCGGCGCTAACATTCTTTTGTGGCTGCGATAACTTCCAGTTTTTCATATATCCTGGAAAAAATTGTTATTTGTGTTGATAAAAGCCAATGCGAAAAAATTGAAATGGCCGATTTAGCATGATTGATCACGTTTTACGTCCTACTAGGCATTTTACCATTTCCTTGTGGGTGAGATAACTTTCAGAACTTTTTCCTGTATCCTGCCCAAATTTGTTCTGCATAATAATCAGTTAATAATAACCAGTTCGCAGACAAGTGCAAAAATGGCTGAGAGAAAGTCAAAATGGATGATTTATCGCACAAGATGACCAATTTATTAAGATTTAGCACATTTTACATCATTCATTTTACAATACTGGCACAGACTATTGCCCAGTGTGCTCTTGTTACCTACAGTATACAGGTATATGATATACACCATCCAGTCATCTAGAAGACATTATTTACTAGATTTTTTTTTCGAAAATGTACTGATGTTGTGAATAAGGAACTATGCAGTCTTGATTCCATTTTAAATGTGTATTTTCTTTTTTTACAGGGTCTCAGTTTTAATAGTTGGGGGAATATGATGTTCCTCGCCTGTTTCAGTTTGTCCTGTTTCATGGGCTTCATTCTCATGTACTCAATCGTACTCTGCACACAATACACATCAGCATTAACAACAAACATTGTTGGTGTTCTTAAGGTTGGTATACTACTGATGTGCATATTTCTGTAAGCCTCGGGATACATGTACATATATGTGTTCAGTACATATACACCGTCGCCACCGACGACTAGCACAGTTTCGGCTCTCATTCAAGAACTACATCAGTTTTTATCCCCCGCCCGTAGGGGATAGGTGATTTTAATCACCCCAGGATTTTGTCCAGCATCCGGCATCACATTTTCTTGTAGGCGCAAAAACTACTGGTCAATTTTTTTTTAAATTTTAACATGACATTCCTAGCAACATGGGGATGTGCAAGTGATTTTTTAAAGATGCTACCAAAATTTAAAATGGCCGTGGGCGCAAAAAATTTAACGTCAGAAATTATTCAAATTTTTTAAACACATTCCCCACAATATGGAGATGTGCAATGATTTTTTCAAGGTTTTGCTGAAATTCAAAATGGCCGCCACGGATCAATTTCAATTTTTTTGAGGTCGCAAAAAATTAGTCGTAAATTATTCAAATTTTATAATCACTTTCCCCCCGATATTGAGATGTGCATGTGAGATTTTCAAGGTTATACAGGAATTCATCTTTCAAAATTTTGGTAATGGGATCTTATCCCCCGCCGATATTATCAGCAGCATGCCTGTCAGCGTCTGTCTGCATTTAGTTCCTAGACAATATCTCAGAAACCGTTAGCTGGATTATCTTCATATTGCGCACATCCCTTAGGTTGGGGACCTTTGGGGGTTATGACTGATGACCTAATTTATTAACTTTGATTTTACGGCCATTATTGACTTTAATTAATGTCAGAACACAGGTTCCTTTTCCAGTAAATATCTCGGAAAGCATGTGCTGGATTGTTTTCATATTGCACAAACCCATCCCTTAGGGGGTGTAGATGTCCCTTTTTCAGGTTATGACCTTCAAATGACCTTGGTTTTTATTGATTTTAATTACCCCTTTCACCGCGGATGTCGCCAAAAGGTGACCCCCTGGCAGACCGCGGATGTCGCCAAAAATCATTAAATACTGTTTTTAGTTAAAAAATCAATTGATTCAGCGCTCAGGCAATTTATGACATCATAATCCCGCTGTTAAAGGGTTAATGGCAGGTGATAGGTTCCGTTTCTGTGTATTATCTCGGAATCTGTTTGCTGGATTGTTTTCATATTGCGCACAAACATCCCTTAAGTTAAGGGGTGTAGATGCGACGTTTAGGGGTTATGACCTGTGCCCTAATATTTTACCTTCAACTTTGTGGCCATTATGCGGTGATATCGTGGTTATCAATCGATCGATCGATCATCCCTGGCATAGTGATGCATGAACGCTACCAATCTAGCCAAATGGTCGACTTGCTGGCCAGAGTTTTAATCACTCCAGTCTGCCATACACACCCGGCTACATATTCCCTCTGAAATATCTGCTCGTCCCTGAGCAGCATTCAACACACTCGTGAGTTGAATTCTTCATTTTCCTGCTTACCTCATGCACTGTTTACTGCAAACGTGTTGGCTACAAACTTGGAATAACAACCGTCATTGGGCAATATAGTAACAGTGTTGAAAATGCCCAGCATGGGGATCGAACCACTGACCCTGGCATCGTGATGCCTAAGCGCTACAAATCTAGCCAAGGAGTCGACTCAGTGGTCAGAGTAGTAATCACTCCATTGTCAAAAATGATGAATGGGACCAACATAAATTAAAGGGTAATTATCTAGCTCTTTTTTAATATGCATCTATAAAAAATTAGAGTAAACTCTAAAAACATCAAAGCACAGGCAATGAGATAAAATTGCTAATGTTTTGTGTCCAGCCTTAGCATTAAAGTTAACTTTTTTCATATGTTTTTTTTTTGACATGTATTTGTTTGCATTTTCAGAATTTGTTCGCAACATACCTGGGAATGTTCATAGGTGGAGATTATGTGTTCAGCTGGTTGAATTTTTTCGGTGTAAATATAAGGTAAAGTTTACAAAAAGCATTTATGATTAATATCATTTTAGCTGAACAAGCATACTGAACAGAACAATGCCCCTGTGTATGTTTTACACTGACAACTGAATAATAATAATTTTTGCTGGTGACTTCACTTGACTTGAATATACTTGTATAGTCTCGAAATCCTTGTGCATGCATGTGATCTATCATATTACATGTATATTGATTAGCCTGGGTTTTGACGTAAGAGTACCTACCAGTAGTTCTAAATCAACCCTTATCTCGCTAAGTTAATTATTCATTTAAATTTTCACCCACTTGAAGTTGTGTTTCGCTACCGCGACCCACAACCTGAAGTGGGTAAAAATTATGCCTATTTGTTCAATTTGAAATAAAACATTTGCAAATCTTGATGTTTAAACATGCATGTGATTCCCAATATCAGTGATTTAATCAAATAATAAAATAGGCTAAATCGAGACAAGTCGTGATCAGCAGGTTAAGGGTTAATGTAGAGCCCGGTCTCTCATGATCACTGAATAAGTGGCAGATATTAAATACTCAAAATCACAGCTTTCAACAGTAGTTTGGCATGATGTGGAAACGGGAAAGCTATATTATTGACAATCTTAAAAGAGGTAAGCAGAGTGAAGCCTGAATTCCTGTGTATAGTGTGAAAACTTGCTTTTTATCGGGGATGACTTCTGGGATTGAAAACACTTATCAATCACTCGAACAAAGTACCTCTTCATGTAAAACGGCTGCAAATCACAGGGCGAGCAAAGTGCTGGATAATCTAAAAATTGGTACCAAGTAACATTTGTTTCCAAAAGCACCAATCATTCAAGTTTGGACATCAATCAGAATCAGTTTTCTCATACTGCATAGAATTGGAACAGCATTCAAATTTAAATTACTATCTGCTGGTAACTAGAGATGTGTTTTGCTATAAGACGAATAGGAATGCACCCCTGCCAAACATTTTAAATGACGCAATATTGTCACGGGCAAGTGACGACTCCAGCCAACAATATTACAAATTTTTCAGGACTTATAACTGCAAGCTCTATGGTCAAGCGGAAACCAATTCGGAATAAATTACTTAACCGGGGGACATTAGAACACTCATCGTTCAGATTACACGTATCGAACAGATGATAAAACAGAGCGATATCAAGCAAAATCGGCAATTAATAACTATCGATATCATGGGGAAAAACGTCGAACAGACAATTCAACGCAACTTACAAATAGTAAGCTCCAGGAAGGCACAAAGCTTAGGACAACTATCTACATGCTTTATTCTAATATAAAATCACTCTGACATATATACACAGTAGGCTATAACACATTATTCAAAAACGATAAGGCACCTTACAGCTTGTGACTTGGCAGCAACAGAGATTTGCTTTAGCAGATCCCTGTTCATGCTACAACATGTGAACTGAAAGCTTATATAAAAAAAGACCGGATGAGTAAATGCTCACCTGATGCTAACTCACTAGCAATTTATCGCTTGTGACATTGCCACAATTTGATATTCAAATGGAACATGCAAAACCAGGCGGTATTTAAATACCTGGTGGTGCAATAAAGATTACTTTGTGCCAGTTAACCCTCCTCTGGACTACAGGGTATAACAGGCGTAGGACAGTTATGAGTATATTAGGCTAGTGCCACTAGTTATGTCCCGGCCCCACGATCCTTACACTAGATCACTAACGGGTCCCACCGGCCACCCACTCGCGGCTTTCGCCTTGAACACTAGATGATACCAAGTAAGTACTGTTTACATCTGGACCATAACCCAATTAGAAATCCTGATCACCTAATCTCCTAGATCTAGGCACCACTATCTACCCTTTAAACATAACCGATCACCAACCCTTCTAGACCTAGGCACCACTAACGCTGTCTACCACAGACACACATTTCTCATCACTAGAGGCACTCTTTAGGACTTAACCATAAAAATTAAAGTAAAGTACAATAAATAATACTATTGCCTGTACTTGGCAATAGGCCTAAACTTCCCCACTGACTAATATGGATTTGGAAGAATAATATAGCAAAGGGAATGGTCAGGATCTGTCATATCTTTTAATGATAATCAGGTACAAATTATGTGGATCTACACTATTCAGCTATTAGTTTAACTTGATAATTAAAGGACTTTAACTGAATGTAATAATATAAATTACCAGCTGACTGCAAGATTATAATGTATGACAGTCTGGTCACACTAGAATCATAGTCATTATAATGTTGCATAGACTTAAATCTGATATCAACAGTATCACTGAAATTAATGGTGAAAAGAATCAATTATTATTTAGATACAGACAGTGCAAGTGCCTACATACAAAATCAAGAGTGATTCAACCTAGCGGTTCATCGGGTGACTTGTTCACAAAGTCAAAAATAAGAAATGAACGCCATTTTCTTTAAAATCACAAATATTGGTTTCGCTGTGTGTGTTAGATTTACAGATGTATTTTGTGATGTTTATCTGTTATTTTACTTGTTATACATGTTGTTCATCCATTTATTTTTCTAGTGTCACCGGGAGCTTGATCTACTCATACATCACATTTCGACAGGCAACAATAGTTTCAACCAACGTTGTTCAAGAAGAAAGCTCCACAGACTCTAAACCCTCACCTAAAAAGAATGTCACCACCATGTAGATGTGTGGTATAACTATAGTGGGTATTTGTAATTATACTGTGCTGTAAGGCATTTTCTACGCTATTCCCTAGACCATGCTTCAATTATTCTGGTCTACTGTTAAAAGAAAATAAATTGTCAATTGAATGTTAATTAATCATAATTATGATTCTTGTAAAATACACATCACATTGGTCTCTTGTTAATCTTTTCTTATACAGTTTTAAATCTTCATCACAGTTTGACCAATTAGTTGCCTTCTTGCTAAATCGACTACTGTAATTTCCATCTGACAAAATAATGTATCTAAATGTTTATACTGTTAGAAAAAGTGTCGCTTGGCACCAGATACACTGCCAAAAAAAGTTAAAGGTGCTGGCCAGTGGCCTAGATGTAATTCCAAAAGTCCAATATAAAAAATTACTTCAACATTCCAAAGATGTGTTTTTATCGTGTCAGCCGCAATTGTAGGTTATGTATTATGATGTATAAATGTAAATAATCCAGTGTTTAACTTTAGCACTGTTGAGAGATCATGTATCATCTATCCGCTGCCAACTGTCATGATATTATTTTTATACTGGAACGTTTTGTAAATATAATAATTTGAGTCATGATGATGTACATAAATTTCACATCAAATTGTGTGTGTAAAAACTTACATTGCTATCAGCCTATTGAGAAATATCGCCAATTTTTTAGCACGAATTTAGCATAGAATCTCATTTTTAAAATGTTTATGTAAATAGTGGGTCATCTAAACATTGGCATCGATTGTTGTTTACCTGCACATCCCCCATGTTTAACCCTTTAACCGCCGGTGCCGTATATATTCAGATTTTCATTTTTTATTAGCACATTTAGTACCACCTTTTAAACATGTTAAAGATAAAATGTGACATCAGTCAGCATATTTGAAAACAGTTGACCTCCATTTTGTCAAATCTGAATAATTTTCACTCACTTGAAGTTGTGGATCGCGTGAGCGAGACATGACTTCAAGTGGGTGAAAATTCAGATTGAATAATTTGGCGGTTGAAGGGTTAACACTAAATGTGTGACATTGATCTATCGAGGGTAATTGTTTTTGCTATATTATTATATTGTGGGTCTTCCCAAAGTTATTTGTTAATGAATGTATAGTTGAGTTTAATGTTGAAGTTTTTCACAAACAAAGGGGTTATCGGTAGTCTGATAGTCCCATCGCCGGCTCAACGTTAATGAGGTTGGATTAACAGTGAGGTAGCAGCATTGTGTGAACATTCTGTGATAGCACGCACACACATTATATATTGTATAATATATAATGTATCATGACTGTACAATACTCTCTGTATCAATCAATGGCTGTGTTACATCACAACTGTAAACAATCAAATACTGTCATACAATTGACAACCTGTCTTGCACAGCGATTGTGATTTTTTATTCGGTGATTTGGAGGTACAGTAGTAATATTTTTTCTTTAGTTTGATGAAAATTTTCCATCAAAATCTGTGCAATAAATCATTAGAAGGGCAACTTTCAATCCGCTGGGGGGGGGGGGGCATTCAATGAACTGTCAAGCCTTGCTTTGCTCTTCTCCTTAATCCTCACATCAATAATGATCCTTGTTTGAGATGCAACTTTGTACACTAGTAGTTGAATAGTGGCCCCTTAGTGAGGGAGGAGAGGTCCTCATATGACTTGAATTAATACAATAGACTTGAATCAACCCGGGTTTTCCTAATAGGTTATGTTACTTTACCACACCCGATATTTTATATAGTCATCTTGATATGTTTTTATTTTTTGGAATATTTAATTTAAGGGTAATTGGACTATACAAGTGGATAGTAAAAAGCTTATACATCAGGGATAATAACATTCGCTGGATAAAATAATTTACTAACATTTGCCATTAGATGTCTTACCTTGAAAATGTATATTATATCTATGTTCATAAGAAAACCGAAGCCATGAATATAAATTAGCTGAACATTAAAATTGGACACATAGTTTTTAATTTTGTAAAAAGGAAGACTGGTAAATTGCAATAGGAGATAGAACGAAGTGTGAAATTTGTGAAAAAAATGGTTTCCAGGGCTACCTTTTCACAATAATTTGAATGCAGAACATGATGTGGTCTACACATACATATGTAGGCCTATACATAAATAGATCTACTAGATGGAAGATTAACAACATGTCAGTGGAATATGATCAATGTCAAATATAAAACATGTAAAATATGAAGCAACATCTAGAGAGAAATAAACAGTTTCTATTTTGTTATGGGTGGCAGTTATATTGTATTGCATTGTATAGCTTCACGGTTATTTATAAAGATAATGTAGTGTAAGTTTAACTTGATATGGACAACCACAATTTGTTTCTTTTGAGATAACTTGGATAATTACCAACGGCACTGAATGTCACTAAAATAAATCATATCCCCCTGGACAACAAAGTTGGAGGCTGTAGTTATGGTGTCCGTCCGCACACACAATGATCTGCATTTGTAGATATGCCTTTTGTGGGTTTTGACCTTTTACCTATATCTCTGAGCATAGACACCAACAATTTTGTTTCCGGAGCATATCTCAGAAACTCTAATGGGGTGATTACTATCATATTGCACACACGCATCACTTAGGGGGTTCCTTTTAGAGGTTACTGTAATAGGCCTATACTTTGATTTCGCGGGTATGACAGTTGATTTTTTTGGTCTGGAGACGTGCAATTGTTATCGCGCCATAACGACTGTCACCACCCTTCCCTACTAGTAAGCACTATGACGCAACGTCGTCGGTATAAACATAATGTATGGTCACGAATTAACTGGAGGGGGTGACTGACCATTGAGGCTAATGCACTTGACACGCGCTGCTCATTAATCCCTATCATTCCAACAGGTTATCATTTAATTATTATTCTGCTGCTGATTTACTACATGTGTCGTTTCAGTGAAATAGGTCTATATTGTTTTTAAAAAAGCTGATCGTATCTGTTTGATTGTGGGAATTTATAATAGCTATATCTGTGCACATATTTGTGTATATTTGCATAAATTTGGGAGTAACTATTGTCACTTAACTCAAAAATTTAGAAAAACACAGGCCAAGGAACGCGTCCACAGCTCCCTAACAACATTGAGTCTGTCCCTGGTGAACACAATGCGTTGATCTAGTGTTGAGGAAATGCTGGCCCACTGTCTTCGACGCTGGCCCAGTATCACGCCAGCACTGGATCAACGTCTCGTGACATCAAGACATCTATTATTAAACCCATTGAGCCCGCTGATTAATAGCAGTCATCAAATAAATCGAACAGAAAATATACCTGTTATCAAGGCCTTTGTACAAGCAGGTTTAGAATAAAATGGGAGTAAAATAAAAAATATTGGTATCGAGTTATGTTTTTTTGTCATAATAAAAATATATTTCATATGTTGTCATTCAGCCGTTGTCATTCAGTCATTTAAATATGAGTCCTAGGACTTAAACTTTCACAAGTTAGCGTGACCATCGCAAGAAAGGATTACATAACCACGGTCGACTGCACAGCGTCAGTCACACCCTTTAAAACCCACTCCCAAAGTTCACGAAACACTAATGTGGTGAACAATATTTCGCTTGGAATATGGTTTCGCGCTCACGGTCCTTGCGCGAAAATTAATTCCACTCGAAATAAAAGTATATTACAATATGACCTTCGACCCTACCCGTTTGACCTATATCTTGCAACCAAAATATCTCGTTTCTGTATCCTACCTAACCAGGTTCTTTTAGCGTGTGGGGCCGACACGCTGAGTTCTGATGCCGCTACGCTACTAATATCGCCGCTACGCTACTAATATCTCCGACACGCTGCATAAAGAGCAACACGCTGTCGATACTCTGGAAATAATCGTTCTTTTTTAATTCATTTAAAAATTGCAGGGCTGCTGTATCCCTGCAGCAAACACGAGGGGCTGACCCAATGCTGGGCTAATGATTCGCAGACAGCGGGCCAACATTAACACATCATTTGTGCAGCATCTCGTGTTTGCTGGTTAAGCAGTAGCTGTGACGTCCACATCGAGGCTGTGGATAACTGTATTCGTTTTACCTCGAAAAAATATTCGTTTTACCTCGAAAAAATATTCGATTCCAATTTCTCCTTAGAAGCCCATGTAAATAAACTATGCTCAAATGCTATCATATCACCAGCGATGATGTAAAGCGAGATTTCGTTGCACAGACCACAATTTTCCAATAGAGTCTGGTTGCCGTTTTATATAATTTATGTAATTTCAGATAATTTTCGGAAGTAGGCTTAAGACGCTGGATAAAATGCTCCGGTACTGTATAATTGTGTCATTTATTACTATTATTACATTGACTAACGTTAGGAATGAAAAATAATATAGAAATAATCCAGCGGTAAAAACGATTATGTAATATTTTTATATTTTACCAATTTATTAATTTTGTAGTCATTAAATATCATAAACGTATCATAAACAGTATCACCAACGGAATAAATTTTACCAAAAAAATTGTCTGATTTGCGTAAAAATTATTTGTGTCTACAATTTTTTATGATATATTTATGAGTTGTTGAATCATTGTAGTTTACCAATTTCAATGTACAGGTGCTGATATTTCTCTAGCACACAAAAGGTGCTAACAAAAGTTAACTTCACACATTTACCATTGCATAAGAAGCAGGATGTTACATCACCTTGCCCCTCTCAGTTGAACCCTTAATGCACTACAACCATGTCAAAAATTAGAAATACGGGAATTTCGTCTCTATATCTAGTCTAGCTGGTGAATGCGCAGCATAAAAATTAAAAAAAAACTTTTGCATTTCTAGTCTATGGACATGTTTACATCATATGGTCATATTAAGAAGCCAAAATAAAATCACCGATTTTTATGATTCTAGCCTGGGCCAGTCCCTTCAAGAACACGTTAACATCTGTCTTAAGAGAGCCTGAAAATATTTTACCTCAACATAAATCTAATATTAACAAACACAAGGTGCATTTGATGTTATTATTAAAAAAAATCAATCGGCAACCCTACTATCCAAGTTTATTTTAGTATATTTTTGAGAATAAAATGTGTGTCGGAGATAGGTTTCACACTTGAGTTGTAATTTAAATAACTTAAATAACTGGTAAGTCATTAATTTTGGATTATTCTGACCATTCTGAATTTAGGACAGGAATGATATGATTTATAACTCTCGATCAAGAATATGGTGTTTAATATCTTTGTGTTGCCTCAATGAGATTGATTCACATATCTAGAGATATAGTTCGTGATTAAAGAGTATTTTTCTCAAGTGTAGGCCTACGTGTAACCCAAGTTATAGTTCCAACTAGCTAGGTTGTCCAATGTATACATAATGCATCAAACATACTTTTTGTTATAGTCATCGAGCAATTGCCAATCTCAACCAATATTCGATCTAAGTATTAATTTTATTGACAGGGGGTACTCTCCCATGCACCTCACCGCGAACAGTTAAACTGAGGGGTTTGAGATTTTTAAGTGTTCTTTTAATAAATTGTACTTGAAAAATATATCAGCACCATGATTTATTCCAACTGACCACATTTCACTCCCATAGGCCCCTACTCAATAATAGGGGGGGGGGGGGTACAATTATTTTTAAATAATTTGAAGTTCAGGTGGAGGGTGTCCTGAAGATAGGCTACACAGTCATTTTGTACTTTATATGTAGGGAACGCACCATTTGATATCTTGGGGGGGGGGGGTGGGGGTGCTAGAAAAAAATTGAAAAAAATAGTTTGTCGCCACAAAAGTCAGAAAAAAAAGTGTGTTGAAAATGTGAGCAGAAAAAAAAAGTTTGCTGTCGAAATTGATGAAAAATATGTTCACCAGAAAAAACACCAAATGGTAACGTACATAATCAGATAATAGGGAAAGCATACGATAAAAATTTTCTTCGACAAAACATAAAAAAAAAATTGTTGGACGTTGATCGCCAAAAAAAAAGCTTGTTTTCTCTCGGAGGTGAAAAAAAAGTTTGCAAGCAACAAAAACTCTAGCCCCCCCCATAGATATCAAATGGTGCGTCCCTAGCTTTACTTGCTTTTGGGAGAGTAGCCCCCCCCCTCCCCCCTATGACTTAAATGTTCTTTAAAAATAATTTGGTTTGATTGAAAAATACAACCCAAAAACCTATTTGTATTGTGTTGTAGTTTCAATTCTGTAATCCATTGAAGAAATAGTGTAGGCCTACATCAATTTAAAGTTTCTTGCCAAATACTCAATTTTTTTCACAATTAGTAATTGCCACTTTGAACAATACTTAAAAAGGTTATCAATGAGTTCTGCAAATCTTCTATTGAATTTGACACCATAATTTAATCATCAGCAGTAACAAGTTACAATACTTAAAAATGTTATCAATGAGTTCTGGAAATCTAGATCTATTGAATTTGACACCATAATTAAATCATCAGCCCAATTAGCCCAAGCAGGAGAATCTTATCATTTACAACAATTCCACATTTTTCATTAAGATAGGCTCTGAGATCATTTAAAAAATCTACAAATATATCAGGACTATTTGGACCTCTTTAAAGGGACTCAATCAGGCTAAAATCTTTAAAAAATCGGTGATTTTATTTTGGCTTCTTAATATGACCATATGATGTAAACATGTCCATAGACTAGAACTGCAAACGCTTTTAATTTTTGTGCCGCGCATTCACCAGTTAGGCTAGATATAGAGCCGAAATTCCCGATTTCTTATTTCGGACATGCATGTCCAAAATAAGAAATGGGCGAATTTCGTCTCTGTATCTAGCCTAACTGGTGAATGCGCGGCACAAAAATTAAAAACTTTTGCAGCTCTAGTCTATGGACATGTTTACATCATATGGTCATATTAACTCATAGCAGTCTAGGTCCGAGTCCAGCTCGGACCTGGTATTTATGACGCTGCAGTCTAGGTCCGAGCCCAGCTCGGACCTGGCAATAATGCTTAGCCATTCACCAAATGACATCACTTGCGCAACTATGAACCAAGTATGGGTATCCTGGAACATAAAGAGTTGACTTATTTGCATCACAACTGTTTCCGAAATAAAAATCGAGCTCCAGGCTCAGATGAATACGAGGCTTTTGTTATTTCCCAGATGAGTTGGGAATGTCAAACTTAGTGAATCTCAAAATTTGAAAACCAGTATGCATCTCAATTTTTTTTAGAAAGATTGCTAAATCCCATGGTAATAACTTATTCACCCTATTATTTTGTTTATGAAGACCTATTGAATGCTTCTTCGAACCATTTGTGATGTATTTTAATATATTTTATGTGAATTGATGTAATGTTGTACTCCTGAATCTCCGTGAATTACAAAAATACCATTTTTAAACAAAATTTCCGAAAATTTGACCACCTAATTAGCATATTCAAATGGCTGTCGGTTGCCATGGCAACATCACATTGGCCGTTTAAATGAAATGTATTCTGGATATATATTGTATGTGTGTTCCTATGGTGTATGGGAAATACATATGCCATAATTCTAAATTTATAATAAAAGTAAGACATTATGTCCCAAAATCACAAAAATGGCCAGACCACACAGACGTCCTATGTCAAAACGGCCAGACTGCTATGAGTTAAGAAGCCAAAATAAAATCACCGAATTTTTGAAGATTTTTGCCTGATTGAGTCCCTTTAATTCACACCTGATTCATCAGTGATGATTTCAGACTAAAACCATCAATAATAATAAGCTGGAAGAAAATATTTGTTGTCTTCCAATTCCAATTTTCGTTATTCCCTAAATTTCACATTTGACTCGCTGCATGAGACCTTGCCGAGATATTTGTTCAGTAACAAAAATGGCGTCGTTGATGTGCAGGAGTGGGTTACAAGTCGTCCGAAGGGCGTCGATTATTACTGCAGTACGACCTTACTCTGATACCCCATACATTGATCCACAAAAGGGGAAAGTTGGTAAGATCAAAATGATGAGATTTCCCAAATAAACTTTTGTCTTTAGGTGTTCTTACTTTCATTATAATATGCCGGCGTGGCCGTGTCCGTTCGTGACATTGAAACGTGAAAAACGTAATTTCACTTTTAAGGTCTCACACAACTAATGTAGTCTAGGTAGATAAAATAAATTTTAAAATTGTCCAATAAAATTATGCTGAGCCTTTTTTCTCCACTGCAGACATGCTGAAAGTAAAAGAAATATTTGACCGCATAACCCGGCGCATTCCATGGCATAGTTTTCACTCAATCACTGAGGCTGAGCAAGAAAAATGCTGTGCTAGGCCTAGTCTAGGCTCTAGCATCAAAATCTGAGCTAACGTAGTCGTAGTAGACTATTAGACTAGTAACATTAGGCCTAAATTATAAAAACGTCCAAACAAAAGATGGTAGATCTAGACTAAAGTCTAAAGACTAAGTCTGTCCGACGGTGAGGAATTGTCCAAAATGAAAGTGAGCTTTTTTCCACTTATTCAGACTAGTCTAGGCCTACTCAATATGAATATTGCATTATAAATTACAAAAATGGGATTGGTGTATTAAAAATCCCATTTGGCATTTATTTTTATAAAAAAACTGTCAATACTCGCGCACTTAATTTATTAATCAGCCGTTTTAATCTCGCCTCTGTAACACCATAACATAAGCGCCGGTGGTTTACTAAGTCTAAGCATTTTATCACTTACCATTTGGACGAGCTCACTTCAGAAAACCGGCGGGGGTGTTCAGTGTAGTTGCAACTAGCCCCAATGGTCGGTTGTTTTTGTGGCTTATTTTTGTCCATATTTATAGCGCTATATCGGCCTCGGCGCTCATAAAGAACGTTATATATGTCTAGCTTGTACTGCAAAAGTGAAGCGCGCAAGAGTCATGTCAGCAAGTGCTTGGTGAATTAAAAGCACCCCTCCAAAAAATTTAGAATGATCCGTTCAGGATCGTTGCCATAGTGACGCTTCCATGGTTCAAGGTATCACATTTAAAATAGCAGCCGTGACAGTTGAAAGCTGTCGGCAAAAAGTTAAAAAGGAGGATTAAAGCGACAATATGTTGGATAACATAAATTTTATGGATAATTTAAATGCCAAATGGAACATAGAACAGGTGAATATCATTTTTGATAGGTTTCATGCTGTATTTTTGAACTGGATACCAAAAAGCTGACTTTCATTTTGGACCATTCTCCACCGTCGGACAGACTTTAGGCCCCTAGCCTCCTAGGCCTAGCTAGGTCTACTCTAGACTAGGCTTCTAGTCTAGACTAGAGACTTGGAGTAGGGTCAGGGCTAGGGGGTAGTCTGACCGACGGTGGAGGATGATCCAAAATGAAAGTTAGCTTTTGGGTATCCAGTAGGCCTAGATCTAGTCAGTCAATTCTCAAGCGATTGTCACGAAATTTTGTAACCGTTATCATCTAGGTTAAATCCTAGTCATTTGGCAACAACCCTGAAAATTTCGCGAAATTCCATTGAGCATTACAAAAGTTAACGTTAGACCATCTGACATGTAACACAAATCTGAACATAAACCTGAATGGAAGTTAATGGGTTTATATATGTTATAGAGCCTGGAGGAGCGTCATAAATAGACATTTACTAGACTACATGTCAAATGGTCTAACTTTTGAACTATACAATATTTGTTTACAAAATTTTCAGAATCGATGCCAAATGGCTAGAAAATAGGGTTTACAAAATTTCATGAAAATCGCTTGAGAATTGACTGACTGGATACCGAAAAACTAACTTTTATTTTGGACCGTCCTCCACCGTTGGACAGACTATAATGGAGGGTATTATCATGGGCTGAGGCAATTATGGGCGTTTTTGACATAGCAGAGATCGACACTAAAAGATTCCAGGTAGTAGCCCAAAGGGCCAGTAACTTCAGATAATTACTGGCCCTTTAGCTTCGTCTTTATAGTCCTCAGTGTACACTGTATCAAAGGGGTGTGATTTTTTTATTGGCCCCCAGGGCCAGTATCTCAGGCAATTTACTGGCCCTTAGTGATTATTACTGGCAACGGGCTAGTGTTAGTGTCGATTCTTGCATAGGGCCTACTAAGTTCATCATTTCAATCCTGTGTGTTCCCATTATTTTTTTTTCACCATCATATATCTATAGTCTGTCTCACGGTAGAGGATGGTCCAAAATGAAAGTTAGCTTTTTGGTATCCAGTCAGTCAATTCTCAAGCGATTGTCACGATATCTTGCAACCATTATTATCTAGTCATTTGGCAACAACCCTGGAAATTTCGCGAAATTCCATTTAAGTATTTCAAAAGTTAGACCATTTGACATGTAACACAATTCTGAGGATAAACAGGAATGAAGTTAATGGTTTTATACATGTTATAGAGGAGCATCATAATGGACATTTACTACATGTCAAATGGTCTAACTTTTGAACTATCCAATATTTTTTACGAAATTTTCAGGATCGATGCCAAATAAGTCTAAAATAGGGTTTACAAAATTTCATGATAATTGCTTGAGAATTGACTGACTGGATACCGAAATAGGTAACTTTCATTTTAGACCATTCCCCACCGTCGGACATACTGTATCCCGAGTCTTACCCAACATATGCATCCCTAAAATTTTTATTCAAATGGGAACCTTCACCCACACATCAAAATAGATCTTTAACACCGGTTTGTAAAAACTGAAAATGCCCCTTTTATCATATTGTGTTAAAAAACATACAAAAATTAAATTCTGTTATTCTCGGAAAAATTAAAATAATTGAACATAGGCCTATATGTTCATAAGAAGTCATTAATTGACAAAAACTCTTTAATCTTCACATTTGAGTCAATTTATATCCATATAGCACATCCTTAGCAAATCGCCCATAATACCAGCAGAATTTTGTGATTGCTGCAATTATGGGCCGATGCAACTTCAGAAATAATACTACCCAAGAAAAAAAAATATTTGCACGATTTTTTTTAAGTTCAATCATCCATATACTCCTGGCAATATAAATGTTTAGTTTGGGACAATAAAACCTTAAAAAAAAATTATTACCAATCAAAAGGCACAAAATGGCCTTTCACATGCTTTTTTTGTGTTTTTAAGCTCAATATGACAACAAAATATCACGAAAAGTAACAGTTTAACTAAATGGTGTATTATTCAACTATTGTTAATCCTTTTTTATTCAAAGTACCCAGAAACACATACAGGAATATTATTTTTATTGAAAAAAATTTATTTATATCCTCGGTCATGCTTTTTCAACAACGGCAAAGTGCAGCCCATAATACCAGCAACAGCAGCCCATAATTGCAGCAGCCGACCATAATTGCAGTAAAACCGGAATATATTCAAATAATTCATGCTCCTTTGTTATTGTATATTCAGCTTAGTAATGACAACAGGACATTGCTGAAGATTTGCCTTTATCTACCCATACCAAAAACATATTTATTAAAATTATTTTGAGTGAACTAGAAGCATAAAGGTGTTAACCCGCCCATAATACCATCCATTACTCTAGACTAGGCCTACCTCAAAATCAAATGTTGCATACTGACTCTTGAGTCTTTGAACTTGAGTTATGCCATGGCATAGAGGTAGACTGTTGGAGGGTATTTTCGCGCACCTTGTAAATTTTTATCTTGTTTTGATTTTCAGTCGTTGACAGGTGTTTTAATGCAGCGTATAGAAAAATCGCATCGTTTCGCGACAATTTTTTTTTTTTCACCCGCCATTAAAATAGATCTAGTTCCTTTTTATTTTAAGTCCGTTTTTTTTTTGGTTTTAAAACTTAAAATCAGTAAAATTACTTTTTTTTATAATTTTTTGCAGTTGTTTGTATCATGTTGAAATAAAAACAGACATGTGCCGGAAGGAATCCTAAATCCATTTGGAAACAAACTAAATGAAAAATATATGCAACATGTGTCTCCACGCTGTTACACAATGCGGTGCGCGAAAATACACTCAACTGCGCGAAAACTTCCCCAGAAACTGAGATTTAAATACTCTATGCTCCCTATTCGCAATTGACACGGAAGTATATATTTTTCAAACCGGAAGTGGCTCAGACATACCTATCATAATAGGACCTGTCCATTCTGTGCACGCTGTGGGCCGTATTCGGTTAGGTGCGCGAAAACTATCGCCACCACCCTAGACCCCTAACAGAATCTAAAACATCACCCAGACACTTGAACTGATTGGCTGATCTCTTGCAATTTTTAGCCCGCCTTTTAATTTTGATTAAAAAAGTGGGCAATTGAAGTTTGGCGTCGGCGTTAACATTTACTTGGGCCTAAGAAAAATAATTGTTGGTTTCCGATTGGTTGTGAAAATAGAACAGGGTAGGTAGCAAATTTATTTTATTTTTTTTCTTTATTTTATTTTTTTTCTAAAATTTATTCAGGGTAGGTAGGAACATTATTTTATTTTATTATTTTATTTTTTACATTACTTTTTCCTCAATTTTTTTGCAAACATGTATACGATTTAAGAGTTAAAAGGTTAAAACCCCGAATTGAAATGAGAGGTTTAAATAGCTGACATCGTTATGGGCAGAGCCATGCAGAACCAATCTGCACGAATGGCCCAGTCACAGTTAATTTTGTGGAACCTTGTGATTTTGCGTAGTCAATAACATGATCAGTCTTCCCAGAAAAAAAAATATTTATAGGCCCTAATTTTGTTTATTACAACATTTAACTACGATTATATGAGCAACAATCAGAGTAGGCCTACTTCAAAAAGTGTGTAGCATAGGCCCCCTACTGTCACATGTGTACCGCTATGTTATAAATTCTGGCTTACACATGTTAGTGATGTTACAGTGTACACACAACTCACATCTAGCTTGCCTGCCAAAGTCTGGCGTGTCACCCAGTGACTAAAACACAAAATCGGCCGTTTTCCGATATATAGCCTACTGTAGATGCCGTTGAAATCATGTTGCTGGATTTTTTCAGATGTTGGGATGTCAAACTTTCGCAATCAACGCCACGCTGAATCCTGTGGCAAACAAGTAGTTTTAATTTGATTTGAATAATGAAATAGTTGTTGATATAAAGAAGATTTTAGTATGATATTTCTTCAGTTTAAAAATTGAGAAGATTCACATGGCTATTACTTAGTTCACCCATAGTGGTTGCCGTTATTAATTAGCATTTGTGACAGCGTCATGCAGTAAGCACTGGCGAGGGGGCCGCGATGAACAGCCATGAATGCGCGTGCGCGTCAGCGCGTTTAAAGTGAGCTGTTTCGTATTTTCATTTTGTAAACAAACACGCGATACATTCGGTCCTTGACGGAGATAAGCCTAGTGACAGATCGACAATAACGAAAGGCCCTGGCAGCCTTATGCGAGGCTAGCTATTCCAAACAAACTAACAACACATGACGATTGCCGAGTTTGCGCTGCTGATAAACAGACTCGTTTTCTTATAAGAAGATTGCAAATTACGTTTGCTGTAGCCTAACCGTTTAACGACGGATGGTCGGCAATATTTTATTTTATATTTTTGACAGGCATAAAATTTAATGAGTCGCAAACATCGTCAAGGGTCGGTCGGCAATCGGAAACCAACAATTATTTTTTTTAGGCCTTGTGGTCGCGATAACTTGAAAAGTTTTTCATGTATCCTTCCCAAATTTGTTATGCATCTAAATGATTCATCCGTTCTCGGACAAGTTCAATAATGGCCGAAAAAAATTCGTAATGGCCGACTGATTGTGATTTTTCGCCTTTTACGTCAATAATTTGAACTTGTGGGCTCGATAACTTGAAAAATTTTTCACATATCCTCTTCAAATTTGTTATGCATGTTACTAATAAGTAGTTCTTAGAAAATTTCATTGATGGCTAAAAAAAATTCAAAATGGCCGATTTATTGAGATTTTTCGCATTTTACGTCAATAATTTGACCTTGTGGGCGCGATAACTTGAAAAGTTTTTCATGTATCATCTTCAAATCTGTTATGCATGTTACTAATAAACAGATCTTGAACAAGTTCAATAATAGCTGGAAAAAAATTAAAAATTGCCGATTTATTGTCATTTTTCGCATTTTACGTCAATAATTTGACCTTGTGGCCGCAATTATGACTTTAAGTTCAATAATGGCGACGGCTATTGTCGAGTGTGCTCTTGTTTTCATTTTATGTCAATAATTTGACTTTGTGGGTGCAATAAGTTTAATAATAGCGGCGGACTATTGAAAAGTGCGCTCTTGTTTTATTGATCCATCTTTCCTGTGACATATGCAGCTTTTCAGAAACTTCACCTACTGTATTCTGGATGGCCTGTATGGAAGTGGCTCCTTGCATTACTTTTAATACTGCAATTTGTGTAATATGTAAATAAATAAATGTGAATTTGACTGAATTTAAATGGGGAGAGATCCTCTTGGGAAGATATCTCCAGTGGTATACCCCATGGTTTGGTCCTTGGACCATTATTGTGTAGCATGGCATTGGTAACATAGATAGGCCTATATTGCTTTTATTTCTGACAATGTAGATGTTTGCCAAACTCTTAAAAAATTCACTCATCCCATGAACTGTGATCATCGTTTAATGTAAATGTAAAACCTTGACAGAATTATCTAATATATGTCCTTTGTTACAGCGTCTGATAAAGTGACCATACCTGACAGCCTTGGTCATTCTGTCGGTGCAGAGAGATTTGAAATATTGGCAAATTTGGCTGGAAATGAGGTAATTAACATTTTTAGCCCGCCTAAGGTGGGCTATTGCAATTGACGTTTGTCTGTGTCGGCGTTAACATCTACTTGTGGGCACGATAACTTGATGTATCCTTTCCAAATATGTTATGCATTTTACAAATGACCAGTTTTCAAACAAGTTTAATAATATTTAATTAATGGCTGAAAAAAAATTCAAAATGGCTGATTTATTGTAATTTTTTCGCATTTTTCGTCAATAATTTGACCTTGTTGGCGCTCTAACTTAAAAGTTTTTCACATATCCTGAACAAATTTGTTATCAGGTTTATCACAATCTTGGAAAGTGCTTGAATTTCGGGGCTCTCAATGACAAGTGCCTGAATTTGAAAATCGCATGAATAGTACTTAAGAATGGATAACTTGCTTTGAAAAGTGCCTGAATTTTTGTGCATGTATACTCTAAAAGAACAATTTAGAAATAAACATGCCTTCAGATTTAAAAATTGGTGGCAATTGAAAAAAAACTTGCTTAAAAATGGTGAGGTGAGGTGACGATTTTGCACAAGAATGCAGAACACTCTGTGACACCCTTGTGACAATTTGATTTTATTTGGCAGGATCCTTTCCATATGAATGTCAAGAAGCGTGCCTCTGGAACACTCGATGACCCTACTCTCATCCCATCTATGTTTGAAAGACGGGTGATTGGATGTATCTGTGAGTAAATATTTTGTTTATTTTGATTGAAAATTTTACAGTGTATTTGTCAGTAAACAATTTTTTTTAATATAACCTTAGGCCAAAACAAAATATATGTTTGTTTCCGATTTGTTGTCAGTTTAACCAGTGGGTAGGTAGGAAATTTATTTTATTTTATTTTTTATTTTATTTTTTGTCACTTTAACCAATCGGTAGGTAAGAATTTTATTTTATTTTATTTGGTGCCAAATTCACTTTCATGCATGTCTTATCTGTACATTACGTAACGATTTTTTGTTTTTTTTAACACTTTTTGACCCCACTATCCTTTTCGTAACGTTTTTCCTAAAAAAAAAAAAAAAAAAAATTTTTTTTAATTTTTTTTTTTTTGGAAATCCATAAAATAAATTTGGGTCGCACATGTTTTGATAGGGTCGGTCGGAAATCGGAAACAAACAATATTTTTTTTTAGGCCTTATGTAATAGCACATTGGAAGGTCTCGAAATTAAAGGTAGTCCACAGCTGCCTGATAGTTTCAGCATGTATTTTATTCTCTGTCTAGTAAAAAAATTAGCAGTGCGTGTATATATTGTATCCATCAAGCGTCAGTAGGCCGAATTTTTCACTGTTTTTTTTCTTTGGCTGAAAACTTAATTGGAAAATGTAACTTTGGCTTAGTTACACAGAAATTTCAATAATCCTAATGTTATGTACTATAAACCGGGAATATTGATTTAAATATAAGATTTAAACTTCGGCGGTTTCGGGAATGGAAATAATTAGTGGAGAGTAATATTGGCGGATTTACTGAGGTGCTTTATTAGCCTTTGTACCATACCAGGCATTGACACTAACTGATCTCAGGTAGTAGCCCCAAGGAGAAGTAATTGCATATAATTACTGGCCCTTAGCCTTGTCTTTCAGTTCTTGTCTTTAGTGTACACTGTATCAAGGGTGGAATTTTTGTTGAACCCCCAGGGCCAATATCTAAGGTCATTTACTGGCCCTCAGGGATTTTTACTTTACTGGCTTCTGGCCAACGTGCCAGTGTTAGTGTCGATCCCTGCCATTACTCATATAGGAACACTCTTTTCAGTAGAGAGAAATATTGGTGTTTTTTTCTTTATCAAAGCCGCCAATATGATAAACGGTCACCAATATTTCCCAGTGTACAGGAGGTGGAGTAATTAAACAGCACATAATGTATCGTCCCCTTGGATATAAAAGGGTGTATCTGCCACTTTGTAAAGTGACAGATACACCCTTTCATACATAGTCTACATACAGGCCGTAGTCTGCATACATGTGTCGTGATATAAGTGAATGCATCAGATTCACTGGTACACCTCATTCGTTAATAGTTTTATCTTTGATGTCGAGAGCTGAGACTGTCTGAGAGGAGAAATTTTGAGTGCACATGTAAATTAGTTTTTTTTATCCTTTCAACTGGGTATTATATATTTACGTAACTTGATATACTTGGAAATTGTATGACTTTTAAAACCTCTGGCGGATTCAGTTCTGATATCGGTTCTCATAATCCCGCTGTATTCGACCGAATAAGAAATATTCTGTCTCTGCATACTGATTAAATGCTGTGATATAAAAAACTAATTTGTTTTTTTGCTCCAATTGTTGTACTTATCGACTGAATGTTTCCTTGCAGGTGAAGAGGATGCCCTGTCTATCAACTGGATGTATTTACACAAAGGAGAAGCCAAACGTTGTAATTGTGGATATCACTTTAAACTGGTACCAGTTGAATACGTAGACTATGGACAGTAATCATTATCCCAGCTAGTTAATTCCCTTTCCTGATATTTGTTGGAGATTACGAATCAAGAGGGTTTTTCTCATGAAACCTGTGTAGGATCATCTTTCTGACAACAAACTGGTTGCTGTAGATCAAAGAAGACATGTTATATTTTTTCCAATGCTATTTATTGCAGATGTTCCTGCTATTACAATGACAAAATATAATAAATCTTCTATTAAAGAAAGCAACGCCACTAACATAAATTCTGCTGTGGAAAAAATAAATTGTATACCACAAAACAATTGTATACATTATCAATAACAAAGCTAGATGCTTTTGTTGACTGTAATCATTATTTTACATTTTACTGTTATTACAGATTTTCAAATATGATGAATTGCTTGTCTGCATATTTATTTATTATTTCTGTGAAATTATGCTAAATACGTTATATATGTTTGGAAGACGCGCCCATTTTCTTGCTCTGTAATTCCCTAGTCTAGAGGAGTTCCCTCGTTGGCCATGGATGTTTCCTATCATCGAAATAAAGATTCCATGTCACTCATTGATAATTATCGATCAGCATGGTCAATTCCCTGTCTCCCGTGGATGTTTCCCCTTTTTCCAGTACCCTTAGATGTTACCCGTACGGTTCTTCACAAACATCAAAGTTCTATAAAATAACATTTAGGTGAGTTGAAAACTCTCCTTTGTAGTATATGGTTGTCTTTATTTGTGATTTATTTCCTCTCCAATGTGGCAGTAGTTCCTATACTTTTTTAAGTGATAACAAATTTATTATAACCTTATATATTGGCTGTGACACATATTTTTCAAAGTTGTGTAGTGACGTATTTTTTCGATTTATGCTTAGATGTTCAGATAAACAGTGTTAATTCGTGTGTTTGACTATACAGTGAGGTTGATGTGAGTTGTGTAGTGTGTACATAAACGACAAATTATTGGATACAATTTAGCCTCTCTCACCTTTGATTTTTATGAGGTAAAATATATAATGTTTTTCATATAGCATCAATGTCCTAATTACTCATTGTAATCTGGTAAAATCCTACCAGCTGGATAGATTAGCAAAGTATTAGTTCCGATATCGGGGATGCTGCGTGTGGTTTCAAGTTTTTATTAAGCTACACAGTGTCTGGTATAATGCAGCCCATATACCATTTTCTCAGTAGAGTTAAAGGAGGAATACTTTTAAATTATTTTTTTTCTCATAAAAGAATACGTCTGCATAAACATATAATCGACCTTCATTTATCAATAGGTATTTTAATTAATTAGTTATTGTAATATTAAATTTCACTCGTCATCCATGTGTTTACATAACAAACTAGCCACGTGTTTCTATATATTTACAAATATTGTCTCCCATAACTCGCTGATGATGTTGATAGTATTCAATGTGTACACTTGTGCTGTAACAAACATGGCGACGGTAATTGAAGCGGTGGACAAATCTTGCAGAAAACGCATTGATGGTGATGGAAACATAAAGTGAAGATTCTTTGAGAAGTAAAAATAACACAAGAATACATTTAGGATTAGTTTACAATCTTCGAATGGATTTGACAGATCAAATAGACACAGCGAAAAGATGCTGAAGAGAGGACATTTTTATAGACAAACTGACACCAGGGCCCTGTGTCCGTTTCCCTCACAGTCACATTACATGTCGACGATGGGAAGTCTCAGAAGGCTTTGATGTTAAACATGGATTCAATGTTTGGACTATTTTAAACTCTGAACAATAAGTAGAGGGAAGAACTATACCCCTTTTATAATATGGTACCGCTGTCCATCGTGAAACCTTTTTCAGCCATGGTGCGGCTACTGAACACTGATAGGCCCACTTCTGTTAGTTCGAACGATCTCGCCCTTCACTATGTTCCGTAGCAGGTTGTGGAGGGTGGCGTTTGCTAACTAACTTCTGTGCAAAGTCAAAATGCAGTAGCCTATCTGCTTACTTTTAAAGTAAACATATACCGCCTTTTAGCTTTGTAAGGCATTGGCCAACTGAGTGACACATTATACCAAGAATTGCAAGTTTACAATCTAAGCTGATTTTCATCCAAGTTTTTAGTCTGACTTTCAGAGAAAACGTCTGTGGTTAACTTCCGTTTAACATCTGTTCTGCCTGTGCAAAGTCAAAAGGCATCATCGGCTCCCTGGTAAACTAGATATTTACTGCTTTTTAACTGGCTCTTCCTGCCATAGCGCTGCCAAAAGGCCGTATTTGCTCACTTGTAAAGCAAGTATATACTTCCTTTACGCTGATGTCACTGCCTCCTTCTTGTTTGTAACAGTACTTTAAAAAGACGGTATCTGCACACTTGTGAAATAAGGAGATACTCGGTTTTGCTTTGAGCGCTCTATGTCATGCTGGTTCTAGGCAGTCAACATGATCCAATGTTGGGTTAATGTTGTGCCATCATTTATGACACTGTTCCAACATTGGACCAACATTGTGTCAGTGTATCGAGTTGCCGGTGACTCTGCAAAAACGAGACGTTTAGCCAACGTTTATAGCGTTAAGGCCTATATATTGGTGGACCAATGCTGGGATAATGCTGGCCCAGTGTTGTAAACGACGTGCCACCATTAGGCTAACATTGTGTCAGCGTCTGGAGTTTGCTGATTGGCTGTGACCAAACCCAGTTAACTCGAGGCATTGACCCAATGTTTTGATGTCGTGTCGACGTCGAAGATGTCGGGCCAATAGTAGAACAACATTGGGTCAGTGCTTCATATTTGCTGTGATAAGTGTTCTCTCGGTGTCACTCTGTCGTGGGGGTGCTAGCCCCCCCCCCCCGCCGCTCTTCCACCTCTCTCTCTGCTGCAGTCACCTGTGTTATCTTAGGCAATATACAATATAGCAATTAGGCCTTGGCTAAGATATTTATCTCCAAAAATGTCAAATTTCGTATTATTATAAATAGATTTTTGGACTTAGCGATTGAAGGCAATGGAAATTGATATAATTTATACACTTCTGGCCTGAAATATGACCGAATAACAACTTTATTGCAATGCCCAGTTCATGTAGTTAATTTAACCCTTTCATTACGACCATCTGTCATGAAAAAGGGACAAAGTATGGTGAAATATAGGCCCGACATTTTTTTAAGATATAATTGTCATTGATTTAACGTTCCTGGGCTATATCATCATATTATAATTTTACAACCAGGCAGTTTGAGTGAATGCATGACGATCTCGTGTCTAATGAGCTCTGGCAGACACCATCTTTTGAGAATTGAACACTCTGTCAAAACACACGTTTAGCTATTAAATTACATGTAAAGAATACGCACTGCCTTTCTTATAAAGAGTCATTGCCGGATTCCCACAAAAAATTAAAAATGGCTCGACATCATTTTATCTGTGATTGTTTTTGACGCAACAAGTTAATTTGAGTGGGCCATAAGATTTTTCAAGACAAGTTCTAGGCCCTGGCTAAATAATAGCAGATAGCCTGCTGAATTACCCATATAAAATATATATAATATATATTCTGTGGAATTAACTACCAAGTCATTACCAGTGAATCTTTTTAAATTTCAGTTCCCAATGTAAGACGCCTATTTTTCCAAGCAGGCAAAATATTATTTATATGGCGTATTTACTGTTGGTGGTGCCGCCAATAAATGCCCATTACGGCCCACACTGTCAAATTGTGAGCTGTGTATCGCTGCATTAGTTTCAAAATTTAATTTAGTATTCAGCGTTATTAGAACAGAGTCAAGGTTCGCCATCCCATGATCCAAAACATATAGGCCTATTGCTTACCAATACAATTTAAATGAAGTATGGCAGAAAACGAGCTACTAAAACCATATAGTTGAAATGTTGCTGATTCCAACGAAATATTGGACTGTCACCTGATAAATCGGTGGAATGTCAGATTTAGTACCATTGCCAATATCTGGCAACATTGTTAGGGTAGGCATATCCCTGTTATGGTAGCAGGTGACCTCGCCACAAGTTAACCTCGCCACTGGTAATCTCGCCACAGATTTGATAGCCTCGCCACAGAAGGCTGAGTTACCTCGCCACAGCTTTGGTAATCTTGCCACAGGGGGCTAAGTAACTTCGCCACACCTGTCATATCCGATTTATCAATGTATTTTCAAAGGTTAACCTCTACCTTGATTCTGGTGTAGATGTCTATATAGACTTAGACTATGTGCCATTAAAATAAACAGCAAAAAAATAACAAAAAATGTACAAATATAAGACAAATATTAATAGGCCTACAAATTTATTTTGTACAGCAAATATTGTAGAAAAGTGGTTGATGATGACTATATAACCCTTAAACCGCTGAATTAGATAATTAAAATTTTCACACACGTGTCTCACTACCTTGACCCACAACTTTAAGTGAGAGAAAACTACTCGTATTTGCTTAATTTGTAATTTAAGACTAAGTAATTTAGAAATCTTGATGTTTAAACGGCTATTAAACGGATTAAAGCGCCGTCGCGCTTAGCGGTTTAGGGGGTTAGTAAATTAAGTGTAGGCCTAGCGGCAACAACTCGGGAAGGTGATGACACTGCCCCAAGAAGAGATCCGACAGGACGCCAGGAAGACAATGAGTAGCACTAAAGCTATGTGATCGACTCCAATATTACTCATAAAGGATGACGGAAGTCGATAGGGTCTACTAGCAAACGCTGAATTTTAAACCATTTCAGCGCTAAAATGTGTGTTTGAATAAAGTAAATAGAGTGTCAGTAATTAACCGTTATAGCACGGATCGTTACTACACGATGCAACCATGGATCCCCCAATTTTTTTCATAATTTTTCCAGAAAAATCGTGTTATAAATATTTCAACAACCGATTGATCATGACATTTTCAGCTAACTTTTATTTAGCACAGCGAGTACAAAATATATGAAGTATATATCATGTGTAGAACAGACCGTCAGGATCCCAAGAAGACAATTTTAGGTGCCTCAGCATGTACCAATTAATGATATAGCCCCTGTATTAGGGCCAAAATTTATTAATTAGCATACCGAGTACACGCACAAAGACAATGGCGCAGACAAGGTGGTTGGTGATGGTAGAGCCTATTGGTGCTAATTACAGATTTAAGTAGCATAATCTGTGCATGAAAAATCTCAATGGCATGATATTCTCGGATATATAGTGCGTCAGAATAAACAATACTTAAATGCCAAAGCTCGTACAAAACTACTTAAGAACCCAACAGTGACACCCTTTTAGTCAGAAGGCCCGATAGTCAGAAAATCAGTGAAGCTTTTTTGTCAGAAGGCCCTTTAGTCAGAATTTGTTCATTGGGCATTGAACAATTCAAGGGGACGCTGCATTTGATATCTGGGCATGTGGAGAGGGGGTATGGACATTATGGACTATATTATTTTGATTGAAACGTTTGTTGTCCAGATATTGATAAAGCAATATTGGGAGTTGTGCATAAATAATTACTCAAGGATACTTAAAAAATGCTGACGGAGTCCATACGAGTTTTTTAAAAAAAATCGGTAATTTAATAAATAGTTTGAAAGAGAAACATAGCCATGAAAATTAAATTGTGAAAAAATTATACACAGACAAATTGCCCAACTGAGAGTAAAATCCATATAGATCAAATGTTGCGTCTCTAGGACGTTAGTATATACGTTCGACTATTAGTTGGTAATAAGTTGATATGATCTGGATATGATCTTGAAAAAAAATCACGATGGTTCGTAGTTCGTACATTTATATTGAAAACTAGCATTTATGATGATTTGGTTGGTTGCTTGGCTGGGTTATTTTCATCAATGAGTGCGCTTTTTTTAGCACTATGCTTTTTTGCATATATATAACTTTACTGAAATAGGTGTGAAAAGTGTGTCATGAGAAAACCCCACAAGATTTTTTAATTGGAGTTTGTAGCCATCTGTTTATTTTTTTCAAGCGTTCATAAATGTATCATTTTGCTCAGAATAAATAATAAGTTGTTTGTCCAAATATTCTGATAACTAGCATTATTTGTCGACTCTTCTGTGTGGAAATGCTTGTTTTATATTCGAGAAAGTGAAGTTTACCTAAGCACGGGAGAACTATTATATAATGTGATTGCAGTATATATTATTACCGTGCTAATTAAGACCAGCGTAAAATTTGAATCTCATTATAATCTGCTAGCAGTATCTTGTTATCTCGACCATTTTTTCCCAGCAAGTTTCAAAATTTAGGTAGGCCTATTCGCGTTTGAAGAAGTATGTTGATGGTATTGCTTGTTCTTATCTACATTGTTCTAACCTGTTCAAAGACATGGAGTGTACATTTCTGCATACGATATGCAATTACATATATTATTATTATACTATCTTGTTCCTATATGTAGAAAATTGACTGTTATTTACAGACAGCTTGGCAATAACCACTTGATCCAATTATTATGGGTGATTTTCATTCATTTGAAGCTGGGAATTACGTCAGCAAAATTAGGTTCAAAAACATAATGAGTAGCCTATTAATAACGCAACCCTTATGAAAGTGCTGGACGTTGTTACTGACACAAGTAAATAAATAAAGACAAATAATTGGTCATAGGGTTGTTCACAAATAAGATAATTTAGATGAGGTAATTATCTGACTTTCTGACTAACGGGCCTTCTGACAAACGGGGCTTCTGACCAGTCATCCTTACTTATTTTCTGACTAACGGGCCTTCTGGCAATCGGGCCTTCTGACTAATCATCCTTACTGGTTTTCTGACTAACGGGCCTTCTGACTAACGCGGGCCTTCTGACTAAAAGGCGGACACCAGGTGGACGGATGGAAGGGTGAAACTATTTCCACTATCTCGGTATGTGCCCTATAGGACTAGTGGAAGTACAGCACATTGAAAACAATGTATTATATATGTGAAACATTTAGTCAGAAATAAATCATTCGGTTTTATCTCATTCCGAAACATAACATGGGTATCTTATAAGCTTAAATCAAAGTTCTTTGGACGTTATCTTGTGCCAAAGCATAAAGTATCCAATATGTCAGCTATGAATAATATTGAGTTTAAGACAACCATTAAAGTTAACTCATATTTTGATGTTTTAAATTAGTCAAATAATAAATTATTGTCACTTGAACTGTCTGTCTCGTCACTTGATGATATAACATTGTCATCCCCTATTAACTAAAACAGCTGTATTATATGCACGAATGACCACATCATATAGTCCTACATTGTCAATTGCTTCTGTGCTACATAAGTGAGTTTTAAAAACAAATATAAATATATATATATATATTTAAACCAATATAGTACATCACCAATGTCATAAAAATCAATAATTGGAACCGTTTTGCTAATCAGCTTATAGATACCAGCAATAATACATAGCACATCATCTTGATATCAGTAATCAGGTAATGTGTTTGTATATATATGTAACAACAATACCAAAGGGCGGGGGCCCTGGTGCCTGCTTGGAAAGTCAGAGATCGCAGATTCGTCTCCTGCTTTGGCATTCCAAGTTTCAAAGAACAAAATGTTGCCTCCCTGCTCAATCGTAAAGATTAAATATTGTGGGCAGCCTACATGACCGAGAGATAACGTGCTTGACCGCAGACCAACATGGCTCAATTTTGAATCATGTGTCTGGAGGGCAGTGTCACCTCATTCCTCAGGAGGTTCTTCTGGTCCAGTTTAGCCTATATGTGAACAAATGTGGCGTAAAACCCCATTCATTTCATTTCATTACATTTGATAAAGCCAACTAACACCTGACTCGACGTTTGCCTGATAACATTACAGTAACATTGCAGCAAAGATCGTGTGAGTTGAGAAAGCCTTCATGGGCTTTATCCTTGGGTCGATCTACTATTAGTATTGTGATTTTCGTAATTTGCATACGGCTGAGTAAGAAACGTAAAAGTTGATATTTTACAACTCCGTGACGATTTTGTTAGGCCTATTTAAGGCAGAAGAATTGAAATTGATTGAAGAATAAAGACTTCGTGAAAATTCCTGGCTAACTAGGGCCTATTAAAAGACCAAGCATAAATAATAATTGCACATCTACTCTTGTATGTACATAATTTTTACATTGTAGTCCTGTAAAAATGATTTTTTGTCAAGCATTTTTTATTATGTGCAGAGGCCTACTTCAGAATGTGTGTAAAATCAGCAAAATGTATGATGGGAATTGAACATATAATATAAATTCCAATGATGGATGAGATATAAATATATACTACCGGCCTATACATATTTTATTTTCATGATAATGCAATTTAGAGCATAGATATACATTCTCTGACACATCTGTAGCTGATATTTTGCAATGCTGTTGACAAGTTTCAAGGCCCCTGGGCCTCTTGTTTTTTTGTAGTCTATGCTCATATATTAGTAAAAATATGAGCCTACCCTACAAAAATGTCAACTAAGTAAAAAAAGCGTTGGGATAGAAGGCTGCAGAGAATCCAAACAGAAACATAGGCCTATACAATTTTTAGTTTGTCGACTCTGTCGACAAAATTTTAGGTTGACTTTCCAGACAAATGTCTGACGATAACTTCCGCTTAACATCTGTTCTGTCAGTGCAATGTCAAAAGGCATTATCTGCTCCCTGGTATACTAGGCATTTACTGCTTTTTAACTGGCGTCCCGTCTCTTCCCGCCATAGCACTGCCAAAAGGCCGTATTTGCTCACTTGTAAATCAAGTATATACTTCCTTTCCGCTGATGTCACTGCCTCCTTTTGGCTTGCACTGACCCAATGTTGGTTAAATGTTGTGACATTAACTATGACACTGTTCTAACATTGAGCCTACATTGTGTCAGGGTATCTAGTTGCTGGTGTTCCCTGCAAAAATGAGACCTTTAGCCAATGCTGTTTTACAGCTGAGCCATGGTCGTAGACGATGGGCCAGCATTAAGCTAGCATTTTGTGAATGTTTATCCTGTTACAGTGAAGGATTTAAAGCCGACCCGAGACAGGTAATTTGTATCCCGGGTCGGTGATTTACACCCTAGCAACGGTCCGGCTGGTCGGTGATTGTCCAGCACCGAAAATAAGTCTCAAGTGCCTCAGAATGCACTCAGACAACACAATCTTTTTCAAAATTTTCTGGGTGGAAATTCACGCTCGCCCGTGGCCAGTGAAAGTAATGGCGTGCGATGTGAACTGGTCGCCAAATCGGCCGCGGCGACGATCTGATATAACAAGGAAGGGGGATCAGTTTTAAACCACAGATCGCCTGTTGTAGTGCCGCCAGTATGTGACTATTACGGCCCACGCTGTCAAATTGTGAGCTGTTTATCTCTGTGGTAGTTTCACACGAGTATTCAGCGTTGTCAGAAGAGAGGCTGAGTGGGAAGGTTCAGCTATCAATGATCCAAAACATGCCCACAACTTTTAAATGCAGTATGGCAGAAAACGAGCTGCTGATTCCCAAATAACGTTACATGCTGCTAATTCTAATAAACCAAATATCGGATTGATCAATCGTCGGAATGTCCGATTGAGTACCATCGCCAATATCCCGCAATTTTGTTAGGGTATTTTAGTCATGATAGCTACTGCACGCCACAGTCACAGGGTCGGAGTGGGTTGGCAGACATGGGAACTTGCGCACGCCACACTATTAGTGAACAGTGACGCTGACTGTCACTGAAATGCCGATCCAATGTTGGCCGTCGCATACCTCGCTGGACGCAATAGTGGCATGATTATGCACTATTAGTCGGTGGGCTGATATATATAAATTTGAATTTCGCCTAACTCTCATGACAATTATGTTTCTTGGTCTCATTTTGAATATAAATATATTACCTTTCATTTAAGACTGGGTAACCCTCCGAGAAATTGTCCGAAAAAAGTATTTTAAAGCCGAATAGATACCTACCCTCTGGTATCTGAAAGTAATAAAAAATAGTGTTCCATAATTTTTCACAAAGTGAAATTCGGGTTTATTTCAAACAAAATGTATTAATTCTAACATAAGTTGATGCTGAACCATAAAAATATGGTGCAATTTTTTTTCAGTGAGCCTGAATTTTACAAAATTATAGACCCTTTAACCTCTAGGGGTTTGATATTTTTGCTTACTTAAAAAACCGTATACCACGTCAAATTAAAGGGATTTTTCCGATAACCCCATGCAATGTCATACCTTGTCATATACCCTGTCATATTTGCTACATTATTACATCGGACAAAAATGTCAGAGAAGGTTAAAATTGAGCAAAATATCGGCGTACATATACAAATAGATAAGTGATAAAATAACTTACATAGGCCCCTATACTGTTTATTTGAAAATGGTAATACCGGAAATTACATGTTTATGCATCAGCTTATATCTATTGATAAAATTACATTTGGTATATTTATGTATAAATTTAATAAATAAATATAAATTAACCCTTAAAGCGCAAAGTCGGATGGAAATTTGTACCCACTTGAAGTTATGTCCCACTATCTCAAAACTCAACATTAGGTGTTTTTTTTAATGTTTACATACTGTGCGTTGATAAAAAATAATAGTCGTGATTTATGATCAATTATTTTTAAAAGTAAATTGAGAAAAAACAACTAACGACATTTGAAATTTAAGACATTTAATACAGTATGCCTCCACGAGTCTGGCCATAAGCTTCGGGCGGATTGACAAGGGCGTACCCTGGTTCCTCCGTTCGACATTGGTGCTAATGCATCTTCCGTATCAGTGTTATCGAGTTAATAACCCTTAGGTATTGTTACTCTGGGGACTATCTGACCCGGGGATAGCGGAGCTGTGCGAAATGCATACAATTGACTACAATTTTTTTTGTCGTATTACAAGGCCATCTAAATTACCATTTGTGCCGAAAAATGACGCACAACAATAATTTACTACTACCTATGTAGTAGGTACAATTAAGTCATTTTACCAAGAATATTTGTGCTACATTGTTAGGTAATGGCATTAAATCGACAGAATATAATATTATCGTTTAATATAATGCATAATCATTGCGGAATATGACAATATAATGTCAGGATATAGTTTCATATTTTCAAAAGGCGATATTGTGATGACGGCATATATGGGATGATACTGCTAAGACATGGGAATACTCTGCCAAATGGATTAGTATGTCAGGATTTGGCATTACAATTTTGGGATATTGGGGCTAGAATAAATAAAGCCCTATAATGACAAGTTATATTGCCATAGTGCTCAGATATAACAATATAGTGTCAGTATATTGCATTATAATACCAAGAATATGACGAAATGCTGTCGGCATAATACATTATAATGTCAAAATGTACAATTACAATATCAGGGTATGACATTATGATAATAAGATAAGGCAATACAATGTCAGGAAATAAAGTTTACTTTTCAGGATGTTTCATTTTAACGTCAGGCTGCGGCACAATATTGTAATATATGAAATCAAAATCAGGATCCGATATGACATTTTTATATAGGGACATGACAGTATAATATAAAATAAATGGAAATAAAACTTCAAAGAATGGCATAAATATGCTGGCATAGCATTTCGATATACTGCATTGTAGGCCTACATGTATTTTTAAAATTTGATAATAGAATGTTATGATAGGCCTACATGGATAGTTAATTATATATCTAGGAATATTTAATTTTGTGATAATTTATACAGTATAATATCAGGATCTGGTAATGCCTGTACAGTATATTCTAATTTTATACTTATTAAAGCATTAAATGAGCGGATATTACACCATACTGTCAGAATATATAACATCATGTTGTCGAGATTACATTCATTGTCAGGATATGACATTCTAGTGCAGTTAGGTGTTGAGATAATGACAGTTTATCGCATGAAACTTTTTTTATGTGTCATTTAATGCCAGGGTGCGATATTTTAATGTCAGCATATGTTTTTACAAGACAGGATATAGCTATATTATATTAAAATCACTGCATTATACAGGAATGTCAGGATATGACAATATAAAGATGCTCTGGATAGCCTATTTGGCAGTACTCGACTCTGAGGGATATTCTATCTACGATATGGCATATTACCCATGTCCAGTATATGACAATATAATGTCGGTATAATGTCTTTTTAATCACATTTTAATATTCATATGTCATCAAAAGGTTAGGATTTGGGAGCATATTTTCAAATATGGAACTATAATCCCCAAAACACGACATTATTATATTTATATATGACAGCGCAATATACAAATCTAAAATTACAAGTATGTATTATGATATCCATACATCGCACCATAATGACAGTATGTCATGCATATAGCGATATAATTTCAGGATATGGCATTATTTTGTCAAGATAACATCTTGCATTGTTGGGATATATCATAATAGCAGCACAATATGCCAAGATGTTGTCCTACAGTCAGTGTGGGACTATGTCGTGATCTGTAGATTTTGTTAAAGGTGTAGTCAACTGTTAAAATTCACGGGACAAGGGTCCCCCAGAAGGCAATAGTGCCCGTGGGTAGGCCAAGTCCCTATTCCATAATAATACTAAATATGCGTTTCATACCTAAAGCCTCATTAAGAGCAAGTTCTCAAATCACAGCAAGTTCATATATACTTAAGCGACATCTATGAGTTTATAATTCAAAGATCTTGGCCCTTACCTCTACTTGGTCGCTTGCTTGCAAACAAACTGACTGTATTACTGCGGGGATGTTGAAACTGCTTGACCCAAGCTTGTATTGACATGCCCAGTAAACACAAAACATTTGTATGACTTTATGGAATGTTGGACCAACGTCGAAGACGTTGGGCCGACGTTGTATAAATGTTATACAAATGTCTTGTGTTTGCTGGGCAGGCGGACTTTCTCTCAAACATTGTACATTTATTCAATGTTGGCTAAATGTCGGGCCAGCGTCGCAGACGTTGGCCTAGCATTAAAACAGCATTGGATCAATGTCCCGTTTAAGTAGTATCTTGTAATCAGTTCAGTGGCTATATTAATGCCGTCAATCTGTACTCAATAGGCTACTGTTAGCCTACACTTAACCGTCCCAGGCATGCGCGTCTTGCAGCTGAATCATTTTTTAATCCGAAATAGACTTTTCTATATGCTTGAGAAATATTACGTAGGCCTACACCCTTTAAATACTACGTACGTATCTCCGGATTGCGGTTCAGCGACTATGGTTATTAACGGTAAAGGCAATTCGAGGGTAGGCCTAATCATTATATCCCGCTGATGAACTCTTTTACATCCTAGATTAGCCTTTTCACTCCAATATAATTCATATATGTTTTACACAAATTACAAGCTTTTTTTCTTCTTTTTTTCGCACCAGGAGCGGTATTTGTAAACATGAGTGTTTTTCTAAGAAAAAAAACGATTAACATATTATCGCCCCGTTTCTGATTCATTTGGATAGGCCTACATATTTGTGCACGGTTAAATTATTAACCATATTATTTTGGTTTATCTTTTTTATTTTGACCAATTTGTTTCTTGAAAACTGAATTAACGCTAGGCCATCCACTTGTGCATGTCCGCTTGTTCTTCTATTTTCTCCAGACCGGTGCAAGATTTTTAGAGCTACCAGGGAATATTGTACCTCCTTTCAAACTAGCAACGAAGAAAATGAAGGGGGGGGGGGGTAGAGTTTTTTAACCCTCACCCTTAGTTCCGGGAAACCTCATGTGGATTAACAATTTGGGTTGTACGTACCACCATTCAATCTTATTTTAATGTTATTCTTGAGCAAAGTGGGCACCGATAGACTAAATGGCATAACATACACCGATTTATGTGCACATGGTTTGAGTAATGATCGTTCAAGTAGTCATTACAAGTGGTTCTAGCTAGACAAAAAATGAAGGTGTTAGAACATATTAAATATCATACCCCTAGATTTTAAAGGGTCTAGAAAATAAAATTAAATCTTCTTTTAAAAAATGACACACTTTCGAATCATCATTAATAATTATGTCACAATTAAAAAATTAAATTTAAATAACATCTTTTGATTCAGATACCAGAGGGTCGACGGTATCTACTTGGCTCCAAGTTACTTATTTTAGACACATTTATCACAATAATGTAACGCTTTGGTTGTCAATCTATTTAAACGTTTTTAAGTTTGATCAGCACACATAACTGAAAAAAATAACAACACACTTAATGATGTGTTTTGAAGTAACTAGCAATGACTTAAAGCAGGTCCAAATTTAAATTAGGCTTTGTGCTTGAAGGGTTAATTTACATTTATCTATATATATAAATATACTATATGTACTTTTATCAACACTCAGGAACGCATATGTGCAGCACAACATATAATATAACACAATACTGTCATTTGCGGTATTAGCAGTTTCAAAATATACAGTAGTTGGGCTATTTTACCCCCAACTCATTTTTATCCTATGATGATATTTTGCTCCATATTAACCTTTTCGAGCATTTTTTGTCAATATTACCTAGTCTAACTATGCAACATATATTGGACTAGGCATAACTGCATGAGAAGGTATGACATTACACGGTGCTATCTGAACAATCCCTTCAATTTGATGTGCTATGGTGAGACGGTTATTTTAAAGTAATCAAAAATATCAAACTTCTAGAAGTTAAATGGTGTAAAAAATACAATTTAACCTTATTTTAAACATTACACCCTATTTTTATCAATTTCAAATCAATGTATGTTACAATTAATAAATCATTACTGAATTAAATACGAATTTCATCTTGTGAAAAATGCTCAAACACTTTTTTAGTCAGATTCAGGTACCAGAGGGTAGGTACCTATGCGGCTCTAAATTACTTCTTTCGGACAACTTTTCAGAGGGTTACCCGGTCTCGAATGATAGGTAATATATTTATGTTTAAAATGAGACCAAGAAACATAATTGTCATGAGAGTTAGGCGAACTTTGTTTTTTAAGCCCCTTTGGAAAAATAGCCCACCGACTATTATTGATTTTTATGACATTGATGATGTACTATATTGGTTTAAAAATCAATTGTTTATTTTTAGTTTTCATTTGTGTCGTTTAAACTCACTTATGTAGTTATTTCCCATATGATAGTTAGTATTATCATGGCCATAGACGAGCCCACACCATTATGTTTGGGCCATGGGTTGCTGTAATAGTTTTACCCATGAAAATCACGCTCTCAATATGACGGTGACGGATTTTGACCACAGGGTCCGACAAATGCAGATGCTCATAACTGCGGAAAATGAGCTGAGCATGCGTGGGAGTAGCTAAAATGCTACTGATTCTAATAAACCTATTCTCCACCTGACAAATCGAGACCAAGGCTTAAATATATGACATAAGTTCACAATACACTGAACCAATGTTGATTTAATGTTGGTTTACCGTTTGGTGCTCTGGCCACACATTTTTCATATTTTATTCCACACAACATAAAAATGTGTAAAATGTGTAAAAATATTGGTCATGTCATTGCTATCCCTAACAGGTGATAAATATATATATATATATATATATATATATATATATATATATATATATATAGCTAACTATATTTAACAAAGTGTTTTCATCACTGAGAGGAAAAAAGAGTCCTTAGGACGAGCGCATTGATGGTCTGGAGGTGTTAAAAAAGAAACCTTCACTACTGCCTTTGTCAGCCATTTTGACATCTTTATATGTAAAACTATTTAGAAAATGAAGCACTTGTGTCTGTGGGCTATTGGCTACTGGGCAGTACTCAAGCGTGTTTGAAATTGTAAGCATATTAGTCATACCAGTCATACGATAATTGGTGACCACCAACGTTGAGACAATCATCCAACACTTTTAATTTGGACTTCTGTTACCATCGATAATGGTAACGCCTGACGATAGAGAACTACAGGCAACCTCCTACTAGCGTTTTCACGTTCGTTTGATGTTATCATTACCGATAAGAACCAAGGATAGTTTTATTCGTAGGGGGAAGTAAAAATGAACCATCACTTTTATAACGGTACGCGATGAATGCAGGACATAGTAAAATAATAGCAATAGCATTAGTTGGAAAAGTTATTTGAGGATAGGTATACTCGTTTTTGCAGAAATAGCGAAAAAAAAATTCAAGATGGCCGACACGCTGAATTGCAAACAAAATTCGACTGAATAGTCTAGCCCTTAACTATTAAGAATATAAAAATCTTTTTCTCATAATTACGTCAGTGCAGACGACTGGGAAGAAATTATTTTTAAAATTCGTATTAAATCGTTGAACACCATATTTGGATGACCCGATTTTCAACAACATCCAACCGTTTTAAAGAATAATCAGCATTTTTTTCATATAAATATAAAATATTGATTTGAAAAATACCACCTCGACTCAAAGAACTTGAATAGGTTTAGGGCAAATTAACATTGTTCGCCTGCAATATCTGTCAATAAATGTCTTATTTGGTCTGTAATATAATAATGACATGACCGTAGGGCAAAACTTTCCAATAATAATTATGTTTATATTTCAGGGAAGCAGCCTTGTAATAATATGTCTTGGTAAAAGCTGCCATTTTTTCGTCGGTATCAAGGTCGGCAGTGTCTGGAAAAATTACTCATTCTTGTGGCACTCACATTTGGTCCAGTTATGGCCCGAAACTCAGAGGTACTGGGTTTAAATACCGGCGAGGTCCGATATTTGTCACTGGGGTGAGAATAATCAGTGTTCCAAACTGTTCAAAGGCCTGAAGTGTGCGGCGCTGTCAATGACACATGTACTATGGTTATTCCAAAAAAGTAGGGCTTGATTCTGTCTCGATATTGCCATGATTATGCATAGAATGACGTAAAGCAATATTCTCCCTTTTAATCCTGAGTCAATAGAAACTTTATCTGAGCTGATGCCATATATAACACCTTGATGTTAAACATTAATTTATGAATACATCTGTGTATGTTATACTTTATGCTATGAAATCAAGCTTTGACACCAATCTAGCATGATGTACCGCACTTTTCTAAGTGAGCCATTATCGAAGGAGCAAGTCAGAAATGGCATATTTTCGCATTTGAGTTACTACATACTATAGTATGTCTACTATGATGAGCTAATGAGCTGACATGCCTTTATTAGAAAGGTTCTAAATGAAAATGAGGTCTACTAAGACAGTATTAACCAAAGAACCATTATTTAGTTACTAGAATAGGAGATTGTAATTTTTGCATCGCATGCAACTGTGAAACCATTTTAATCTCTAACAAGGATGATGATATTGACTCACCGCCTGGCTCTTTTATTCCCCTTCAGCCTACTTAACGTGGATATTTGATATTTGTATTCTGCATGCTGCCAACTTTAGAGAAATAGTTGTAGACGCATTATAATGCATGTAGATGACATGGTGTTGTTGTGGATTTGTCATTCTTCAACATGCTTGGTTGTGTAAGCATTATTAGGTGAACTATTTCGTTACATACTCATGCAGAGATTTTCAAGAAATGAGCTCGCTGCACTATACTACTATCTCACGACCTTTTTGATTGTGGTATAACATCATATTTTTTTTCTGGAGTGACCAAGAGCGTTACTGTGGCAGATCTGTAGACACTTTAGAAAAATCATTTATAGGTGCTACTCAACAGCTTGCCCATAAACACACTTAGATATGGCGGTATTCGGCCTACCTGTTTTGTAAATGCTAATGTTTTTAACCACCTTTTTACTTCAGTGGCAGAATAACTGGTGAACAAACTACCTAAAAGACCAATACATTTCGCCAAACAATTTTCTAAAAGACTATTACCAGAAAAGGTGTAATATATTTTTTTTTCATTTTTCGACCGTCAGCAAAGAAGAAATTGAAAATCAATTTAATGGACGAGCAAAGCCACTGGTATGAAAAGTTTACCTACAAGGTTTTTGAAAGATGGTGCAGAGGTCATTGCGTGTCCATTGTCTCATATCATAAATTTATCTTTACACTCTAGCCAACTTCCGAAAGACATTAAAAAAGCAAGGGTGGTACCAGTCTATAAAAAAACAAAATAAAACTCAGCCTGGAAACTACAGACCTGTTCCCATTCTTAGTGCTACTTCCAAAATTTTTGAAAGAGAATAGTGTACAATCAGCTGGAACACTTAAAAAAAAAGTTTGTTATATAAATTGCAATCAGGTTTTAGACCTTCTTCTTTTTACAGGTACTTGTCTTACCTTTCTTATGGATTATATACGTGATTGACCTGCAGAAGGCATTCGACACTGTAGACCATTCTATTTTTAGAAATAAACTAAAAGCTATAGGCCTTGGTGGAAATGCAATGGCTTGGTTTGATGCATACTTGACAAATACTGATGGGACGCAGGTTACTGATGTAGGTGAAATTTTTTCTGACACCAGGGTTGTTCCTTGTGGAGTACCACAGGGATCAATCCTGGGACCTCTTCTTTTTTTGATATACGTTAATGATATGGAAGCATCTGTCTCCCGCAAACTAATACTCCATGCTGACTACTTTGCCCTGTTAGTATCAGGACAACACATGAAAACCATTGAAAACACGTTTTGAGGGACAACTTGTTGTTTCTCAGCAACTGGCTGATAGACAACAAGTTGTCTCTCCACCTAGGTAAAACAGAATCTATTCTATTTGGAACCAAACATATGCTGTCAAAACATTCCAAATTAACTATTTCTTGTGGAAATAATGTAATTACATCGAAGACTGTCATAAGGTATCTCGGGGTAGATCTAGAGCAAACACTTAGCGACACAGCTATTGTTGAAAATATTTTGATAAACTTAGGTAAATTCGCGACTGAAGTTGTTGAAAGATAACAAAATATTTGAGCACCAGATCTAGAAAACTGTTACCATCAGCCCTAATTCTTTGCCATTTCGACTATGCATGTTCAGCCTGGTAAAGCGGCCTCCAAAAAACTATGAAAAATAAAATCCAAATTTTACAAAACTAAACAATACGGTTTGCTCTTGATTTATCCCCCCGGACACTTTTACACATCACACATGCAGTGGCTTCCAGTCGCTGTCAGAGTAGAACAATTAAATCTCAACAGCATGCACAGGATTGTCCATGGCGGAGCTCCATATTATCGTACTGAGTGTTTTGGAATGGTTAGTTAGGTGCATGATGTTAAAGAATCATCCAGCTGCAAAACGCGCATGCCTGGGACGGTCAAGTGTAGGCCAACAGTAGCCTATTGAGTACAGATTGACGGCATTAATATAGCCACTGAACTGATTACAAGATACTACTCAAACGAGACGTTGATCCAATGCTGTTTTAATGTTAGGTCAACGTCTGCGACGCTGGCCCAACATTGATCCAACATTAGATAAAATGAACAATGTTTGAGAGAAAGTCCTCCTGCCCAGCAAACACAAGACATTTGTATAACGTTGGTCCAGCATTGCATAAAGTCATACAAATGTTTTGTGTTTACTGGGTGACAATACAAGCTTGGGAGTCAAGCAGTCTCCAAATCCCCACAGAAATACAGTCAGTTTGTTTGCAAGTAGGCGACCAAGTAGGGGCAAAGGCTTTGAATTATTAACTCATAGATGTCGCTCAAGTATATATGAACTTGCTGTGATTTGAGAACTTGCTCTTAATGAGGCTTTGGGTATGAAACGCATATTTAGTATTATTATGGAATATGGCCTTGGCCTACCCACGGGCACTATTGCCTTCTGGGGGACCCTTGTCCTGCGAATTTTGACAGTTGACTACACCTTTAAGACAAGACATAGGACGTTGTCTGTCTCCCTGCGATCTACTGGGAAAAACGGATCTAAGGCTTTTCAATTAAATGACATTAAATCATGGAATAAACAAAGAAATTAAATTCATTGACATCTTATAAACAAGTTGTGAGACTTTACCTAATAGATAGACTAGTGACCGAATGCAACTCAGATTTCCTATATTACTAGTTTGTCTGAGTTGTATTTATATTTTCATTAATTATATATATTATGTGACGTGCCACATTGGCACCCGACCTATGTCGGAGCTTTAGATTTTGAGTTATGGCCAAGGTTTGTTAAAATTATATTTTTGGCTAATTTTTTTTTAACGCTGATCGAAAATACAACTTCAAAGCAATATAAGTACAACATATTGAAGATACCCTAGTTGTATTCCTATATAAAAAAATATTTAAATTGAACTACTCAAACCATTTGTCAATTAAATTTAAACTTTGTAGGTCATTTTTTCGACATTTTGCGATATTTTGGGCTTAAGTTTCCGAATTTTGTTTTATCGATGATTTCCTAAATAATTGAGATATATTTATAATTTTTAGTGCATTTGATACCTGAGCGCTAGCTCTTCAAACGCCACTTTCTAACTCATTTTCTATATTTTACGACATAGAACTGGTTTTGATGTGGCACGTCACATATTATATTAAAGCCAGTCTAGTTATTATGTGAGAATGTTATGACTGAAAGTGTATGTTGTGGTCATGGGAAATGTTTCTTATTTATAATATTTTTTAGATAAACTTTTTACAAGTATTTTCAATGCAATTTACTGTAAACCTTTCCAGTAGCCATCTGGTCTACTTTTTGGGGACCACTATAGAAATAAGAGTCCCCAGACCCTTTATAGTGTCTTATCCCTCGTGACCAGCACGGTGGCTTTTATTGTTTTATACGCATGCTTACATGTACTGTTTTACTGAAATAAATCAATAAAAAAGGGATCAAAACGATTTGAATGCTGTATATTGACTGTATGTGTTTGGTACTGTATGTGTTTTCCAGTTATAATTTACACTTATTTGCATATGTATCAAGATAATTGACCTTAAAACAGTTGAGCTATACCATAATTGAGTAGGACCTACAGATTTTATCAAAACCACAACATCGTCTCCAAGAAGTAGTAAATCAGTTTATATATTCCAATGTTGTGCCATAAATTGACTAGCTGCAAATCATATGACGGTAAATCAGTTAATTTTATTCCAAGTTTCCTATAAATTGATAACTGGAAATCAGATGGCGGATATATTTAACTTTATTTTTTACACAATCTATCCAATTTTTATTGAGGAATAATGACTTACATTTTATATTCACTTCTTTTGTATACGCATTATACAGTGTTCTAGTGCAGGCGCTCATCAAACTCGCTACATATAGGTGCCAGGAGCACCATCATATTATCATCAAACTTTTTAAACTGAATATTTTAGTGTGAACATGTTGTTATTAGTTTGGTCGTTGCACTTTACCACTTTCACTGTACAAATTAAGAGATGTTCTAATATGAATTGTCACTTAAATGGTCATACTGGCCGGAAAGTGGTGCTAAAAAGTTATTTTACTTACTTACTTTATTTAATTTTATCCATATAAAGTTTTTGTTATCATCATGTACAAAATTGCACAGTATTGTAAATACCTGTTGATAACCTATGAGGCATATGCATGGCTTAATGTGATAAATATGCAAATAAGATGGCAGCCATCTTGAATTTATGTTAATTAGGTTTCTGCATCATAATACAAGTAATTTCACAGTACTTCAAATTCAGTAGTGCCATTGCGATGAATGTTGACAATTCATATGTGTTTATATCTTTTTTTCAATTCAAAGGTATTTATTGTCCTTAGAAAAAAATTATGAAAACAAAACAATATTATACAGATAAAATAATAAATAAAATATATGGCATCTAATTACAAAGAGGACAAAACGCCCACTGGCGTATGCGCCCTCAAAAAGTTACATTTTCGAATTTGTAAAAAATAACAAGTGCAAAAGTGCATGATACAATCAAATAATGTATAATACATCACGGGATATGATTTGTAACAAAAATTATAAATCATTGCTCGTTTATAACATGTAAGACTGACATCAAAACTTACTTTGCTTGAAAATTCATTCCATAAAATAACACCATAACACCTGATGGCCTTTTGTGCCGCAGACGTCCTACATGTATGTGTGTGCAGTTTATTTTACTGGCTTGTTACATGACTATGAAAATCTACATTGCTAATATAATAATTATTAAATAATTTGGGTCGACAACCACAAATATATTTGAACATAAATAATAAAATCTTCTGTTTGTATAATTGATAAATGGTCAATAATTTTAAATCTAAAAAGATGGGTTCAGTGTGAGCTCTGTGGGGTAAGGATTTCATTATCCTACCCACTCGTTTTTGCAATTTAATCAATAACAATACATATACATCACCAGCTCATCCCCACACTTCTAAACAAGAAGTTAGGTAAGGATAAATAAAACTGTAGTACAAGGTTACTAACGTTTAACTAAAGTTTATATATTATTGTGCTTTATTTAATATTCCCGTACCTTTGGAAATTTTCATTTTTATAGATTTAATATGGTTTGCCCATCAATTAAAACTCTTAAGAATTCAGTACAAGTAACACGTGCTACCATTTGCCCAATAATATTGATATCTGTATCGTTAATAAAACGATTTCAAGATAAGCTAAAAGTCATGTAATGACATTTAATGACAGTTTGTTTACATTTAACCATTTTTTGTTAATTTATTATTCATAATGGCTATTAAGTGCCTCACATCTTTTCCAATAGTAAAAACATTTGTGTCATCTGCAAATTAAAGTGTAAAGAGCACATTTTTAGCTACATTGGTGAAATTTTTTTTGAAATGTTCAGCTATATCTCTACTGTCATAAATTTCTGTAACACCTACTACAAATTTGCTAGTTATAGGTACCCTGATGACATCGCAAGGCTCTGAAACACTGACAGCTATGTTTTAGCGGGCTCGGCTCTACTGTGATCACCAGAGCGCGCTAGCTGACTAGGGCCAACACCGTTACCGTCTTATCGGTAGGCGTATTCACTGTCTTTTTTACACGGGCAAGTGTGGAAAAATGGCCGTCAGTGCGGCCGAGCTCCACGCAATGTGAGTAGCTTGGCTTAGCCGGGTAAGTTATGGGCTTGTGTTTACGTTTATTTATAATTTCGTTTATAACAGACCACATCTTTTTCAAATTATTTTTATTTTCTGTCAATAAATTATCATAATGATCTCTTTCAGATTTACGCAATATTTTGTTTTAATTACTTCGAAAAACTTTATATGTGTTTTCATTAAATGAGTTAGGTTCTTTCTTATACTTTATATACAATTTGCTTTTATACTTTATTCGCTCGGTCAACCATGGTGTTCGGTTTCGGTATTTCTGTTCAACTGAATATGTTTAACAGGAAAACAATCATTATACATTTTTATATACTTTTATGAAATATACTATACCCTTGTTGACATTCGCTACATGAAATAATATAATTCCAATCAGTATTGGCTAACTGATCTTGGAATCAGCTAATATTTTTGGTTGTTAGCATGCACTTAGTAATATATTGCTTTGTGTCTGCAAAATGTCCTTTAAAATTAATAGAGAATATTGGAAAATGGCCGGATATATCATTATGAAATATTCCGTTCATCATATCAAGGCAATCAACATCGTTACAAAATATATTATCTATCAGCATTGCAGTATCACACGAGTTGTGAGTTAGTGGAAAAAAATGAATAAGAATACATCATATCTTTAAAACCAGCAGTAGGTTTGTGAGTATGTTAATTTAACAAATTAATATTGTAGTCACCCATAGTGTAAACTACCTTGTTTGTCTGTTGTAATAATGAAAGCAAATTACTCATTTCGTGCACAGAACTCTTAACGTCAGTATTAGGTTTACAATAAATTACATCAACTATAATGTCTCGAGTAGATTTTACAGATTGATTTTATGTGAAAGTTGAACGAAAACAGACACAAAATAATCATTCATCAAGGTAAGATAATCACAGGTCTGATAATCAATACCCTGCCTTAAAAATAATAATACACCGCCTCCTCGTTTACCCTTTCGATAATTGCAAACATGGTTACAACCTGAGATATTACATGTATCAACATTAAAGTCATTAAGCCATGTCTCAGAAACACCGACTACTGAGCAATTAATATTTTTATTTTGTAAAAATAATATATAATTATCTAAATTTTTGAGAGCACTACGAGCATTGACATGAAGTAGTGCCAAGAAGTTGCCACCTTTTACTAAAGGATGACATTTCTTATTGAATGAGTCTTCGGAATAATATATACATTTTCGCAATTTATCATTGTAGTTCTTAATATTAAAATAGTGTAGGTCTGGGTCTATATAAAAAATTTGTACATCAGTATCAAATTCGTTAAGAATCAAATAGCATATCATCCAAAATATTCAGATGCACCTGTTTGGGTGGAGTAGATAACTCGGAAATTATTTTAATAAACTCATCGTCATCAGAACAGTTGTTAAAAGGAAACAGTGACTCAGCACAAAATACGCATATCAAGTTGTTGGTATTTCTCTCTTTATAGAGACTATCTTCTTTTCTTATGCCATATAGACATCGTAAATGCTAAAGTTTATTACATATTGAACATGTTAAACTTAATGATTGAGCTAAAATACGTTTAGAGCAAATACGACAAGATAAAATCATCGTGTTGTAAATTAAAAATATTTTCAATACAAATACATTTATTACTGTGTATAGACTCCTCCTCAAAGAACATTTGTTTACAAGAAAAGTGCATTATGAAAAACAAAGTGAATAATGTCAATATATAAATGATCAATAACATCCGTGAGCTCACGAAATGCTACAAAGAACCATGGTAATCAGGCTGCAGCCTTAGGCCTATCTAATTCGAAAACGGATCGTACTAATACTATTTTATTATTTTTCCAATCTGTACCAAAGTTATCAGGTATAACGTGATAATAAGACAATCAGATGGCGGCCATCTTTAATTTATGCAAAGTGAACCTTTGAAGTTATGAAGCATGATGTGATAATCGACAAATTAGATGACGGCCATCTCTGATTATGCAAATTAGCTTTATACTATCATTATATAGTTACTTGCACATTATATAAAAATTAATCCTGATTTTTTAGACACATTATACATGTTTGTGCCGTCATTCGTTCCAAATTTATGAGGCATAATGTAATAAGCGGCAAATCGGATGGCGGCCATCTTGGATTTATGCAAATTAGACCTGTTGTGTTGAAGGAATGAGAACGAGGCTCGGCTTAACAGTTGGCACGATTGGCTTCATGCCATCAAAATGTGAATTTTAAATGGTATTTTGTGTGCTACACGGATCCATAGAATATTATGCTGATTATTGGACAGTATAGAACATGTCGGTGAAATGTTGAAAAAATCCCGCTGAGGATATTATGTGAATACTGACTTTGCTTCTGAAACAGGTTGGATTTTGTCGGCCATGATTATTGTTCATACACTTCATTCACATATATAGAAGGTCTGTACAACTCCCCAATATAGTCCGCTCAACAAGGTAATTGACACTTGTCCTGAATGACAGCTTGAGCTTGCTTAACCATGGGTTTAGGTCGCAAAGGCAGCAGCAAACAGAAGAGTAAGCGCGTCAAATATGACATGGAAGGTGGCGACAATTCGAACAAAAGCGAGCTTGACGACTCTGTGGCCAAAGCTGTTGAATCACTCCACGACGATGTAACGGCTAATCGAGTTCTGTTGAAGCAATAAATGACATTGTAACTTCAATAAAACAAGAAAATGCAGAACTAAAAGAAATGGTGAAACAGCGTGATACAATTATTGAAAGCCTAACTGAACGAGTCACCACAGTAGAGCAGCGTCTTCGTGCACAAGACCTGATAAACGACCTCGAACAATATTCTAGGAAAACATCAAGCAGAATTACTGGACTTGTAGTTAAAAACCAAGATTATCTAGCTGAAGTTATAAATGTGTTCAAGTCAAATCTTAAATTGTCAGTCACCCCAGCTGATTGCTGATTGCTGTGCACCCGCTACCACGTAGACATAGACAGGGTGTGTCTAACAGCAGTGATCACCCGCCTCCTGTGCTGGTCAAGTTTTACGTCCCCATCTTCAAGCTGATGTGATTAGAGCCCGGCGAAAGCTAGCTGGCATTAAAATTGTGATTCGGGAAGATCTCACCAAGCTAAACCTACAACTTCTCATGAGCGTCAAAGGGCGCCAGGACGTTGAAAATGTATGGTCAGTATAGGGGACAATTTTCTGCAAGTTAAAAAGTGGGCGAAAGTTTCGTGTTTCTCTGACAGATGATCTAGAAGCTTTACTTGGTCCTCCGACCAACCAACAGAAAGGAGCAGGTTGCTCAAACCATGTCAATGCGACCACGTCTGCAGTATCTGGTAACACAGGACATGGTGGAGCGAAACCACGCAGGATGATTAGCGTTAGTCAGCCCAACACATCATCAACGAGCTATGACTTACGTAGGCGACGTCTTGTGACAAGCACCCTAGTCCCTCAATCACTGGCAAATCGACTTACCAGGTTGGCTGGAATGGATCCTGGAAGCCATTTGACACAACAGTCTATGCCAGTTCTAGAACTAGACGTTTTAGGAGCAGCAGGCCCATCCACACCTCAAACTGTCACTAACGATCTCCTGGATCTGAACTAGAGTATGGTGTGACCATCTTCTTCATCTACAAACACTGACAAACACTTTGTAAGTTCCTACTTCTACTATGAGAAACTTTGATGCGTAACATTGTAATAACTACATAATAAGTATTGTAGTAATTATTAAAGAATGACCACTTTTAATTTATTACATTTTTAAGCACCAGTGACGACATTGTCGTTTCTTTGACAAAATTGGGATTATTTCATTATCCTGGTATTTTTCTTATATTCAACTGTCTCATCATCTTTAACTTTCCCCTTCACCATAATCTGATAACGACTTTGAATATTCAATTTAAAGGGTGTATTTTGATGTGATATTCAATCATCAATAATTAACATTATTTACCATATCACCAAAGCATAATGCATGTAGCCAATTTTCTGTTCAAATTTATTATTGCAAAATATAAAACCAACGAGCACTGTCATAAATTATATGAAAAATCTAATATTGGATTTGAAAAAAACACGCCACATATTTTTTCGTTTATTATGTTTTATTTTATATATCAGTTTGAAATTATTATCCTTATCAATATTTTTTGTTTTGAGGGTTTGTAAAATAGAAAAAAATACATTAGAATTAATTTTCTCACGAAACAATTGTATCATTTTGTGCCCAGAAAAAAATACTTTTGATGGCTATGTGTCTTGTTTTAAAAATAGTTCTTATCATCTACTCATATTTACCGAAGAACAGTACAGATATTTATATACCAATGTTAATTAATATTAATTAACTATTTTATTTAAAAGTCTTTCACGTCAAATACTGGAAATGTAAACACCACATATCGTCATATTAGTACATTCTGCTATGTCATATTTTTTGGCCTCGTGAAAATGTCATATAAATTTTTGCCAATGTACTTTTTTAGCAAAAATGATGTGTTGTGAATACAAAAATCGATGTTGGCATTTTTTTCGTGTCATTTAGCATGTTTTTACGCCATTTTCCAAGATGGCCGCCATCAAACAAAATGAAATTACATCTTTTTTGTGATACCACTTTTCAACGTGTAATCAGCACAAGGAACTCATTTCTGACATTTTTTTGTATTTTGAGGTATCGTTTACTCATAAATCCAAAATGGCCGCACCGACATTTTTAAAAATATCACTTTTTTTAACTTTTAGGCGGAACAATATGCGTAATACCACTTTTTCAAGTGTAATTAGCATGGAAAACTCATTTTCAACACTCTTTTTTTCTTTTAGGTCTCTTCCATGCATAAATCAAGATGGCCGCCATCATTTTTGAAAATATAGCCTTTTTTATTGCAATTTCATTTTTTTTACTATTTGTCCGAAACAGATGTGTAATACCACTTGTCAAAGTGTAATCAGTACGATAAACTCATTTCTGACATATTATTTTAATATTTAGGTCTCGTTGATGCATAAATCAAAAATGGCCGCCATCGCCATTTAAAAAAATATCATTTCTTCACTTTTTGCGGAAAAGATATGTAATACCACTTTTCAAAGTAGCACGATAAACTCATTAATCAGATTTAATTTTATTTTGAGGTCTTGTTGATGCATATATCCAAGATGGCCACCACCGCCATTTTGAAAAGTATCAGTTTTTACTTTTTGGCAGAAAAAGATGTGCAATACCACTTTTTGAAGTGTAATTCCCATGGTCTCGTTTATGCATAATCCAAAATGCCGCCATCACCATTTTTTTCAACATTTCAACATCACATTTTTTATCAACACATAAATTATGTATAATATCATTTGTTTAATGTGTTGTAATTAACATAAGGAACTAATGTCAGACATTATTTTCTCAGTGGTCTCGTACATGTATATTTCTAAGATGGCCGCAACCAACATCTTGGAAAATATCGTATTTCTACTCTTTGGCAATTATTGATACTTATAGGTAATACGACTTTTGCATGAAAAAGATGATTTTCGTCACTATTCTCTTCTTTATAGTAGGCTATATATGATGAATGTACAACAGATGTGTAACACCATTTTTGGAAGTGTAGGCTATTTAAGACATTGATTTTTAATTTGGAGGTCTCATAATTCACCAATTTTGACGCTGCAATATTGTAATATATAAACAGATCAATTGTTGGGTTTTGTTAATTCAACATTGCTGAAAAATTTGTAAAAATAAATGCACAACAAATGATATACTACAGATTTCAATGTCCATTATGAATGAAGCATGACATTGTGAAAATAATAACTGTTATTCTTATAATGATAATTATAGAGAAAAACAGATTAAATGCCCTTCTGTTACCACTAAATAATAGTAGACTTTATAACATACATTCACACGTAATCTTCAGTTAGATACTATGTGTAATATAGTTATAATAAATTAGGTATATTTTGTGTTTAATTATTTTCAATGTCATCAATCCCATCATCATCATCAATATTCATTATATTTGTATATCTATCTGGATCACATTTGCACAGTTTTGTACAAGGCTTATCATGCTGGCGACAAGAACATCGCCCGACACAGTGACTCTCACAGCATGTGCACCTAATCAACTGCAAGATTGAGTCTGGGACAATGGGTGTGCGGATAAGTGATGCCTGCACCCAGATGGAACATTGGTAAAGTGCCCACCGTATGTGTTCATGAAGAGCACCTTGTGTTGGGGGAAGCTTGTCAAGACCTTGGTCTTTACCAAGACCACGGAAATGAAACTGTCTGAGATGTGAAGCTTTCGTGATATCAGTATTTTTCGATCTGAGAACTTGACACAGGTATAGAAACTCAACAGAAGTCACCATCATATCTTGTTCTTAACTCAATGTATCGAGCTCTTAACTCAATATATCAACTTCTTAACTCAATATATCGAGTTGTGAACTCAATATATCGAGTTGATAACTCAATATATTGAGTTATTAACTCAATATATCAAGTTTTTAACTAAATATTTCGAGTTGTGAACTCAATATATCGAGTAGTAGTAGTAAATCATTGGTTTACGTAACTTTTCGGCACAAATAGTCTTTTAAGTGACATTGTAATACGATAAAGAAGAACCAGGGTACGCCACTGGCAATCCACCAGGTGGCTGTAGCTGCCCTTGGATGATTGATGTAGACTAGTGCTTCCGTACAATGCCATACAGACGGAGCAAATCCCTAATGACCCTCCCCGGATTGGGGCGAAAAGTAGTACTACTAGCAATCATCCCAGTACACGCAATATATCGAGTTGATAACTCAATATAACGAGTTCTTAACTCAATATATCGAATTTTTAACTCAATAATATCGACTTCCTAACTCAATATATTGACTTTCTAACCCAATATATGGAGTTGTCAACTCAATTATCGACTTCTAAACTCAATATATCGATTTGTGTCTTCACTATATCGAGTTTGATAACTCAATATATCGAGTTCATAACTCAATATATCGACTTCTTTACTCAATAAATCATTGTCAACTCAATTATCGACTTTAAAACTCAATATATCGAGTTTTCAACTCAATATATCGAGTTTATAGCTCAATATATCGACTTTTTAACGCAATATATCGAGTTGTGAGCTCAATATATCGAGTTGATAACTCAATATATCGACTTCTTAACTCAATATTTTGAATTATTAGTTCGATATATCGACTTCTTAGCTCAATATATCGAGCTGTGAACTCAAATATATTGAGTTAGCAATTCAATATATCGAGTTGTAAACTCAATATATCAAGTTTTCAACTCAACATATCGAGTTGTAAACTCTATATTTCAAGTTTTCAACTGAACATATCGAGTTCTGAACTCAATATATCGACCTCTTAACTCAATATATCAAGTAGTGAACTCAACATGTCGAGTTCTGAACTCAATATATCGCCCTCTTAACTCAATATATCGAGTTGTGAACTCAACATAGCGAGTTCTGAACTCAATATATCAAGTTCTTAACTCAATATATCGGCTCCTTAGCTCAATATATCGACTTCTTAGCTGAATATATCGAGTTCATAACTCAATATATCGAATTCCTAACTCAATTATATTGACTTCCTAACTCAATATATCGACTTCTTAACTCAATATATGGGGTTGTTAACTCAATTATCGACTTCTAAACTCAATATATCGAATTCTAAACTCAATATATCGAGTTTTCAACTTAATATATCGAGTTGATAACTCAATATATTGTGTCCTTAACTCTATATATCTACTTCTTAGCTCAATATATCGAGTTCTGAGCTCAATATATCTAGTTAATAACTCAATATATCTAGTTGTAAACTCAATATATAGAGTTTTCAACTCAACATATCGAGTTTTGAACTCAATATAATGACCTCTTAAGTCAATATATCGGGTTGTGAACTCAATATATCGATTTCTTATCTCAATATATTGAGTTGACAACTCAATAGATCGAGTTTTTATATCGATATATCAAGTTGTTAGCTCAATACATAGACTTCTTAACTCAATATATTGAGTTTTGAACTAAATATATCGAATTATTAACTCAATATATCGAGTTCTGAACACAATATATCGAACTGAAAACTGGATATCGTCCGCTTTAGATGGTTTCAATTATGAGGGGACGATATATTAAGCTGTCAACTCAATATATTGAGATATCACAACTCTATATTGAGTTTATTTTCTCAATATTATATTTAGTTGACAACTCGATATATTGAGTTGACAACTGAACTTAATATATCGAGTTCTTAGCTCAATATATTGAGTTGTTAGCTCAATACTAGTATATCAAGTTGCTAACACAAAATATCGTCTTCTTATCTCCATATATCGAGTTCTTAACTCAATATGTCAATTTATTATATATCTATACTCTAAATTGCATTATCATGGAAATAAAATATGTATAGGCCGGTAGTATATATTTATATCTCATCCATCATTGGAATTTATATTATATGTTCGATTCCCATCATACATTTTGCTGATTTTACACACATTCTGAAGTAGGCCCACGTCACATTATGAAAAATGCTTGACAAAAAATCATTTTTACAGGACTACAATGTTGATATTATGTATACAAGAGTAGATATGCAATTATTATTTATTCTTGGTCTTTTCATAGGCCCCAATTAGCCAGGAATTTTCACGAAGTCTTTATTCCTCAATTTCAATTCTTCTGTCTTAAATAGGCCTAACAAAATCGTCACGGGGTTGTAAAATATCAACTTTTAATGTTTCTTACTCAGCCGTGAAATCTACAGCAGCCCTAGTCCATCATTATCACATGTAGACGTAATGCACTTTTACTACACCCTCTTACGTAATGCAAATTACGAAAATCACAATACTACCAGTAGATCGACCCAAGGATAAAGACCATGAAGGCGTTCTATACTCACACGATCTTTGCTGCAATGTTACTGTACTGTTATCAGGAAAACGTCCGGTCGGGTGTTAGTTGGCTTTATCAAATGTAATGGAATGAAATAAATGGGGTTTTACGCCACATTTGTTCACATATAGGCTAAACTGGGCCAGAAGAACCTCATGAGGATGGTGATATGAATGAGATGACACTGCCCTCCAGACACATGATTCGAAATTGAAACCCTGTTGGTCTGCGGCCAAACTCACTTATGTAGCACAGGAGCAATTGACAATGTAGGACTATATAATGATGTGGTCGTTCGTGCATATAATACAGATGTTTTAGTTATTAGGGGATGGCAATGTTATATCATCAAGTGACGAGACAGACAGTTCAAGTGACGATAATTTATTATTTGACTAATTTAAAACATCAAAATATGATTTAACTTTAATGGTTTTCTTAAACTCAATACTATATATAGCTGACATATTGGATACTTTATGCTTTGGCACAAGATAACGTCCAAAGAACTTTAATTTTAGCTTATAAGATACCCATGTTATGTTTCGGAATGAGATAAAACCGAATGATATGTGTTTATTTCTGACTAAATGTTTCACATATATAATACATTGTTTTCAATGTGCTGTACTTCCACTAGTCCTATAGGGCACATACCGAGATAGTGGAAATAGTTTCACCCTTCCATCCGTCCACACCGGTGTCCGCCATTTAGTCAGAAGGCCCGTTAGTCAGAAGGCCCATTAGTCAGAAGGCCCGTTAGTCAGAAGGGCCGTTAGTCAGAAAACCAGTAAGGATGATTAGTCAGAAGGCCCGATTGTCAGAAGGTCCGTTAGTCAGAAATTAAGTAAGGATGACTGGTCAGAAGGTCCTTTTGTCAGAAGGTCCGTTAGTCAGAAAGTCAGATAATTACCTCATCGAAATCATCTCATATGCGAACAACCCTATGACCAATTATTTGTTTTTATTTATTTACTTGTGCCAGTAACAACGTCTAGAACTTTCATAAGGGTTGCGTTATTAATAGGCCACTCTTTGCGTTTTTGAACCTAATGTTGCTGACGTAATTCCCAGCTTCAAATGAATGAAAACTACCCATAATAATTGGATCAAGTGGTTATTGCCAAGCTGTCTGTAAATAACAGTCAATTTTCTACATATAGGAACAAGATAGTTTAATAATAATAATTGCATATCGTATGCAGCAATGTACACTCCACGTCTTTGAACAGGTTGGAACAATGTAGATATGAGAAAGCAATAGCATCAACATACTGCTTCAAACGCGAATAGGCCTACCTAAATTTTGAAACTTGTTGAGAAAAAATGGTCGAGCTATTAAGATACTGTTAATAGATTAAAATGAGATTCAAATTTTACGCTGGTCTTAATTAGCACGGTAGTAATATATACTGCAATCACATTATATAATAGTTCTCCCGTGCTTAGGTAAACCTCACTTTCTCGAATATAAAACAAGCATTTCCACACAAAAGAGTCGACAAATAATGCTAGTTATCAGAATATTTGGACAAACATCTTATTATTTATTCTGAGCAAAATGATACATTTATGAACGTTTGAGATAAATTAAACAGATTGCTACAAACTCCAATTAAAAAATCTTGTGGGGTTTTCTCATGACACACTTTTTAAACCTATTTCAGTAAAGTTTATATATATGCAAAAAAGCATAGTGCTAAAAAAATTGCTGAAAATAACCCAGCCAAGCAACCAACCAGTCATCAATAATGCTAGTTTTCAATATTTTTCAATGTACGAACTACGAACCATCGTGATTTTTTTTCAAAATCATATCCGAATCATATCGACTTATTACCAACTAATAGTCGAACGTATATACTAATGTCCCAGAGACGCAACATTTGATCTATATGGATTTTACTCTCAGTTGTGCAATTTGTTTGTGTATCATTTTTTCACAATTTAATTTTCATGGCTATTTTTCTCTTTCAAACTATTTATTAAATTACCGATTTTTTTGAAAAAACTTGTATGGACTCCGTCAGCATTTTTTAAGTATCCTTGAGTAATTATTTTATGCACAACTCTCAATATTGCTTTATCAATAGCTGGACAACAAACGTTTAAATCAAAATAATATAGTCCCCCCCTCTTCACATGCCCGAATTTCAAATACAGCGTCCCCTAGAGTTCAATGCCCAATGAACAAATTCTGACTAAAGGGCCTTCTGACAAAAAAGCTTAGCTGATTTTCTGACTATCAGGCCTTCTGGCTAATGGGCCTTCTGCCTAATGGGCCTTCTGCCTAGTGGGCCTTCTGACTAAAAGGGTGTCACCGTTCACCCCAACCTCACATCATGACACATAATTAATTTTATCAACGGTTTGCACCGTTTTTAACATATAACAGTCACTTAATTTACCATTGATTTTGCAGAAATTGAATAAACTACTATTTTACCCCAATCTTTAAAGGGTTCTTAAGTAGGTTTTGTACAGGCTTTGGCATTTAAGTATTGTTTATTCTGACGCACTATATATCCGAGAATATCATGCCATTGAAATTTTTAATATACAGATTATGCTAATTAAATTTGTAATTAGCACCAATAAAACACTTTCTTAAGCACATTAAGTACAGGATTTAACACTTAAGAACGATGAATTCGGGCTCTACCACCAACCACCTTGTCTGTACCATTGTATTTGTGCGTGTACTCGGTATGCTAATTAATCACTAATTTGGGCCCTAATTAAGGGGCTATATCATTAATAGGTACATGCTGAGGCACCTAAAATTGCCTTCTTGGGATCCTGACGGTCTGTTCTACACATGATATACTTCATACTTTTTGTACTCGCAGTGCTAAATAAAACCTTCTGGGCTCCTGGACTATATGGCCGATCAGCGTTAGATTAACGTGTGAAGTCAGCTGAAAATGTCATGCTCAATCGGATGTCTAAATATTTATAACACGATTTTTTTGGAAAAATGGCACAAAAAAATTGGGGGATCCATGGTTGCATCGTGTTATCCATGGTTGTATCGTGTAGTAACGATTCGTGCTCTAACGGATAATCACTGACACTTTATTTACTTTATTTAAACACATATTTTAGCGCTGTAATGGTTTAACATTCAGCGTTTGCAAGTAGACCCTATCGACATTGCGTCATCACTCACGCACTTGAAGTAATGTCACACGTTGTCATCCTGGGGCATTGTCATCACATTCATGAGCTGTTGTCGCTAGGCCTACACCTAATTTACTGATCACCTTAAACGGCTAAGCGCGACGGCGCTTTAATCCGTTTAATAACAGTTTAAACATCAATATTTCTAAATTGCTTAGTCTTAAATTACAAATTAAACAAACACGAGTAGTTTTCTCTCACCTAAAGTTGTGGGTCAAGGTAGTGAGACACAACTCTAAGTGTGTGAAAATTTTAATTATTTAATCCAGCGGTTCAAGTGTTAATATATTAGTCATCATCAACAAATTTTCTACAATATTTGCTGTACAAAATAAATTTGTAGGCTGTTTATTTTAATGGCACATAGTCTAAGTCTATATAGATATCTACACCAGGTTCAAGGTAGAGGTTAACCTTTGAAAATACATTGATACATCGGATATACCAGGTGTGGCGAAGTTTTGGCGAGGTTACTTAGCCCCCTGTGCCAAGGTCACCAAAGCTGTGGCGAGGCAACTCAGCCTTCTGTGGCGAGGTTATCAAATCTGTGGCGATATTACCTGTGGCGAGGGTAACTTGTGGCGAGGTTACTTGCTACCATAACAGGAATAGGCCTACCCCAATAATGTTCCAAGATATTGGCAATGGTACTAAATCTGACATTCCACCGATTTATCACGTGACAGTCCAATATTTCGTTGGCATCAGCAACATTTCAACTATATGGGTTTAGTAGCTCGTTTTCTGTCATACTTCATGTAAATTGTATTGGTAAGCAATAGGCCTATATGTTTTGGATCATGGGATGGCGAACCTTGACTTTGTTCTAATAACCTGAATACTAAATTAAATCTTGAAACTAATGCAGCGATACACAGCTCACAATTTGACAGTGTGGGCCGTAATGGGCATTTATTGGCGGCACCACCAACAGTAAATACCGCCATATAAATACCTGCTTGGAAAAATAGGCGTCTTACATTGGGAACTGAAATTTAAAAAGACTCACTGGTAATGACTCGGTAGTTAATTCCACAGAAAATATATTATATAATTTTTATATGGTTAATTCAGCAGGCGATCTGTTATTATTTAGCCGGGGCCTAGAACTTGTATTGAAAAATCTTATGGCCCACTAAAATTAACTTGTTGCCTCAAAAACATTGCGTAAAGTGTGGCGCACAGATAAAAGGATGTCCCGCAAGTACTCTTTATAAGTCAGCCACTGCGTAATCTTTACATGTAATTAAGTAGCTAAGCGTGTGTTTTGACAGAGTGTTCAATGCTCAAAAGTTCACTCGAAATGCCTGGTTGTAAAACTAATAGGATGATATAGCCAAGGAACGTTAAATTAATGACAATTATATTTAGAAATATGTATATTTCACCATACTTTGTCCCTTTTTCATGACAGATGGTAGTAATGAAAGGGTTAACTTAACTACATGAACGGGCATTGCAATAAAAGTTGTTATTCGGTCATATTTCAGGCCAGAAGTGTATAAATTATATCAATCTCCATAGCCTTCAATCGCTAATTTCAAAAATTTATTTATAATTTGCTTTTTTTGAAGATAAATATCTTAGCCAAGGCCCAATTGCTATATTACGTAAGATAACACAGATGACTGCAGCAGAGAGAGGTGGGAGAGCGGGTGGGGGGTGGGGGGCTAGCACCACTTCCCGGGTGGGGGGTGGGGGGCTAGCACCCCCCCCCCCCGACAGAGTGACACCCTCCAGAGTGACACCTTCGAGAATACTTATCACAGCAATTTCGAAGCATTGACCCAATGTTGATCTACTGTTGGCCCGACATCTTCGACGTCGGCACGACATAAAAACAACATTGGTCTAATGCCTAGAGTTAACTGGGTTTGGTCACAGCCAATCAGCAAACTCCAGACGCTGACACAATGTTAGCCTAATGGTGGCCCGCCGTTTACAACACTGGACCAGCATTATCTCAGCATTGGTCCACCAATAGGCCTTAACGCAATAAACGTTCATCCTATGCTAGCTTATGCTGGCCCATTGTCTACGGCAATGGCTCAGCATTGGCTAAACGTCTTGTTTTTGTGGAGTCACCAGCAAATCGATACACTGACACAACGTTGGTCCAATGTTGCAACAGTGTCATAAATGATGGCACAACATTTAACCAACATTGGATCATGTTGACTGCCTAGAATCAGCATGACATAGAACGCTTCTGCTCACAGCAAAACCAAGTATCTGCTTATTTCACAAGTGTGCAGATACTGTCTATTGAAAGTGCTGTTACAAACAAGAAGGAGGCAGTGACATCAGCGTAAAGGAAGTATATACTTGCTTTACAAGTGAGCAAATACGGCCTTTCGGCAGCGCTATGGCAGGGAGAGCCAGTTAAAAAGCAGTAAATTCCTAGTTTACCAGGTAGCCGATAATTCCTTTTGACTTTGCACAGGCAGAACAGATGTTAAACGGAAGTTAACAAAAGACGTTTGCTCTGAAAGTCAGCCTAGGACTCTGTCTCCAAGTTAAAAACTTGTCACCAAGTGCATGATTGTGATGAATCCCCTCCCCGCTATAATCAATATTTTCACATCTATTCAAATAATACTGCTCAGTTACATACTTTCTTTGAAATTGAAAACTGCGTCTATGGTTTTCACATTATTTTACTTTCATGACCTGTTGCCATGGCAACACCTACATTCAGCTATATTTTGATTAAGTAGCGATATCTAAGACACATTTTTCAACCACTGCGGTTTGTAAGCTATTGATAACACAACATTATGAAGTTAACAAAAGACGTTTGCTCTGAAAGTCAGCCTAAAATCTTGGAGACTCTGTCTCCAAGTTAAAAATGAAATGAAATGAATCGGGCTTTAGGCCACCTTTGTGCACATATAGGCTAAACTGGGCCAGGAGAACCTCCTGAGGATGGTGAGATGATTGAGATGACACTGCCCTCCAGACACAGGATTCGAAATTCGAGCCCTGGCGGTCTGAGGCCGAGCACGCTACCTCTCGGTCACGGAGGCTCCCCACAATATTGACTTTCACACGTGGATGGGGAAGAAACATTTTTGTTTCTTTCAAACCGCCGAGACCGGGAACCGAACCCCGAACTCTGGCGTGAAAGGCAGCGGTGCTAACCACTACCCTAGGGCCCCCGCCCTCCAAGTTAAAAACTTGTCACCAAGTGCATGATTGTGATGAATTCCCTCCCCGCTATAATCAATATTTTCACAGCTATTCAAATAATACTGCTCAGTTACATAATTGTACCACAAACTTTCTGTTTGTTACCATGGTAACTGATGTGCGGGGTGAATGCTTTTGTTAATATTTTATATTAAATTACACATAAGTGTGTAAATAATAATGGATAAAGTGATCGTTGCAGTGAAAATTTGAAAACTGCGTCTATGGTTTTCACATTATTTTACTTTCATGACCTGTTGCCATGGCAACACCTACATTCAGCTATATTTTGATTAAGTAGCGATATCTAAGACACATTTGTCAACCACTGCGGTTTGTAAGCTATTGATAACACAACATTATGAAATTTTGTTGGTTTTGGTGTCTATTCATCATAAAGTGCTGGTTGTCCAGGTGTAAAATGGTTGAAATTATCGTTTTTATGCCGTAATTAGGTCAAAAATTTAAAAGGACTGCCATGAAACAAAAAAATGCAAAAAAAGTGCCAACATCGATTTTCGCCTTCAGTGACCTCCAAAGATCAAAATAAAATCAAAAATTAAAAATCTATATGAAATTTTCACGTAATGACATAACAGAGTGCACTATATTATCATATTACAATCATACCATGTTTATATACCAGCATTTACTACTAATTCACAACTAATCACAACTAATTCACACTTTTGTATCGCGCTAAGGCTTAAACTCATTGTCACACTTTGTTGATTTATTGTGCACTTTATCAACCTGTTGATCTTCAAATAATTATACATCATGCTTGTATATTCAATACTTCATACTCAGAGCTGTATAACTCCTATTTCCCGTCTGTTTCATACTTGCCGACATAATTAATTATCTTCATATTTAACTCATATTTTCCTTTATACCAATTTCTTCTAATACCCTTTCATGATTGTGCGATTCAAGTGGGATATTGAACTTGGTAATGCAACAAAAACAACCAACACTGTGTTATCTATGCATGATGTCTCGTTTTTCAGTTCCGACTTTTATTTGTGTAAAATGCAAAACAAATAAACACTCCTATCTTATTATCTCACATAATTAAAGTATAGTCGCGAAAGTATTTGTTTCTGAAGTTATATATGAACCAACAATATTGCCTTTTGTTTTCAGTATCAGCGCATATTGATACTAAAACCAAGTAATTATGACAAGCTCGCCCGGTGCTGATTTAGCGTTGGGCCAGCATCGCAGACATTGGCCCGGCATTGTTCCGGCATTGTCACGTTTTTGCTGGGCATTACTTAGCCTAACATTTTAAAACTCATGTCATTTTTTTCGCACAACAGCTTGACGTCATTGACACACTTCGTTGATCTCTAACAGATTTAAAGTGCATTACTGATATTAATTTGCGCATTAAATCTACCTGCAAAAGTTAAAATTATGTTGTATTTTGCTTGTATTGTGATGCTATCGTCTTCTGTTTTTTTTCTTGTCAGTTTGATGATGATAGTTTATGTGATCAAACAATTCTTTTTTTTTTTAACGTATAACCATATATGTGAAGTTCAGTTCAACGTGTTTTATTTTACCATATTGTATATTATGCGTAGCCATGTAACGTAGACTAGTTTTTCATCATTGTTTACTGACATTCATGTATGTTCACTGTACAGTATAGTAGTCCTATATGGATCCTGTTACATAACCACACCTTTCTATCACTATGTGGTTACATTCCATTGTAATATTGCTGTTGCTTTTTCTATTTGTTTATTTTCCAATGTTTTCTTTTCAAAAAACTGCACCTTTTATCACATACAACGTTATGCTCCGATGATAAATATACCGTTACCTGCCTTGTTTACCAGTGGACCATCTCTGCCAAATAACAAATGTTTGACGTAATGCAGTACAGAGTGGCAATATGTTGTTTTCTTTTCAGACAGAAGTATTAAAAAACTCCGTTCTGATTTTATATTTTGGTCATCTGTTGCCCCTAGTTATATTTATTTGTGGTTTCACGCAAAATGGTTGTGGGCGCGTGCAGGTGACATTGAGTCAAATCCCGGCCCGCCCTATAATAACAATAACATAACCCTTGCATCCCTAAATGTACGTAGTTTAACGTCACCCACTGGCAATTATGTGTCAAAACTCGACCTGATTAATCTTCACTGTTCGTCTAATAGCATTGACATAATTGGCCTTTGTGAGACATAGTTGGACGACTCCATTCACAATAACGACATTCTCATTCCTGGATATTTACCACCAGTGAGGATTAACTGGAACAGACACGGAGGGGGCGTTGCTGTTTATATTGGTGACATCTTAAATGCTAAAAGATGTCCCCTACTAGAACCACGATGCACGATAATTTTTCGCATTACATGATATGTTTCTTTTATAGACCCTCAAACACACCTGTCGCTGATTTTACTGATGGCATTTCATTTATTTTATCTCGAGCTGAAGCTGGGGCATTTTCAAACTTTTTCTTTCTTGGTGACTCTAATAGTAAAAACAAAGCATGGTGTTCATCTGATAATACTTGTCCTGCTGGCAACAATTTTACACTTTTTTTCGCGGATAGTAATTTTATACAATTAATTGACTCGCCCACTCACTTTAGTGCCTTTTCACATTCATGTATCGATCACATTTTTACTAATATGTCATCACATATTATACCCGATAGCGGTGTTTTGCCCCGTGACGTCTGCTTCGACCACTCTCCTGTTTTCGTTAATATCCGACTTAATTCAAACATTCAAAATAAATCTTACAAGAGAAAAGTTTGGAATTTCAAGAATGCAGATTTTGACAAATTTCGCACAACTCTTCAAAATATATCTTGGAATGAAATTTTATGGAAAAATGACGTAAACGAGACAACTTCTATTTTTATGGAAAATATAATTTAGGCAGCAGAGGCATGTATCCCTCGATACGATATTATCGTTAGGCCTAAAGATAAGCTCTGGTTTTCAGGTGACCTAAAGCGATTATTTAGGCGCAGAAATAGAATGTTTCACCAGTGGCGCCGAGAACCTGATAATTTAAGGTTGCGTCATTTTCATGTCGAGCTTCGAAATCTCACTGTTGCAAAAATAAGGTCATCCAAAATTGAGTACAAACTTGGCTTTTTTCAAAAACTAAACGAAATGAATTTAAGTAACAGTAAGTCTTGGTGGCATACATGTAAAACATTAATGGAGAGGAAACATGTAATAAACTCCCTTATCTATTACCGGGGAATTAATTAGTGATAATCTAAAAAAAAGCTTACTTATTTAACGATTACTTCATAAAACAATGGAGCATTGACGAATCTAATGTACGCATCCCTTATCTTCCTCGTTTTTGTAATACTAGCATACCGACTAAAGCTGTAGAATCGTCGGTGGTCTTTAAAATTTTAAATACTTTAAATATAAATAAAGCAACTGGACCAGACCAAATTGGTAACAGAATCTTAAAAGAATGGAGTCGTGTTTTGGCAGAGCCTTTATCTAAACTGTTTAACATTTGTATTCGCTCGGGCATTTTCCCAAGCGCTTGGAAGCGGGCACATCTCATTCATTTACATAAAAGTGTTGATTTAACCCCTTGTAATAATTATAGGCTCATTAATCTCTTGTCATCTGTTTCAAAAGTATTCGAAACAGTCATTTTCAAACATATTTACCCGTTTTTGAAATAACACAATCTGCTCTCAGAAAAACAATCAGGTTTTATTCCAAGTGATTCTACGGTAAATCAATTAACAAAAATATGTCACGAACTTTTTCTGAATTTGATAAAGGCAATGAAATATGTGCGGTTTTTCTAGATTTCTCCAAAGCTTTTGATAAGGTTTGGCACAAAGGTCTATTATATAGTATGGTGTAAATGGATCCTTTCTTCAATTAATGGCAAGTTATCTTGGAGGTAGGGAACAACGTGTTATAATGCAAAACGCCGAATCAATGTGGAGGCCGATTACAGCTGGTGTTCCACAAGGATCGGTCATTTGACCACTTCTGTTTCTTTTATACATTAATGACGTGTGTGATGACATAGAATCAGTGATTTATATTTTTTGCTGATGACTGCTCACTTTTTCATAAAATAGACAAAAACTGTCACAAGTACGTTAACACACTAAATAGAGACTTGAAAAAAATATCAAAGTTGTGCAAAGACTGGCTTTTTATCCTTAATTCACAAAAATGTGTATGCATGCTATTTTCAAGATAACAAATACAAACTTTATTGCCCCTATTATTCTAAATGGCACCAATTTAAAGTCGGTTTATTCTCACAAACACCTTGGTTTAATATTAACTAAAAAGATGACATGGTCTGAACGGTGTGCGGACAGTAAGTACCAGGGATAAAAAGTAACGGACAGAAAGTAACAGTTTTCACTAGGACAAAAAGTAACAAGGATAAAAAGTAACAGTTGATAATTAATGCTAAAATAAGATGTTCAATTTGTCGATTTCTCATTTATTGACGACTGTTTTATAATGATCAATAAGTTAAAATATAAAAATGTCAAAATTGAACTTAAAAATTGAACGGTTTTCTGCTTGTATTTTGGTTGCATTGATATAAGGACGGCGTTGGCTACATAATGTAACCAACTATTTCTACAAGTAAAAATAATTGAATAAAAAAGTATTTTTTATTTACGATTTATTTCACTCTATTTGGTGGTTATTTGTGGTGTAAAAATGACCCAATTGAATTAATATATTGTGAATATCATATAGATGAATCGGCCTGCGAAATAGCTATAATTTCTTTCTTGCTAGCCCGTGCTAACAGTTTATTTCGCAGTAAAAATGAAATTAAACAATTTGACAAAAAACATTTTATTTTTTATATAAAAGGTACAACAGTCAACATATCATAGCAAAAAATGTATTTTGACATACAAATAATATATTTAGCACGTCATTCAAATATACATATGAAAAAATATTGATATAAATCAATATATGGATACGAATCAATAACAGTATGATAATATTGTCTTTTAGTCACTCAAACGTTGTCAAAGTCAACAGTATTGGCGGGATCACAAAGTAACACTTGTTCAAAGTAACACTTTTTTGAAGTCAACAGCATCGGCGGAATCACAAAGTAACACTTTTACAAAGTATCACTTTTTCAAAGTCAACAGTATTGACGGGATAACTAAACAATTTATTAATAATAGAGCAGTTTATGCACTTTCCTTTTGCTACGGGAAATCACACACATTTAAAGAAAAATCATAGCATGTTTATTAACTTGATGCGCTATAAGAGCGTCCCTAAGCGATATAGCAAATTAACGCTTTCTTTTTGTTTGAGAGATATTCAGCTGAATAAAATTTAATTATATTTAATTATATGAAGCCAGTTACCTGAAGATTATACTTAAAGGGTCCTAACTACATAGATCACACAATTTGGCTTTAATGTTTCGGTTCAAAGGTATAACAGCTACGGTGAATCAACAGCTAAAACCTAAGTTTTATATGGTTAGCACATTTTTAATGGAGCTAATCACGACGGGTCAAGGTTAAAAGGCTTACAAAACATACTGACTGATATATTATTCAAAGGTGTATAATATATATATATATATATATATATATATTAAAACGATCTAAGAGACATTTTATAAATAAATTATTTTGCTAAATTGATATAAATTAAAGTTGGTATTAGTCATGAAACAAAACTGTTTATCAAATTAATTGCATAGAAATGTGAATATAAATACAACTCCTTTTAATACCAGATTTATATTTTTTCGGTATCACTTTTAGTTTAATACACTTTTAGTATACGTTCATGTAATATACGTTCATGTGATATTTACTATTACGATTAAGCTATGTCATTAGTTTAGTAGGTTGAACATGTGGAAGCGACTGTTACTGCTACCTTTTTAAAACAAAATATATAAATATGCATTTTATTTTTCCTGTTATAGTATATTCCATATTTTATTCACATGCATCATTTTTAGCGCATGTTCTGCAATATAATATATAGTTATAATTAAATTCAACCATTATTTTAGTGCTGTAGAGCAACGTTATGTTACCTTTCTAAAAGCAGAATATATCAATATAGATAAATGTTTCCGTAATATAACATTTTTTAAAATTTTATACACATTATCACTTTCATTAGATGTTCACGGACATAATATATAATATTCGAACTGAAATATACCCTTATTTTTCTACTTTTAATCAACTGTTACTTTTTATCCCTTTTTCTTTTTGTCTGTGTTACTGCTTGACTGTTACTTTTTATCCTGTTACTTTCTATCCTACAATAGGTCTGAACTCATACTATCTTTCACTAATAAAGCAAAATGGCGAATACACCTCTTAAGCGCCTTCAAGTATTCGATGAGCAGATATGCACTTTTTCGATGCTATTTTTCTTCTGTACGCCCTTTATTAGAATACGCAGACATAATTTTTGATAATTGTTTTAAACAAGAAAAGTTGATGATTGAAAATTTACAATATGCAGCATTACGTCTCGTGACAGGCGCGAAGAAAGGGACCTCACGCGAACTGTTATTAAAAGATTGTGGTTTATGCACAATGCAAAATAGAAGAACATTTCATAAATTATCAAAATTATTTTCGATCATTAATCACCAAGGCCCCTCCTATCTAGAGAACTGCTTACCCAGCTTGAGTGGCGGTGAACATAGAGTTACTATATCTAAAACGTGTAAATATTTTAGACTTTTTTATTGTACATCTGAACAGTTTCGCCTCGCGTTTACCTGCCCACATTCGTTCATGCACAGTTTTATCCAGTTTCAAAACGAAATTACTCAAATTTCTCTGCGTTAAAACAAAAGTGCCTATGCAATTCCACATTGGCAACAGAACAGACCAAATCAATCTATGTCAAATTAGGCTAAATTTTACGTTCGTAAATGATCAATTATATACCAAATCATGTATCGAAAGCCCTTCATATAGTTGCAGTGCTGTTCCTGAAACACCACAACACTTCTTTGACTGCTTAAACTATCAAGACCAACGCCAAGAATTATTTAGTTCCATTAGCAATTTTCTTTCTCCAGATTACCCACTTTCACCTAACTTATTGCTACGTGGTAGTACAGACCTAACAGTTAATAACAATGTTTTTCTCACCACTGAAGTCTTAAAATTCATTCACAACTAAGCTAGATTTATGCAACAACTTATTGCTACTCTGTCTCGCTCCACTGGTGAACAAAGGCAACTCAATTATCATATAATCATAATGTATTACAATGGGCATGTGTTTTGTGATTATTCATTGTCTTCTTTCTATCTTTCTATTTTATTCTATTCGAGGAAACCACTCAATAAGCTTTTTGTAGCTATTATGTAATCCTCTGAAAATAAATATGTTTATACTAAGGATTTTTGTCTCCTTCCGAAAAAATATCACAAAGTATATTTTAAGGAGTCCGTGTGCAAAGTTTCATGTGTTTATACCAAAGTGCACACCAGGACATAAAATCTGGACTGCGTCCATGGAATATATACAGACAAATACGTCCTTTAAAAATTGCACGATGTAAATAATAATATCGACAGTAACTAAATCGAATCACTCATATATCTTAAGATGTAGATCTGAACATCGACAGTGACAAATGATTGACATTATAATAGTTATTTTATGCCATTGTGGCGCCAGGATAGCTACCATGGTTGACGGTCCTGCCGTGGTCGTTATCTGTCCTTGACCCAAGCTATTAAAAATCATGGGATAATGACAACCGAGAAGTATAGCCGATTAAAGCGCCGCATAAAAAAACGCATACAATATAAATAATTGAAATGACCAATATGTCAAAGTTGACGGTCAATAAAACTTTTTTTATGTTATTGCAAATATTAACTCTTGTCACTGTAATATTATCTAATGAATATGCCTAGTAACAACGCGAAATCCTGACATCACATTGACATATCCTAACAGTATAAGAGCAGGGGCCCTGTTGTAATGATTAACACAATACTGGCTGTCACTACGAAACTCAACAGTTTTGTATTCTGCTTTCTGTATTTAGGTTTCGAAGAAAGATAAAGTTTGTTCACCACCCACACTTGTTTGAACTTTGAATCATGTGTAATTCCCTGATACACCAGTGTATGCCTGCATGGTAAGTGTCAGGCTTACGCATCGATATTTTTTCTTGGGTTTGCAAATAATAGTGACCAGGCGGAGATGGTGGTAATTGACCAACCCCTGTCAGGAAATGGTTGTAATCGTCAGATGCTCAGTATTAAGATATCAATCTGTTGGGTCCGTCTGGCTTAGGTAACATTTTGTATTGTGAGAATATACCAACTTTCACCAAGTCACATCTTCATACTGAATATGCTATGGATTTTTTCTAAATCGTCTAAATTTATTTTATCATATCTTTCCAACAGACAACAGCGTGTCCGTGTTTGCGAAAAGTGCAGTTCATGGCAAACCACCAGCAAAGGAGTTCCACAAGGATCTTTTCTCGGTCCTATGCTCTTCAATGTTTTTATTAATAATTAATCTATTTTATTTTGTCAAAACTGTCCTGCTTACAAACTATGCAAGCTTTTGACTCCTTTCTATGCAAATAGAAATTACCTATACGTAAATGCCTCAATGCCTATACGTAAATGATTACTCCATTGAGCCAAGCGAAGAAGTAACACTGCTGGGAGTGAGACTGGAAATCGGACGCCAACGACAAATAGCTATTCAGACCTTCAAAATTGTGAATAACCTTTCGCCACCATACCTTCAGAACCTAATCACACCGCGAAAATGTACTCGAATTCCTAGAAATTTTGTCAAAACCAAAGAAATACCTTTTTACAATAGAGTTAGACACGGAACAAATTTATTTTCATTTTTGGCACAAAAATCTGGAACAATCTACCAGAGGAAATTAGTGCAATATCAGATCTTCCTTCTTTCAGGAAAGCCATAGCTACCTGGTCTGTACACAACAATAGACTCGAACTTAACTTTTTCAATATATATATATATTTATATCATTTATTTATTTATTTAATAAACACTTGTTTTACTAGTCGTGTAGCACATCAAAATGACCGAAATTGTTCAGGAAATATCATCAAATTAAAAAAAATGAAATAACATTTTGAAACCCCTCGAAGGTAATTTCAAAGTCAACTATTGCAAAGTTTTTATTGTCCATGGATCGGTCACCATGCACCCCCCCCCCCCCTCCCCCAACTTACTCACCCCACCAACTTTTTTTAAGCTTTTGATATATCCAAAACATGAAATGAGATGTTACCAGTAAAAGTGATGAACGTTATATTTTGACCGTTTTTATGGGGGTACCCTCAAACCGGTCTGAAATTAGAAGGTAGGATTACGTAAGTGTATTTCGTTGGTGTTCTTATTAACCAATCTGCACATGCAATATACCATATAACAGATAATTAAATTCCCGTTCTAATAATGCATCACCATTGCAGTAGAGTAAATAGTCGTCTCTCCACATACGCTCAAACATGTTTTTATTATAAAATAATCAGAATGAACAGCAAAACAAACTAGTCAACATGGTCATTAAAAACAACATATCGAGTGGTAGTTATTGGACATATCCATATCTGGCCTATGTTTTCTGAACCCGGATATGTGTATGCTTCCAAATTTGTTATTTATATTTATAAACATCATACATATTTTTTAATGAAAGAATATTGCAGCCTTTTATGAGAAAAAGTCTAGTTAGCCCCGGTTGAAATCTGAAATATGCAACTTTGCTCGGGATTTTAGGCCTATACGTTTGTAGTCACTTGTTTTTACATAATTTGCGTGTGCTAAATGTTAATCTGCCAGATAACGTTCTATATTTGGAGACCTTTACATTCAAATTAGCAAAAAACAAAATTGCCACCAAAATGTTAAGAAAACCCAATATTTTCTATAGTTTGTCGCAGATAAACGCACAATTTATGGTTTATGCACGATTTTTAATTGTTAATTTTTTTCTTGTGTCTTTGAAAATAAATGACCCTTATTTGACCTTTAGATCCAAGGCATCCGCCGTTTTTTATGTATTTATTGTTACTATAACTTATTATAATATACTATAAATTTAAAAGAAAATTTACCTTCATATGCAGAAGAAACAAAATAGCTATCAGAATGTAATTTTAACCTATTTTTTTAATTTTTGGCTCGGAATTGCTCAATGTATTGATTTTGTGTGACTTGCGGGGCGAAACAAGCATTTCTGGCGTTTATTGTTCATCGTTTGACCTATAGTTTTTCGTAAAATCCAAGATGAACGTCATTTTGCATATTTACTAATAAAATACTGAAGTCACTCTCAATACTAAGCACACCAAAGCATGTTAGAATTACTGTACTTAAACACAGTTTCGAATGCCTTGCAACCTAATCTACCGTAATACGTAGTCTATTTTTTAGATTCCCAATAAACAAATGTTGTTTATGATATTATAGCTCACGTGCATTAAAACACTTTTGTTTGTCTGTTGGCGGTAACCATTTTGAATTTGAAGGTCAAATAAGGGTCATTTTGATCGAAAAACATGAGACATCAATTTATCAATACAAAATCATGCAGAAACCATAAATCGTGGTTGTTTTGCTTATTTAAAGGTGAAGGACACCAAATATATAATTTTATCCGACAGATTCGAATTCAGCACACATCAATTATGTAAAAACAAGTGGGACAATATCCTTATTGCAGAGCAAAGTTCAATGTTTCATATTTCAACCCAGGATAAATACACACATTTAAAGTCTGCAATAGTCTTTTGTTTGAAAATATCCATGTAGTGTGCAATGTACACATCTAAATACCACTCAGTTTTAAGGATATACACATCTGAGTTTAGAAAACTTGGGTCAAATATATATATGGCCAATAATTATGTTTTATTAGGTCGTTCCCATTGACCATGTTTACTAGTTTGTTTTGTTGTCGATTTTGAATATTTATATTAAATAAAAATGTTTAAACGTATGTGTAAAGATAACTGTTTAATTCACTGCATCATGTAATACATCAGTAGAACGGATATTCAGTTACTTTTATATGGTATATTGCATGTGTAGATTGGTCAGCTACAACTGCAACGACAGACGTTTGCGTAACACTAACCCCTAATTTTAGGTTTGGGGATACCCCCACATAAGCGTTCAAAATATATATTTCGTCCTTATTTTTTGATTGGTAACATCTCATTTCATGTTTTGGACATAACAAAGCTTAACAAAAGGTTGGTGTTGGTGAGGAGTGTGTGTGTGTGGGGGGGGGGGGGGGGGGGTTGGAGGGGGGTGTCGCACGGTGACCAATTCTGGCCTATGGACTATATGTGTGTTAGGGTTATGACCTTCAAGAGACCGGAAATGACTTTAAAGCTTTAGAATATTTGTTAGTTATGAATTTTGACTATTTCGTGCCAATTTCCTTCAATTTGTTATATTACACGACTATATTACCTTGAAATACAAACGTTTTAAAAAATCCCCGTGTGTTTTTAGGGTCATGACCTTTAAGACCCCGGAAATGACCTTTAGAGCTTCAGAAAAATGACACCTTATTTTATTTTGTTCAGTATTAATTTTTCAGTGTCAAGAATTAACATGCAATTCCCACGGAATCACATTTAGTGACATGTGACCCTACACTAGTATGATCAGTGCTACACCCAGCACGCTCAAGTTTGCCAGCTAATTAATGTATAAATTGTTGTTTGTCAATTATATTCTAGAGGAATTCCCGTTTTTTTGATTGCACAATCACTCCACCAGTGAAATTTATAGTGACACCTGTACATGCCCCAGTTCTTTCCAGATATGTAGCATCTTTAGTTGATGGCTCGTCTTTGTATCCATTAAAACTATATCACTACTGCCATATCTCTGTGTTACATATCTGACATATAGAAGACACACACTGTTTGGAACCTCTGGGCCATAGAAGACGATGGAGCGAAGTCCCACCATCAAGTATATACTGAACATTTCCACTTGTGTGCCGTTGTTCTTTTTTTACAGCTTTCCATTTATTTGCCTGCAGAGGAAGTGAAACAGATTCAAAAAGAGAAGGGGATGATTACAAAGTACATAATTTGATGAGTTAAGGTAGATCTACACCACGTTCTGCAATAGCTACCAGTCTCTGGAATATCAACTGTGGATCTACCTTGACCGATTCACCCTTAACCTTGACAGTTGATCTTGATCCTAGTGTCACTGCTTGTTGAAAATGCAATAATACTGGTGAAAATGTTTTCTATTTTGTCACATGCCTACAGTAGCCTACAGTAGTATGATGAGGTCATTTCTTCTAACTGGTGTACCTTAAACACATTTGAATCAGCATCAACATGTTTTGAAAACAGGGCAAGTCAGATTTGTCCAGTCAGCATAGCTTAGGCCTATACAAATGTTACCCACTAAAGTTTATGTTGCAACCACAACCTTACTAAGTGACAGATCATGACATACAAAATATGGTGTTTATATATTTGTTAGATGAATTACAAAGATTAAACTGACGCCTAGTGAATAAGAAATCATGATAATTTGTTCTTTTTATTAGACACCATATTTTGAATGTCTTGCGTCATCTACTTGTAGAATGCATTATGTAAGGTTGGTTGGTGCAAAGGACAGATTCGTTTTTGCATTTTGAAATATAATCTTTACAAATATACGTATTAAATAACATTACATTTTGCAAACTTCTATTACTTTATGTTAATAATTCGTCACATTGAAAATGCAATAATACTGGTGGAAATGTTTTCTATTTTGTCACATGCCTACAGTAGCCTACAGTAGTATGATGAGGTCATTTCTTCTAGCTGGTGTACCTTAAACACATTTGAATCAGCATCAACATGTTTTGAAAACAGGGCAAGTCAGATTTGTCCAGTCAGCATAGCATAGGCCTATACAAATGTTACCCACTAAAGTTTATGTTGCAACCACAACCTTACTAAGTGACAGATCATGACATACAAAATATGGTGTTTATATATTTGTTAGATGAATTACAAAGATTAAACTGACGCCTAGTGAATAAGAAATCATGATAATTTGTTCTTTTTATGAGACACCATATTTTGAATGTCTTGCGTCAAGTAGCGTCATCTACTTGTATAATGCATTATGTAAGGATGGTTGGTTGGGGAGGATGGATGGTGCAATGGACAGATTCGTTTTTGCATTTTTTGAAATACAATCTTTACAAATATACGTATTAAATAACATTACATTTTGCAAACTTCTATTAATTTATGTTAATAATTCGTCACATTAAAATGCAATAATACTGGTGGAAATGTTTTCTATTTTGTCACATGCCTACAGTAGTATGATGAGGTCATTTCTTCAAGCTGGTGTACCTTAAACACATTTGAATCAGCATCAACATGTTTTGATAACAGGGCAAGTCAGATTTGTCCAGTCAGCATAGCATAGGCCTATACAAATGTTACCCACTAAAGTTTATGTTGCAACCACAACCTTACTAAGTGACAGATCATGACATACAAAATATGGTGTTTATATATTTGTTAGATGAATTACAAAGATTAAACTGACGCCTAGTGAATAAGAAATCATGATAATTTGTTTTTTTTATTAGACACCATATTTTGAATGTCTTGCGTCATGGATGATGCAAAGGACAGATTCGTTTGTGCATTTTGAAATACAATCTTTACAAATATACGCATTAAATAACATTACATTTTGCAAACTTCTATTACTTTATGTTAATAATTCGTCACATTGAAAATGCAATATATTTTGTCACATGCCTACAGTTGCCTACAGTAGTATGATGAGGTCATTTCTTTTAACTGGTGTACCTTAAACACATTTGAATCAGCATCAACATGATTTGAAAACAGGGCAAGTCAGATTTGTCCAGTCAGCATAGCTAATGCAATATATTTTGTCACATGCCTACAGTAGCCTACAGTAGTATGATGAGGTCATTTCTTCTAGCTGGTGTACCTTAAACACATTTGAATCAGCATCAACATGTTTTGAAAACAGGGCAAGTCAGATTTGTCCAGTCAGCATAGCTTAGGCCTATACAAATGTTACACACTAAAGTTTATGTTGCAACCACAACCTTACTAAGTGACAGATCATCACATTCAAAATATGGTGTTTATATATTTGTTAGATGAATTACAAAGATTAAACTGACGCCTAGTGAATAAGAAATCATGATAATTTGTTGTTTTTATTAGACACCATATTTTGAATGTCTTGCGTCATGGATGGTGCAAAGGACAGATTAGTTTTTGCATTTTGAAATACAATCTTTACAATTATACGTATTAAATAACATTACATTTTGCAAACTTCTATTACTTTATGTTAATAATTCGTCACATTGAAAATGCAATATATTTTGTCACATGCCTACAGTAGCCTACAGTAGTATGATGAGGTCATTTCTTCTTGCTGGTATACCTTAAACACATTTGAATCAGCATCAACATGTTTTGAAAACAGGGCAAGTCAGATTTGTCCAGTCAGCATAGCTTAGGCCTATACAAATGCTACCCACTAAAGTTTATGTTGCAACCACAACCTTACTAAGTGACAGATCATGGCATACAAAATATGGTGTTTATATATTTGTTAGATGAATTACAAAGATTAAACTGACGCCTAGTGAATAAGAAATCATGATAATTTGTTCTTTTTATGAGACACCATATTTTGAATGTCTTGCGTCAAGTAGCGTCATCTACTTGTATAATGCATTATGTAAGGTTGGTTGGTTGGGGAGGATGGATGGTGCAAAGGACAGATTCGTTTTTGCATTTTTTGAAATACAATCTTTACAAATATACGTATTAAATAACATTACATTTTGCAAACTTCTAATAATTTATGTTAATAACTCGACACATTGAAAATGCAATAATACTGGTGGAAATGTTTTCTATTTTGTCACATGCCTAGAGTAGTATGATGAGGTCATTTCTTCTAGCTGGTGTACCTTAAACACATTTGAATCAGCATCAACATGTTTTGAAAAGAGGGCAAGTCAGATTTGTCCAGTCAGCATAGCATAGGCCTATACAAATGTTACCCACTAAAGTTTATGTTGCAACCACAACCTTACTAAGTGACAGATCATGACATACAAAATATGGTGTTTATATATTTGTTAGATGAATTACAAAGATTAAACTGACGCCTAGTGAATAAGAAATCATGATAATTTGTTCTTTTTATGAGACACCATATTTTGAATGTCTTGCGTCAAGTAGCGTCATCTACTTGTATAATGCATTATGTAAGAATGGTTGGTTGGGGAGGATGGATGGTGCAAAGGACAGATTCGTTTTTGCATTTTTTGAAATACAATCTTTACAAATATACGTATTAAATAACATTACATTTTGCAAACTTCTATTAATTTATGTTAATAACTCGTCACATTGAAAATGCAATAATACTGGTGGAAATGTTTTCTATTTTGTCACATGCCTACAGTAGCCTACAGTAGTATGATGAGGTCATTTCTTCTAGCTGGTGTACCTTAAACACATTTGAATCAGCATCAACATGTTTTAAAAAACAGGACAAGTCAGATTTGTCCAGTCAGCATAGCTTAGGCCTATACAAATGTTACCCACAAAGTTTATGTTGCAACCCTAAACTTACTAAGTGACAGATCATGACATACAAAATATGGTGTTTATATATTTGTTAGATGAATTACAAAGATTAAACTGACGCCTAGTGAATAAGAAATCATGATAATTTGTTCTTTTTATTAGACACCATATTTTGAATGTCTTGCGTCATCTACTTGTAGAATGCATTATGTAAGGATGGTTGGTTCAAAGGACAGATTCGTTTTTGCATTTTGAAATAAAATCTTTACAAATATACGTATTAAATAACATTACATTTTGCAAACTTCTATTACTTCATGTTAATAATTCGTCACATTGAAAAAGCAATAATACTGGTGAAAATGTTTTCTATTTTGTCACATGCCTACAGTAGGCTACAGTAGTATGATGAGGTCATTTCTTCTAGCTGGTGTACCTTAAACACATTTGAATCAGCATCAACATGTTTTGAAAACAGGGCAAGTCAGATTTGTCCAGTCAGCATAGCTTAGGCCTATACAAATGCTACCCACTAAAGTTTATGTTGCAGCCACAACCTTACTAAGTGACAGATCATGACATACAAAATATGGTGTTTATATATTTGTTAGATGAATTACAAAGATTGAACTGACGCCTAGTGAATTAGAAATCATGATAATTTGTTCTTTTTATGAGACACCATATTTTGAATGTCTTGCGACAAGTAGCGTCATCTACTTGTATATTGCATTATGTAAGGATGGTTGGTTGGGGAGGATGGATGGTGCAAAGGACAGATTCGTTTTTGCATTTTTTGAAATACAATCTTTACAAATATACGTATTAAATAACATTACATTTTGCAAACTTCTATTAATTTATGTTAATAATTCGTCACATTGAAAATGCAATAATACTGGTGGAAATGTTTTCTATTTTGTCACATGCCTAGAGTAGTATGATGAGGTCATTTCTTCTAGCTGGTGTACCTTAAACACATTTGAATCAGCATCAACATGTTTTGAAAACAGGGCAAGTCAGATTTGTCCAGTCAGCATAGCATAGGCCTATACAAATGTTACCCACTAAAGTTTATGTTGCAACCACAACCTTACTAAGTGACAGATCATGACATACAAAATATGGTGTTTATATATTTGTTAGATGAATTACAAAGATTAAACTGACGCCTAGTGAATAAGAAATCATGATAATTTGTTCTTTTTATTAGACACCATATTTTGTATGTCTTGCGTCATGGATGATGCAAAGGACAAATTCGTTTGTGCATTTTGAAATACAATCTTTACAAATATACGCATTAAATAACATTACATTTTGCAAACTTCTATTACTTTATGTTAATAATTCGTCACATTGAAAATGCAATATATTTTGTCACATGCCTACAGTAGCCTACAGTAGTATGATGAGGTCATTTCTTCTAACTGGTGTACCTTAAACACATTTGAATCAGCATCAACATGTTTTGAAAACAGGGCAAGTCAGATTTGTCCAGTCAGCATAGCTAATGCAATATATTTTGTCACATGCCTACAGTAGCCTACAGTAGTATGATGAGGTCATTTCTTCTAGCTGGTGTACCTTAAACACATTTGAATCAGCATCAACATGTTTTGAAAACAGGGCAAGTCAGATTTGTCCAGTCAGCATAGCATAGGCCTATACAAATGTTACCCACTAAAGTTTATGTTGCAACCACAACCTTACTAAGTGACAGATCATGACATACAAAATATGGTGTTTATATATTTGTTAGATGAATTACAAAGATTAAACTGACGCCTAGTGAATAAGAAATCATGATAATTTGTTCTTTTTATTAGACACCATATTTTGAATGTCTTGCGTCATGGATGATGCAAAGGACAAATTCGTTTGTGCATTTTGAAATACAATCTTTACAAATATACGCATTAAATAACATTACATTTTGCAAACTTCTATTACTTTATGTTAATAATTCGTCACATTGAAAATGCAATATATTTTGTCACATGCCTACAGTAGCCTACAGTAGTATGATGAGGTCATTTCTTCTAACTGGTGTACCTTAAACACATTTGAATCAGCATCAACATGTTTTGAAAACAGGGCAAGTCAGATTTGTCCAGTCAGCATAGCTAATGCAATATATTTTGTCACATGCCTACAGTAGCCTACAGTGGTATGATGAGGTTATTTCTTCAGCTGGTGTACCTTAAACACATTTGAATCAGCATCAACATGTTTTGAAAACAGGGCAAGTCAGATTTGTCCAGTCAGCATAGCATAGGCCTATACAAATGTTACCCACTAAAGTTTATGTTGCAACCACAACCTTACTAAGTGACAGATCATGACATACAAAATATGGTGTTTATATATTTGTTATATGAATTACAAAGATTAAACTGACGCCTAGTGAATAAGAAATCATGATAATTTGTTCTTTTTATTAGACACCATATTTTGAATGTCTTGCGTCATCTACTTGTAGAATGCATTATGTAAGGATGGTTGGTGCAAAGGACAGATTCGTTTTTGCATATTGAAATACAATCTTTACAAATATACGTATTAAATAACATTACATTTTGCAAACTTCTATTACTGTATGTTAATAATTCGTCACATTGAAAATGCAATAATACTGGTGGAAATGTTTTCTATTTTGTCACATGCCTACAGTAGACTACAGTAGTATGATGAGGTCATTTCTTCTAGCTGGTGTACCTTAAACACATTTGAATCAGCATCAACATGTTTTAAAAAACAGGACAAGTCAGATTTGTCCAGTCAGCATAGCTTAGGCCTATACAAATGTTACCCACAAAGTTTATGTTGCAACCCTAAACTTACTAAGTGACAGATCATGACATACAAAATATGGTGTTTATATATTTGTTAGATGAATTACAAAGATTAAACTGACGCCTAGTGAATAAGAAATCATAATAATTTGTTCTTTTTATTAGACACCATATTTTGAATGTCTTGCGTCATCTACTTGTAGAATGCATTATGTAAGGATGGTTGGTTGTGGAGGATGGATGGTTCAAAGGACAGATTCGTTTTTGCATTTTGAAATAAAATCTTTACAAATATACGTATTAAATAACATTACATTTTGCAAACTTCTATTACTTTATGTTAATAATTCGTCACATTGAAAATGCAATAATACTGGTGGAAATGTTTTCTATTTTGTCACATGCCTACAGTAGCCTACAGTAGAATGATGAGGTCATTTCTTCTAGCTGGTGTACCTTAAACACATTTGAATCAGCATCAACATGTTTTGAAAACAGGGCAAGTCAGATTTGTCCAGTCAGCATAGCATAGGCCCACGCTCGCATGCAATTGAGATGGTGTTTGTGTTTATAGCGACCTGGCATGCTGGGAGTTCAGCCAGAAGTTTCATGCAGTCAGGAAAATAATACTCTGGGTCTCAGATCCGGTTCAATCTCCGGTCACTAAGTGTCCCCATCTATATCTCAATTGCAGGCGAGCGTGCATAGGCCGATACAAATGTTACCCAATAAAGTTTATGTTGCAGCCGCAACCTTACTAAGTGACAGATCATGACATACAAAATATGGTGTTTATATATTTGTTAGATGAATTACAAAGATTAAACTGACGCCTAGTGAATAAGAAATCATGATAATTTGTTCTTTTTATTAGACACCATATTTTGAATGTCTTGCGTCATGGATGATGCAAAGGACAAATTCGTTTGTGCATTTTGAAATACAATCTTTACAAATATATGTATTAAATAACATTACACTTTGCAAACTTCTATTACTTTATATTAATAATTCGTCACATTGAAAATGCAATATATTTTGTCACATGCCTACAGTAGCCTACAGTAGTATGATGAGGTCATTTCTTCTAACTGGTGTACCTTAAACACATTTGAATCAGCATCAACATGTTTTGAAAACAGGGCAAGTCAGATTTGTCCAGTCAGCATAGCTAATGCAATATATTTTGTCACATGCCTACAGTAGCCTACAGTGGTATGATGAGGTCATTTCTTCTAGCTGGTGTACCTTAAACTCATTTGAATCAGCATCAACATGTTTTGAAAACAGGGCAAGTCAGATTTGTCCAGTCAGCATAGCATAGACTATACAAATGTTACCCACTAAAGTTTATGTTGCAACCACAACCTTACTAAGTGACAGATCATGACATACAAAATATGGTGTTTATATATTTGTTATATGAATTACAAAGATTAAACTGACGCCTAGTGAATAAGAAATCATGATAATTTGTTCTTTTTATTAGACACCATATTTTGAATGTATTGCGTCATCTACTTGTAGAATGCATTATGTAAGGATGGTTGGTGCAAAGGACAGATTCGTTTTTGCATATTGAAATACAATCTTTACAAATATACGTATTAAATAACATTACATTTTGCAAACTTCTATTACTTTATGTTAATAATTTGTCACATTGAAAATGCAATAATACTGGTGGAAATGTTTTCTATTTTGTCACATGCCTACAGTAGACTACAGTAGTATGATGAGGTCATTTCTTCTAGCTGGTGTACCTTAAACACATTTGAATCAGCATCAACATGTTTTAAAAAACAGGACAAGTCAGATTTGTCCAGTCAGCATAGCTTAGGCCTATACAAATGTTACCCACAAAGTTTATGTTGCAACCCTAAACTTACTAAGTGACAGATCATGACATACAAAATATGGTGTTTATATATTTGTTAGATGAATTACAAAGATTAAACTGACGCCTAGTGAATAAGAAATCATGATAATTTGTTCTTTTTATTAGACACCATATTTTGAATGTCTTGCGTCATGGATGGTGCAAAGGACAGATTCGTTTTTTTCATTTTGAAATACAATCTTTACAAATATATGTATTAAATAACATTACACTTTGCAAACTTCTATTACTTTATGTTAATAATTTGTCACATTGAAAATGCAATAATACTGGTGGAAATGTTTTCTATTTTGTCACATGCCTACAGTAGCCTACAGTAGTATGATGAGGTCATTTCTTCTAGCTGGTGTACCTTAAACACATTTGAATCAGCATCAACATGTTTTGAAAACAGGGCAAGTCAGATTTGTCCAGTCAGCATAGCATAGGCCTATACAAATGTTACCCACTAAAGTTTATGTTGCAACCACAACCTTACTAAGTGACAGATCATGACATACAAAATATGGTGTTTATATATTTGTTAGATGAATTACAAAGATTAAACTGACGCCTAGTGAATAAGAAATCATGATAATTTGTTCTTTTTATTAGACACCATATTTTGTATGTCTTGCGTCATGGATGATGCAAAGGACAAATTCGTTTGTGCATTTTTAAATACAATCTTTACAAATATACGCATTAAATAACATTACATTTTGCAAACTTCTATTACTTTATGTTAATAATTCGTCACATTGAAAATGCAATATATTTTGTCACATGCCTACAGTAGCCTACAGTAGTATGATGAGGTCATTTCTTCTAACTGGTGTACCTTAAACACATTTGAATCAGCATCAACATGTTTTGAAAACAGGGCAAGTCAGATTTGTCCAGTCAGCATGGCATAGGCCTATACAAATGTTAACCACTAAAGTTTATGTTGCAACCACAACCTTACTAAGTGACAGATCATGACATACAAAATATGGTGTTTATATATTTGTTAGATGAATTACAAAGATTAAACTGACGCCTAGTGAATAAGAAATCATGATAATTTGTTATTTTATTAGACACCATATTTTGAATGTCTTGCGTCATCTACTTGTAGAATGCATTATGTAAGGATGGTTGGTTGGGGAGGAAGGATGGTGCAATGGACAGATTAGTTTTTTGCATTTTGAAATACAATCTTTACAAATATACGTATTAAATAACATTACATTTTGCAAACTTCTATTACTTTATGTTAATAATTCGTCACATTGAAAATGCAATATATTTTGTCACATGCCTACAGTAGCCTACAGTAGTATGATGAGGTAATTTCTTCTAGCTGGTGTACCTTAAACACATTTGAATCAGCATCAACATGTTTTGAAAACAGGGCAAGTCAGATTTGTCCAGTCAGCATGGCATAGGCCTATTCAAATGTTAACCACTAAAGTTTATGTTGCAACCACAACCTTACTAAGTGACAGATCATGACATACAAAATATGGTGTTTATAATATTTGTTAGATGAATTACAAAGATTAAACTGACGCCTAGTGAATAAGAAATCATGATAATTTGTTCTTTTTATGAGACTCCATATTTTGAATGTCTTGCGTCATCTACTTGTAGAATGCATTATGTAAGGATGGTTGGTTGGGGAGGATGGATGGTTCAAAGGACAGATTCGTTTTTGCATTTTGAAATAAAATCTTTACAAATATACGTATTAAATAACATTACATTTTGCAAACTTCTATTACTTTATGTTAATAATTCGTCACATTGAAAATGCAATAATACTGGTGGAAATGTTTTCTATTTTGTCACATGCCTACAGTAGCCTACAGTAGTATGATGAGGTCATTTCTTCTAGCTGGTGTACCTTAAACACATTTGAATCAGCATCAACATGTTTTGAAAACAGGGCAAGTCAGATTTGTCCAGTCAGCATGGCATAGGCCTATACAAATGTTAACCACTAAAGTTTATGTTGCAACCACAACCTTACTAAGTGACAGATCATGACATACAAAATATGGTGTTTATAATATTTGTTAGATGAATTACAAAGATTAAACTGACGCCTAGTGAATAAGAAATCATGATAATTTGTTCTTTTTATGAGACACCATATTTTGAATGTCTTGCGTCATCTACTTGTAGAATGCATTATGTAAGGATGGTTGGTTGGGGAGGATGGATGGTTCAAAGGACAGATTCGTTTTTGCATTTTGAAATAAAATCTTTACAAATATACGTATTAAATAACATTACATTTTGCAAACTTCTATTACTTTATGTTAATAATTCGTCACATTGAAAATGCAATAATACTGGTGGAAATGTTTTCTATTTTGTCACATGCCTACAGTAGCCTACAGTAGTATGATGAGGTCATTTCTTCTAGCTGGTGTACCTTAAACACATTTGAATCAGCATCAACATGTTTTGAAAACAGGGCAAGTCAGATTTGTCCAGTCAGCATAGCATAGGCCTATACAAATGTTACCCACTAAAGTTTATGTTGCAGCCACAACCTTACTAAGTGACAGATCATGACATACAAAATATGGTGTTTATATATTTGTTAGATGAATTACAAAGATTAAACTGACGCCTAGTGAATAAGAAATCATGATAATTTGTTCTTTTTATTAGACACCATATTTTGAATGTCTTGCGTCATGGATGGTGCAAAGGACAGATTCGTTTTTTCATTTTGAAATACAATCTTTACAAATATACGTATTAAATAACATTACATTTTGCAAACTTCTATTACTTTATATTAATAATTCGTCACATTGAAAATGCAATATATTTTGTCACATGCCTACAGTAGCCTACAGTAGTATGATGAGGTCATTTCTTCTAGCTGGTGTACCTTAAACACATTTTAATCAGCATCAACATGTTTTGAAAACAGGACAAGTCAGATTTGTCCAGTCAGCATAGCTTAGGCCTATACAAATGTTACCCACTAAAGTTTATGTTGCAACCACAACCTTACTAAGTGACAGATCATGACATACAAAATATGGTGTTTATATATTTGTTAGATGAATTACAAAGATTAAACTGACGCCCAGTGAATAATAAATCATGATAATTTGTTCTTTTTATTAGACACCATATTTTAAATGTCTTGCGTCATCTACTTGTAGAATGCATTATGTAAGGATAGTTGGTGCAAAGGACAGATTCGTTTTTGCATTTTGAAATACAATCTTTACAAATATACGTAAGAATAACATTACATTTTGCAAACTTCTATTACTTTATGTTAATAATTCGTCACATTGAAAATGCAATAATACTGGTGGAAATGTTTTCTATTTTGTCACATGCCTACAGTAGCCTACAGTAGTATGATGAGGTCATTTCTTCTAGCTGGTGTACCTTAAACACATTTGAATCAGCATCAACATGTTTTGAAAACAGGGCAAGTCAGATTTGTCCAGTCAGCATGGCATAGGCCTATACAAATGTTACCCACTAAAGTTTATGTTGCAACCACAACCTTACTAAGTGACAGATCATGACATACAACATATGGTGTTTATATATTTGTTAGATGAATTACAAAGATTAAACTTACGCCCAGTGAGTAATAAATCATGATAATTTGTTCTTTTTATTAGACACCATATTTTAAATGTCTTGCGTCATCTACTTGTAAAATGCATTATGTAAGGATAGTTGGTGCAAAGGACAGATTCGTTTTTGCATTTTGAAATACAATCTTTACAAATATACGTAAGAATAACATTACATTTTGCAAACTTCTATTACTTTATGTTAATAATTCGTCACATTGAAAATGCAATATATTTTGTCACATGCCTACAGTAGCCTACAGTAGTATGATGAGGTAATTTCTTCTAGCTGGTGTACCTTAAACACATTTGAATCAGCATCAACATGTTTTGAAAACAGGGCAAGTCAGATTTGTCCAGTCAGCATGGCATAGGCCTATTCAAATGTTAACCACTAAAGTTTATGTTGCAACCACAACCTTACTAAGTGACAGATCATGACATACAAAATATGGTGTTTATAATATTTGTTAGATGAATTACAAAGATTAAACTGACGCCTAGTGAATAAGAAATCATGATAATTTGTTCTTTTTATGAGACACCATATTTTGAATGTCTTGCGTCATCTACTTGTAGAATGCATTATGTAAGGATGGTTGGTTGGGGAGGATGGATGGTTCAAAGGACAGATTCGTTTTTGCATTTTGAAATAAAATCTTTACAAATATACGTATTAAATAACATTACATTTTGCAAACTTCTATTACTTTATGTTAATAATTCGTCACATTGAAAATGCAATAATACTGGTGGAAATGTTTTCTATTTTGTCACATGCCTACAGTAGCCTACAGTAGTATGATGAGGTCATTTCTTCTAGCTGGTGTACCTTAAACACATTTGAATCAGCATCAACATGTTTTGAAAACAGGGCAAGTCAGATTTGTCCAGTCAGCATGGCATAGGCCTATACAAATGTTAACCACTAAAGTTTATGTTGCAACCACAACCTTACTAAGTGACAGATCATGACATACAAAATATGGTGTTTATAATATTTGTTAGATGAATTACAAAGATTAAACTGACGCCTAGTGAATAAGAAATCATGATAATTTGTTCTTTTTATGAGACACCATATTTTGAATGTCTTGCGTCATCTACTTGTAGAATGCATTATGTAAGGATGGTTGGTTGGGGAGGATGGATGGTTCAAAGGACAGATTCGTTTTTGCATTTTGAAATAAAATCTTTACAAATATACGTATTAAATAACATTACATTTTGCAAACTTCTATTACTTTATGTTAATAATTCGTCACATTGAAAATGCAATAATACTGGTGGAAATGTTTTCTATTTTGTCACATGCCTACAGTAGCCTACAGTAGTATGATGAGGTCATTTCTTCTAGCTGGTGTACCTTAAACACATTTGAATCAGCATCAACATGTTTTGAAAACAGGGCAAGTCAGATTTGTCCAGTCAGCATAGCATAGGCCTATACAAATGTTACCCACTAAAGTTTATGTTGCAGCCACAACCTTACTAAGTGACAGATCATGACATACAAAATATGGTGTTTATATATTTGTTAGATGAATTACAAAGATTAAACTGACGCCTAGTGAATAAGAAATCATGATAATTTGTTCTTTTTATTAGACACCATATTTTGAATGTCTTGCGTCATGGATGGTGCAAAGGACAGATTCGTTTTTTCATTTTGAAATACAATCTTTACAAATATACGTATTAAATAACATTACATTTTGCAAACTTCTATTACTTTATATTAATAATTCGTCACATTGAAAATGCAATATATTTTGTCACATGCCTACAGTAGCCTACAGTAGTATGATGAGGTCATTTCTTCTAGCTGGTGTACCTTAAACACATTTTAATCAGCATCAACATGTTTTGAAAACAGGACAAGTCAGATTTGTCCAGTCAGCATAGCTTAGGCCTATACAAATGTTACCCACTAAAGTTTATGTTGCAACCACAACCTTACTAAGTGACAGATCATGACATACAAAATATGGTGTTTATATATTTGTTAGATGAATTACAAAGATTAAACTGACGCCCAGTGAATAATAAATCATGATAATTTGTTCTTTTTATTAGACACCATATTTTAAATGTCTTGCGTCATCTACTTGTAGAATGCATTATGTAAGGATAGTTGGTGCAAAGGACAGATTCGTTTTTGCATTTTGAAATACAATCTTTACAAATATACGTAAGAATAACATTACATTTTGCAAACTTCTATTACTTTATGTTAATAATTCGTCACATTGAAAATGCAATAATACTGGTGGAAATGTTTTCTATTTTGTCACATGCCTACAGTAGCCTACAGTAGTATGATGAGGTCATTTCTTCTAGCTGGTGTACCTTAAACACATTTGAATCAGCATCAACATGTTTTGAAAACAGGGCAAGTCAGATTTGTCCAGTCAGCATGGCATAGGCCTATACAAATGTTACCCACTAAAGTTTATGTTGCAACCACAACCTTACTAAGTGACAGATCATGACATACAACATATGGTGTTTATATATTTGTTAGATGAATTACAAAGATTAAACTTACGCCCAGTGAGTAATAAATCATGATAATTTGTTCTTTTTATTAGACACCATATTTTAAATGTCTTGCGTCATCTACTTGTAAAATGCATTATGTAAGGATAGTTGGTGCAAAGGACAGATTCGTTTTTGCATTTTGAAATACAATCTTTACAAATATACGTAAGAATAACATTACATTTTGCAAACTTCTATTACTTTATGTTAATAATTCGTCACATTGAAAATGCAATAATACTGGTGGAAATGTTTTCTATTTTGTCACATGCCTACAGTAGCCTACAGTAGTATGATGAGGTCATTTCTTCTAGCTGGTGTACCTTAAACACATTTGAATCAGCATCAACATGTTTTGAAAACAGGGCAAGTCAGATTTGTCCAGTCAGCATGGCATAGGCCTATACAAATGTTAACCACTAAAGTTTATGTTGCAACCACAACCTTACTAAGTGACAGATCATGACATACAAAATATGGTGTTTATATATTTGTTAGATGAATTACAAAGATTAAACTGACGCCTAGTGAATAAGAAATCATGATAATTTGTTATTTTATTAGACACCATATTTTGAATGTCTTGCGTCATCTACTTGTAGAATGCATTATGTAAGGATGGTTGGTTGGGGAGGAAGGATGGTGCAAAGGACAGATTAGTTTTTGCATTTTGAAATACAATCTTTACAAATATACGTATTAAATAACATTACATTTTGCAAACTTCTATTACTTTATGTTAATAATTCGTCACATTGAAAATGCAATATATTTTGTCACATGCCTACAGTAGCCTACAGTAGTATGATGAGGTCATTTCTTCTAGCTGGTATACCTTAAACACATTTAAATCAGCATCAACATGTTTTGAAAACAGGGCAAGTCAGATTCGTCCAGTCAGCATAGCTTAGGCCTATACAAATGCTACCCACTAAAGTTTATGTTGCAACCACAACCTTACTAAGTGACAGATCATGACATACAAAATATGGTGTTTATATATTTGTTAGATGAATTACAAAGATTAAACTGACGCCTAGTGAATAAGAAATCATGATAAATTGTTCTTTTTATGAGACACCATATTTTGAATGTCTTGCGTCAAGTAGCGTCATCTACTTGTATATTGCATTATGTAAGGATGGTTGGTTGGGGAGGATGGATGGTGCAAAGGACAGATTCGTTTTTGCATTCTTTGAAATACAATCTTTACAAATATACGTATTAAATAACATTACATTTTGCAAACTTCTATTAATTTATGTTAATAATTCGTCACATTGAAAATGCAATAATACTGGTGGAAATGTTTTCTATTTTGTCACATGCCTACAGTAGTATGATGAGGTCATTTCTTCTAGCTGGTGTACCTTAAACACTTTTGAATCAGCATCAACATGTTTTAAAAACAGGGCAAGTCAGATTTGTCCAGTCAGCATAACTTCACAAATGTTACCCCCTAATGTTTATTATGCAACCCTAACTTTACTAAGTGACAGATCATGACATACAGAATGTGGTGTTTATATATTTGTTACATGAATTACTGACGCCTAGTGGATAAGAAATCGTGATAATTTGTACTTTTTATTATGCACCATATTTTGAATGTCTTGCATCATCTATTTTTAGAATGCATTCTGTAGGTTTGGTTTGTCGGGGAAGGTGGATGCTGCAAAGGAGGGTTTCATTTCTTGATTTGGAAATTCAATCTTTACACATATATTCGTATTAAATAACATTTCTTTTTGAAAACTTCTATTACTTCATGTTAGAAATTTGTCACATTGCAAAAACAATGATACTGATGGGAATGTTTTCTATTGTGTCACATGCCTACAGTACAGTAGTATGATGAGGTCATTTGTTTTACCTGGAGTACTTTAAACACATATGAATCAGCATCAACATGTAATTTTCAAACAAGTAGCACATTATACACATTATACAAATGATCATCACCATATATATTGCAATGGTGCCTGATGAATATATAATTGTTAAATGATCGTGGAAGCAGAGCAACAATATCTGAGATCAGAGTACACCAAATATTTACAAACCTTATCTTGCTGAGTGACGGATAACAGCGTGCAAAATATGGTGTTTTAAAGCTTGACCAGAATACAAGGACACCTAGTCAATATATAGCTCAACTAGAAAACTATAGCGGCACATAATAAAGGCAAGATTATAACGATTTGACTCAACACCAAATTTTGCTTGTCTGGTATTATCTACTACTATAACTGATTCGGTAAGGTCAGTCGGTCGGGATGGATGGTGAGCGTCAAGATATTAATTAAAAAAGATTGCAGTTTAACAACTTATGAGATTTTATTTCTGTCATTTTGTTTGATTCTAAATGTAATAATTATGGCAAATTATTTTATTGTTCATATTCCCCAGAGCAATGAGGTCATTTTACCACATCACATTTGAATCAGTGCCAACATGATTTGAGGACAGGGCGAGCATCGATTCTCGCAAGCCAGATTGGCCTAGCTATCTTCCACGTCTTTCTTAAACAAGTAGCATAGTTACAAGTGCTCAGATAAACCCGATTATAATTTACAAACCTAAAGCTACAGTCCCACTGGCGGAAAAACACATCATGCCACTACACAACGTATCGCGGTGCAACTTTTTGCGGTGAGCCGTGGATGGTCGCGAATAGTCGTGAATAGACGTTAAGGTCCGTCCTAGGTTGTAATGGATCATGAATGGATCATTTATGGCAAATTATTTTATTGTTTATATTCCCCAGAGCAATGAGGTCATTTGCTTTAACTATCTTAAGTTACCACATCACATTTGAATCAGTGCCAACATGTTTTGAAGACAGGGCGAGCATCGATTCTCGCAAGCCAGATTGGCCTAGCCATCTTCCACGTCTTTCTTAAACAAGTAGCATAGTTACAAGTGCTCAGATAAACCCGATTATAATTTACAAACCTAAAGCTACAGTCCCACTGGCGGAAAAACACATCATGCCACTACACAACGTATCGCGGTGCAACTTTTTGCGATAAGCCTTGGAAGGTCGCGAATAGTCGTGAATAGACGTTAAGGTCTGTCCTAGGTTGTAATGGATCCGCTAAGAACCGCCCTCAGACACCACCATCTGCAAAACGAAAATCATTCGCGCTGGGTCGTGGTAGCACCGCCAAGTGGCGTGATGAGGTCCTGAGGTGGCGTGAGTTGGCGTGATTTGTCGTAATTTGTCGTAATTGCTCCGCAAAGATCAGCCTGCCACTGATCAGTGTGGATCATGGCGGACCAGCTACGACAAGGTACGCGTGATCCCACTTCATGACTCCTCACCGCGCAAGTTACGCGGATGATCACGCATCAGTTACGTCAGCTCATATACGCTGCATGGCGGCGGGCGTACATGATCTGCGACTATCAGGGCGGTGCAACTACGACATTAGGCGTCGTAGGACGCCATATGACGCCCTTTAACGCCCTCTTACGACAGAGTTCGTCGTGGTACGTTTTGAGGCGGCTTATTCCGCGACGAGACGACATGAGAAGCCTGGACACAACATTTATTATTATTATTTTGGGGGTAGGGGTCCGCGTTATAAAAGAGGGCGGTTGGGCGCACTGGTCATTGGCGTCTTTGACCTTCTACCATCTGAACCCAGTTGCTCTAGATCTCTACAATGGATGTCCTGCAATACCACGCTCGCCGCATGCATCTCATGGCTTGGCAGTTACAGTTAGCTGAGCAACAGAGGGCAGCCAGACTGCAGCGTGAATATTTGCTTACTACTCATCCCCAGTCGGGGCTGTCCCATGGCAGCAAGACACGATTTGAGATGTACAACTCCATAAACAGTGAAATTATTAAGTTAGTACCTCATGTCATTATTATCCGTGAAGGTAGTTTATAAATTTAGTCACAAAATTTAATTTAAAATTACTATCAATCTCAATCCATTACTTTCTTTAACTATCCACTAATATCCATCACCGCATTTGAAGGTTGTATGTTATCGAAAATTTGTTCAATCTCCATCCATTGTTATCAATTTTCCTGAAGAGAAGCCATGTGGCGTTTGATTTGTGCAAACAAACCAAACACTGCTGTTATTTCGGGTTGTGTCACAATGTATTATGGTTAATATTTTTAATATTTAACTTAATTAATAAACAAATAGCTTTAATGTTCATAACCGTAACCATGTCCAAAGCCAATCGATTTAAAGATATTTATAAAGATAATTACAATGATGGGCTTAAACAAGAGGATGCCTGTTATAAAGTTTTATTAAACTGGTGTACCACTGAACACCCAAAATATCATGCCAAGTGTAGGCCAAAAAGAAACAAACAAACAAACAACGTGACGTGGCGTGTACGCCATAATCCATCCGCATTAATCCGCACTTGTGGTGTAATCAAATATCGTTGCATGCGTGATCAGGCGTAAACGAGCCGCCTTGTATAAACACCCCAACGCGGTGCCGCGTGTTACGGCGTCTCATGGCGTATTATGTTGTGATAGGCACAAATTGAAGCACTATTTGCTATTAGTTATTGAAAAGTAGTCCCGCATTGCCAAATAATGAAACTTATATAGACTAAGCATCTATTTGGCCGTGCAACTGCACCAAATCTACATTATTAATCAGCATATCATGAAATGGTGATGGTACACAGTTGAGACGATGACTCGCTTTGCTTCTCCTGTGCACGTTTCAAAAGCCTTAATGACAATCGGCCATTTGTTTTTTTGTCTGCCATCTTGAATTTTTGCAAATTTGATCCGATTATCAGGTGATTAAAAAAGTGTAAATCATAGTATTCTTGAATCAGGAATGTTAATATCTGAGTTAACCTAATTTTTGATTGAAACAAATGTGTGCCAAGTGAGGTGCACAGACCAGCAATAAGATAAAAATTGACACCGAATCGAGTTAGTTCTCAGAACCTCATTCCGATTTTTAATCTAATTAAAAGTTATTTAGTTTGCTTCAGACACTTAGCATACCTTTATAAGTGACCTCTTGCGTGTTGATATTTCCTAATCGGCGTCTGTAATCACAAAAAAATATAAATAACAAAGCTGCCATTTACAGATGCTAGTGAGAATAAATTGTTTAATTATGTAGAAAACTTAAGTTAAAATAGGCATCTAATTTGACGTTAAATTTAATTAACGACGTGCTGAACATTACAACTAGAGACCTAGCTGATCCACCTTTCAACTTATTTGCTCGCCTCTTATCACATTTTATAAAATACACCTGGTATACACATATATTGCACAAGTTTAGGCTTTGTTCACTTCCTCCTTTTGTTGGAGACCAGGTTATACTGCCAGGTAAAGAAACCTTTTCCAAACGCACTGCCTGTTAGAGCATGTATTCTGTCTCCACACCGAGCTCGAACCCACAACACAAATTGATCCCAATCGAGTTGGGCCATAATTGGAACCGACCTGAACTATGATTTCTAATCAGAATTTCGCCATATTACGTGATCCAAGCAGATATGCATTTGAAAAAGGGCTGGTTACCTGGAAGTACAGCTGCATCCTTCACGGTATGCAAAAGTGTAAAAACTGTCATTTGTGCGACATAGATGTACACCTTGCATTTTAGGCAATTAATGACTTGATTAAAACAAATGCATTTCAGATAGATACTATGGTCCAAGAGCAAGTTCCAATTGCTTAAAGCACGAACAAAATGTCCACAGCGTCAAAGTTCAATTCTGAAACAGAGATACCTTTGTCTAAACAACTACACGTCAGTAATCCTCATGCAGATCACTATACCTAAACCGTCGTGCAGACTGGATTGGCAGATTATCTACTCCAGAATTAAATTTGACTATATCTGCCGCCAAGACTGTCTGCAGATTTCCCATCCGAAATGGCGTTCTGTCCAAGTCGAATTCGCCCTCATTGACACAGCACAGTGCTATTTTAATTGTGAATTCTAAGTTTATTTTAATCCTACTTTTAATTTGAAGCTGATTTTACTTTAAAGTAATTTAATTGTAATTTTAATTGAAGTGTTGTGTCAATGTATGAAATCTAATTTTAAAACTAAAAGTAATTTTGTTTTAATTTATTTTTAAAATAAATTACTTTAATACCAATTGGAACAATAGTATAATGAAAAAGTTCCTCTTGGATGTCTACAGCAACCCTTCTCAGTGCCAACTCCACTGGCATCTCACTCTCTCTGCATTGATGATCTGTACAGTTGATTTGATACAGGATGCTTCCAATCTTATTCCACGTTGACCAATACTTTCCAATTAGACTTTAATGGTGGATTGCAATAGCAATCCGTTTCCGGGGCCAAGTCTGCCTGTTTGCGTTTGTGGAGTGATGTATTTTCAGACCTAACCTGTGAGGCAACCGACATAGTGCTCATACTTTGCCTGCTAGAAAACTTACTTTTCCCGATTACTACTATATATATATATAAATATATATAGTATGCGTATTGGACTGTGAAGTATTTTATCTTATTCGCATCACAAAATGTCTAATATACACACTATATACCTGTTTCACACAAATTGAAGCACTATTTGCTATTGGTTATTGAAAAGTAGTCCCGCATTGCCAAATAATGAAACTTATATAGACTAAGCATCTATTTGGCCGTGCAACTGCACCACATCTACATTATTAATCAGCAGATAAATCAAAGCCTGTAGCTTATGTACCCAACTCGACAGGCTCCAACCCAAATGATGATTATAATCCAGATTGGTGTTGATGACGACCTAAACACTGAGCCTGGTATAATTCTCATAATCTGACCACACAGACTTCACAACAGCTAATAGCAAGAACGCTTGTATTCGTAAAAACAGTGTACATTGCTTTATAGACATTATGCAATTTGAATTAAATAAATTATTTCAAGCCAAATACTATAACCTTTAAAAGGAAGTCCAAATCTGGCAAGAACAAGCACGTCAGTTCCTGTAAGGCCATTTCTAAAATTATATCATTCCATCACATAAACAGACAAGACTAGCAATCCGAATTCAAATTAGTATCACAATCCACCATGCAATCTATGTTGGCAGATTAGTCGACTAAGTTTTAGATTGAAATAACTCTGTGCCAAGTCAGCTGTACAGATTAGCAATAAGATCGAAATTAACACCAAATGGAGCTGGTTCTTAGAACCTCATTCCTACTTTTAATCTAATTAAAAGTTATTTGGTTTTATTCAAAACACTTAGCATACCTCTTCAGGTGACCTCTTGCGAGTAGTATGTCTCATCTTCAACTGCGTGTGGATATTTCCTAATCGGCATCTGTAATCACAAAAAATATAAATAAATAATAAAGCAGTAGATCCTAGTGAGAACAAGTTGTTTAATAATGTAAACGGTAATGGTACACAGTTGAGACAATGGCTCGCTTTGCTTCTCGTGTGCACGTTTCAAAAACCTTATAACAATTGGCGCATTTTGTTGGCTGTTTTGTGTTTTTCTCTGGGGAAAAAAACTTTCCTTACCCTAAAAAGTGACCCATTTCCGCGCGCGCCTACTCTAAAACTATGTTCATGGGGTTTCGAAAGGGGCGCAGCCCCTTCGCCGTAAACGGTGAAATGGTGATGGTACACAGTTGAGACGATGACTCGCTTTGCTTCTCCTGTGCACGTTTCAAAAGCCTTAATGACAATCGGCCATTTGTTTTTTTGTCTGCCATCTTGAATTTTTGCAAATTTGATCCGATTATCAGGTGATTAAAAAAGTGTAAATCATAGTATTCTTGAATCAGGAATGTTAATATCTGAGTTAACCTAATTTTTGATTGAAACAAATGTGTGCCAAGTGAGGTGCACAGACCAGCAATAAGATAAAAATTGACACCGAATCGAGTTAGTTCTCAGAACCTCATTCCGATTTTTAATCTAATTAAAAGTTATTTAGTTTGCTTCAGACACTTAGCATACCTTTATAAGTGACCTCTTGCGTGTTGATATTTCCTAATCGGCGTCTGTAATCACAAAAAAATATAAATAACAAAGCTGCCATTTACAGATGCTAGTGAGAATAAATTGTTTAATTATGTAGAAAACTTAAGTTAAAATAGGCATCTAATTTGACGTTAAATTTAATTAACGACGTGCTGAACATTACAACTAGAGACCTAGCTGATCCACCTTTCAACTTATTTGCTCGCCTCTTATCACATTTTATAAAATACACCTGGTATACACATATATTGCACAAGTTTAGGCTTTGTTCACTTCCTCCTTTTGTTGGAGACCAGGTTATACTGCCAGGTAAAGAAACCTTTTCCAAACGCACTGCCTGTTAGAGCATGTATTCTGTCTCCACACCGAGCTCGAACCCACAACACAAATTGATCCCAATCGAGTTGGGCCATAATTGGAACCGACCTGAACTATGATTTCTAATCAGAATTTCGCCATATTACGTGATCCAAGCAGATATGCATTTGAAAAAGGGCTGGTTACCTGGAAGTACAGCTGCATCCTTCACGGTATGCAAAAGTGTAAAAACTGTCATTTGTGCGACATAGATGTACACCTTGCATTTTAGGCAATTAATGACTTGATTAAAACAAATGCATTTCAGATAGATACTATGGTCCAAGAGCAAGTTCCAATTGCTTAAAGCACGAACAAAATGTCCACAGCGTCAAAGTTCAATTCTGAAACAGAGATACCTTTGTCTAAACAACTACACGTCAGTAATCCTCATGCAGATCACTATACCTAAACCGTCGTGCAGACTGGATTGGCAGATTATCTACTCCAGAATTAAATTTGACTATATCTGCCGCCAAGACTGTCTGCAGATTTCCCATCCGAAATGGCGTTCTGTCCAAGTCGAATTCGCCCTCATTGACACAGCACAGTGCTATTTTAATTGTGAATTCTAAGTTTATTTTAATCCTACTTTTAATTTGAAGCTGATTTTACTTTAAAGTAATTTAATTGTAATTTTAATTGAAGTGTTGTGTCAATGTATGAAATCTAATTTTAAAACTAAAAGTAATTTTGTTTTAATTTATTTTTAAAATAAATTACTTTAATACCAATTGGAACAATAGTATAATGAAAAAGTTCCTCTTGGATGTCTACAGCAACCCTTCTCAGTGCCAACTCCACTGGCATCTCACTCTCTCTGCATTGATGATCTGTACAGTTGATTTGATACAGGATGCTTCCAATCTTATTCCACGTTGACCAATACTTTCCAATTAGACTTTAATGGTGGATTGCAATAGCAATCCGTTTCCGGGGCCAAGTCTGCCTGTTTGCGTTTGTGGAGTGATGTATTTTCAGACCTAACCTGTGAGGCAACCGACATAGTGCTCATACTTTGCCTGCTAGAAAACTTACTTTTCCCGATTACTACTATATATATATATAAATATATATAGTATGCGTATTGGACTGTGAAGTATTTTATCTTATTCGCATCACAAAATGTCTAATATACACACTATATACCTGTTTCACACAAATTGAAGCACTATTTGCTATTGGTTATTGAAAAGTAGTCCCGCATTGCCAAATAATGAAACTTATATAGACTAAGCATCTATTTGGCCGTGCAACTGCACCACATCTACATTATTAATCAGCAGATAAATCAAAGCCTGTAGCTTATGTACCCAACTCGACAGGCTCCAACCCAAATGATGATTATAATCCAGATTGGTGTTGATGACGACCTAAACACTGAGCCTGGTATAATTCTCATAATCTGACCACACAGACTTCACAACAGCTAATAGCAAGAACGCTTGTATTCGTAAAAACAGTGTACATTGCTTTATAGACATTATGCAATTTGAATTAAATAAATTATTTCAAGCCAAATACTATAACCTTTAAAAGGAAGTCCAAATCTGGCAAGAACAAGCACGTCAGTTCCTGTAAGACCATTTCTAAAATTATATCATTCCATCACATAAACAGACAAGACTAGCAATCCGAATTCAAATTAGTATCACAATCCACCATGCAATCTATGTTGGCAGATTAGTCGACTAAGTTTTAGATTGAAATAACTCTGTGCCAAGTCAGCTGTACAGATTAGCAATAAGATCGAAATTAACACCAAATGGAGCTGGTTCTTAGAACCTCATTCCTACTTTTAATCTAATTAAAAGTTATTTAGTTTTATTCAAAACACTTAGCATACCTCTTCAGGTGACCTCTTGCGAGTAGTATGTCTCATCTTCAACTGCGTGTGGATATTTCCTAATCGGCGTCTGTAATCACAAAAAATATAAATAAATAATAAAGCAGTAGATCCTAGTGAGAACAAGTTGTTTAATAATGTAAACGGTAATGGTACACAGTTGAGACAATGGCTCGCTTTGCTTCTCATGTGCACGTTTCAAAAACCTTATAACAATTGGCGCATTTTGTTGGCTGTTTTGTGTTTTTCTCTGGGGAAAAAAACTTTCCTTACCCTAAAAAGTGACCCATTTCCGCGCGCCCCTACTCTAAAATTATGTTCATGGGGTTTCGAAAGGGGCGCAGCCCCTTCGCCGTAAACGGTGAAATGGTGATGGTACACAGTTGAGACGATGACTCGCTTTGCTTCTCCTGTGCACGTTTCAAAAGCCTTAATGACAATCGGCCATTTGTTTTTTTGTCTGCCATCTTGAATTTTTGCAAATTTGATCCGATTATCAGGTGATTAAAAAAGTGTAAATCATAGTATTCTTGAATCAGGAATGTTAATATCTGAGTTAACCTAATTTTTGATTGAAACAAATGTGTGCCAAGTGAGGTGCACAGACCAGCAATAAGATAAAAATTGACACCGAATCGAGTTAGTTCTCAGAACCTCATTCCGATTTTTAATCTAATTAAAAGTTATTTAGTTTGCTTCAGACACTTAGCATACCTTTATAAGTGACCTCTTGCGTGTTGATATTTCCTAATCGGCGTCTGTAATCACAAAAAAATATAAATAACAAAGCTGCCATTTACAGATGCTAGTGAGAATAAATTGTTTAATTATGTAGAAAACTTAAGTTAAAATAGGCATCTAATTTGACGTTAAATTTAATTAACGACGTGCTGAACATTACAACTAGAGACCTGGCTGATCCACCTTTCAACTTATTTGCTCGCCTCTTATCACATTTTATAAAATACACCTGGTATACACATATATTGCACAAGTTTAGGCTTTGTTCACTTCCTCCTTTTGTTGGAGACCAGGTTATACTGCCAGGTAAAGAAACCTTTTCCAAACGCACTGCCTGTTAGAGCATGTATTCTGTCTCCACACCGAGTTCGAACCCACAACACAAATTGATCCCAATCGAGTTGGGCCATAATTGGAACCGACCTGAACTATGATTTCTAATCAGAATTTCGCCATATTACGTGATCCAAGCAGATATGCATTTGAAAAAGGGCTGGTTACCTGGAAGTACAGCTGCATCCTTCACGGTATGCAAAAGTGTAAAAACTGTCATTTGTGCGACATAGATGTACACCTTGCATTTTAGGCAATTAATGACTTGATTAAAACAAATGCATTTCAGATAGATACTATGGTCCAAGAGCAAGTTCCAATTGCTTAAAGCACGAACAAAATGTCCACAGCGTCAAAGTTCAATTCTGAAACAGAGATACCTTTGTCTAAACAACTACACGTCAGTAATCCTCATGCAGATCACTATACCTAAACCGTCGTGCAGACTGGATTGGCAGATTATCTACTCCAGAATTAAATTTGACTATATCTGCCGCCAAGACTGTCTGCAGATTTCCCATCCGAAATGGCGTTCTGTCCAAGTCGAATTCGCCCTCATTGACACAGCACAGTGCTATTTTAATTGTGAATTCTAAGTTTATTTTAATCCTACTTTTAATTTGAAGCTGATTTTACTTTAAAGTAATTTAATTGTAATTTTAATTGAAGTGTTGTGTCAATGTATGAAATCTAATTTTAAAACTAAAAGTAATTTTGTTTTAATTTATTTTTAAAATAAATTACTTTAATACCAATTGGAACAATAGTATAATGAAAAAGTTCCTCTTGGATGTCTACAGCAACCCTTCTCAGTGCCAACTCCACTGGCATCTCACTCTCTCTGCATTGATGATCTGTACAGTTGATTTGATACAGGATGCTTCCAATCTTATTCCACGTTGACCAATACTTTCCAATTAGACTTTAATGGTGGATTGCAATAGCAATCCGTTTCCGGGGCCAAGTCTGCCTGTTTGCGTTTGTGGAGTGATGTATTTTCAGACCTAACCTGTGAGGCAACCGACATAGTGCTCATACTTTGCCTGCTAGAAAACTTACTTTTCCCGATTACTACTATATATATATATAAATATATATAGTATGCGTATTGGACTGTGAAGTATTTTATCTTATTCGCATCACAAAATGTCTAATATACACACTATATACCTGTTTCACACAAATTGAAGCACTATTTGCTATTGGTTATTGAAAAGTAGTCCCGCATTGCCAAATAATGAAACTTATATAGACTAAGCATCTATTTGGCCGTGCAACTGCACCACATCTACATTATTAATCAGCAGATAAATCAAAGCCTGTAGCTTATGTACCCAACTCGACAGGCTCCAACCCAAATGATGATTATAATCCAGATTGGTGTTGATGACGACCTAAACACTGAGCCTGGTATAATTCTCATAATCTGACCACACAGACTTCACAACAGCTAATAGCAAGAACGCTTGTATTCGTAAAAACAGTGTACATTGCTTTATAGACATTATGCAATTTGAATTAAATAAATTATTTCAAGCCAAATACTATAACCTTTAAAAGGAAGTCCAAATCTGGCAAGAACAAGCACGTCAGTTCCTGTAAGACCATTTCTAAAATTATATCATTCCATCACATAAACAGACAAGACTAGCAATCCGAATTCAAATTAGTATCACAATCCACCATGCAATCTATGTTGGCAGATTAGTCGACTAAGTTTTAGATTGAAATAACTCTGTGCCAAGTCAGCTGTACAGATTAGCAATAAGATCGAAATTAACACCAAATGGAGCTGGTTCTTAGAACCTCATTCCTACTTTTAATCTAATTAAAAGTTATTTAGTTTTATTCAAAACACTTAGCATACCTCTTCAGGTGACCTCTTGCGAGTAGTATGTCTCATCTTCAACTGCGTGTGGATATTTCCTAATCGGCGTCTGTAATCACAAAAAATATAAATAAATAATAAAGCAGTAGATCCTAGTGAGAACAAGTTGTTTAATAATGTAAACGGTAATGGTACACAGTTGAGACAATGGCTCGCTTTGCTTCTCGTGTGCACGTTTCAAAAACCTTATAACAATTGGCGCATTTTGTTGGCTGTTTTGTGTTTTTCTCTGGGGAAAAAAACTTTCCTTACCCTAAAAAGTGACCCATTTCCGCGCGCCCCTACTCTAAAATTATGTTCATGGGGTTTCGAAAGGGGCGCAGCCCCTTCGCCGTAAACGGTGAAATGGTGATGGTACACAGTTGAGACGATGACTCGCTTTGCTTCTCCTGTGCACGTTTCAAAAGCCTTAATGACAATCGGCCATTTGTTTTTTTGTCTGCCATCTTGAATTTTTGCAAATTTGATCCGATTATCAGGTGATTAAAAAAGTGTAAATCATAGTATTCTTGAATCAGGAATGTTAATATCTGAGTTAACCTAATTTTTGATTGAAACAAATGTGTGCCAAGTGAGGTGCACAGACCAGCAATAAGATAAAAATTGACACCGAATCGAGTTAGTTCTCAGAACCTCATTCCGATTTTTAATCTAATTAAAAGTTATTTAGTTTGCTTCAGACACTTAGCATACCTTCATAAGTGACCTCTTGCGTGTTGATATTTCCTAATCGGCGTCTGTAATCACAAAAAAATATAAATAACAAAGCTGCCATTTACAGATGCTAGTGAGAATAAATTGTTTAATTATGTAGAAAACTTAAGTTAAAATAGGCATCTAATTTGACGTTAAATTTAATTAACGACGTGCTGAACATTACAACTAGAGACCTAGCTGATCCACCTTTCAACTTATTTGCTCGCCTCTTATCACATTTTATAAAATACACCTGGTATACACATATATTGCACAAGTTTAGGCTTTGTTCACTTCCTCCTTTTGTTGGAGACCAGGTTATACTGCCAGGTAAAGAAACCTTTTCCAAACGCACTGCCTGTTAGAGCATGTATTCTGTCTCCACACCGAGTTCGAACCCACAACACAAATTGATCCCAATCGAGTTGGGCCATAATTGGAACCGACCTGAACTATGATTTCTAATCAGAATTTCGCCATATTACGTGATCCAAGCAGATATGCATTTGAAAAAGGGCTGGTTACCTGGAAGTACAGCTGCATCCTTCACGGTATGCAAAAGTGTAAAAACTGTCATTTGTGCGACATAGATGTACACCTTGCATTTTAGGCAATTAATGACTTGATTAAAACAAATGCATTTCAGATAGATACTATGGTCCAAGAGCAAGTTCCAATTGCTTAAAGCACGAACAAAATGTCCACAGCGTCAAAGTTCAATTCTGAAACAGAGATACCTTTGTCTAAACAACTACACGTCAGTAATCCTCATGCAGATCACTATACCTAAACCGTCGTGCAGACTGGATTGGCAGATTATCTACTCCAGAATTAAATTTGACTATATCTGCCGCCAAGACTGTCTGCAGATTTCCCATCCGAAATGGCGTTCTGTCCAAGTCGAATTCGCCCTCATTGACACAGCACAGTGCTATTTTAATTGTGAATTCTAAGTTTATTTTAAACCTACTTTTAATTTGAAGCTGATTTTACTTTAAAGTAATTTAATTGTAATTTTAATTGAAGTGTTGTGTCAATGTATGAAATCTAATTTTAAAACTAAAAGTAATTTTGTTTTAATTTATTTTTAAAATAAATTACTTTAATACCAATTGGAACAATAGTATAATGAAAAAGTTCCTCTTGGATGTCTACAGCAACCCTTCTCAGTGCCAACTCCACTGGCATCTCACTCTCTCTGCATTGATGATCTGTACAGTTGATTTGATACAGGATGCTTCCAATCTTATTCCACGTTGACCAATACTTTCCAATTAGACTTTAATGGTGGATTGCAATAGCAATCCGTTTCCGGGGCCAAGTCTGCCTGTTTGCGTTTGTGGAGTGATGTATTTTCAGACCTAACCTGTGAGGCAACCGACATAGTGCTCATACTTTGCCTGCTAGAAAACTTACTTTTCCCGATTACTACTATATATATATATAAATATATATAGTATGCGTATTGGACTGTGAAGTATTTTATCTTATTCGCATCACAAAATGTCTAATATACACACTATATACCTGTTTCACACAAATTGAAGCACTATTTGCTATTGGTTATTGAAAAGTAGTCCCGCATTGCCAAATAATGAAACTTATATAGACTAAGCATCTATTTGGCCGTGCAACTGCACCACATCTACATTATTAATCAGCAGATAAATCAAAGCCTGTAGCTTATGTACCCAACTCGACAGGCTCCAACCCAAATGATGATTATAATCCAGATTGGTGTTGATGACGACCTAAACACTGAGCCTGGTATAATTCTCATAATCTGACCACACAGACTTCACAACAGCTAATAGCAAGAACGCTTGTATTCGTAAAAACAGTGTACATTGCTTTATAGACATTATGCAATTTGAATTAAATAAATTATTTCAAGCCAAATACTATAACCTTTAAAAGGAAGTCCAAATCTGGCAAGAACAAGCACGTCAGTTCCTGTAAGGCCATTTCTAAAATTATATCATTCCATCACATAAACAGACAAGACTAGCAATCCGAATTCAAATTAGTATCACAATCCACCATGCAATCTATGTTGGCAGATTAGTCGACTAAGTTTTAGATTGAAATAACTCTGTGCCAAGTCAGCTGTACAGATTAGCAATAAGATCGAAATTAACACCAAATGGAGCTGGTTCTTAGAACCTCATTCCTACTTTTAATCTAATTAAAAGTTATTTAGTTTTATTCAAAACACTTAGCATACCTCTTCAGGTGACCTCTTGCGAGTAGTATGTCTCATCTTCAACTGCGTGTGGATATTTCCTAATCGGCATCTGTAATCACAAAAAATATAAATAAATAATAAAGCAGTAGATCCTAGTGAGAACAAGTTGTTTAATAATGTAAACGGTAATGGTACACAGTTGAGACAATGGCTCGCTTTGCTTCTCGTGTGCACGTTTCAAAAACCTTATAACAATTGGCGCATTTTGTTGGCTGTTTTGTGTTTTTCTCTGGGGAAAAAAACTTTCCTTACCCTAAAAAGTGACCCATTTCCGCGCGCGCCTACTCTAAAACTATGTTCATGGGGTTTCGAAAGGGGCGCAGCCCCTTCGCCGTAAACGGTGAAATGGTGATGGTACACAGTTGAGACGATGACTCGCTTTGCTTCTCCTGTGCACGTTTCAAAAGCCTTAATGACAATCGGCCATTTGTTTTTTTGTCTGCCATCTTGAATTTTTGCAAATTTGATCCGATTATCAGGTGATTAAAAAAGTGTAAATCATAGTATTCTTGAATCAGGAATGTTAATATCTGAGTTAACCTAATTTTTGATTGAAACAAATGTGTGCCAAGTGAGGTGCACAGACCAGCAATAAGATAAAAATTGACACCGAATCGAGTTAGTTCTCAGAACCTCATTCCGATTTTTAATCTAATTAAAAGTTATTTAGTTTGCTTCAGACACTTAGCATACCTTCATAAGTGACCTCTTGCGTGTTGATATTTCCTAATCGGCGTCTGTAATCACAAAAAAATATAAATAACAAAGCTGCCATTTACAGATGCTAGTGAGAATAAATTGTTTAATTATGTAGAAAACTTAAGTTAAAATAGGCATCTAATTTGACGTTAAATTTAATTAACGACGTGCTGAACATTACAACTAGAGACCTAGCTGATCCACCTTTCAACTTATTTGCTCGCCTCTTATCACATTTTATAAAATACACCTGGTATACACATATATTGCACAAGTTTAGGCTTTGTTCACTTCCTCCTTTTGTTGGAGACCAGGTTATACTGCCAGGTAAAGAAACCTTTTCCAAACGCACTGCCTGTTAGAGCATGTATTCTGTCTCCACACCGAGTTCGAACCCACAACACAAATTGATCCCAATCGAGTTGGGCCATAATTGGAACCGACCTGAACTATGATTTCTAATCAGAATTTCGCCATATTACGTGATCCAAGCAGATATGCATTTGAAAAAGGGCTGGTTACCTGGAAGTACAGCTGCATCCTTCACGGTATGCAAAAGTGTAAAAACTGTCATTTGTGCGACATAGATGTACACCTTGCATTTTAGGCAATTAATGACTTGATTAAAACAAATGCATTTCAGATAGATACTATGGTCCAAGAGCAAGTTCCAATTGCTTAAAGCACGAACAAAATGTCCACAGCGTCAAAGTTCAATTCTGAAACAGAGATACCTTTGTCTAAACAACTACACGTCAGTAATCCTCATGCAGATCACTATACCTAAACCGTCGTGCAGACTGGATTGGCAGATTATCTACTCCAGAATTAAATTTGACTATATCTGCCGCCAAGACTGTCTGCAGATTTCCCATCCGAAATGGCGTTCTGTCCAAGTCGAATTCGCCCTCATTGACACAGCACAGTGCTATTTTAATTGTGAATTCTAAGTTTATTTTAATCCTACTTTTAATTTGAAGCTGATTTTACTTTAAAGTAATTTAATTGTAATTTTAATTGAAGTGTTGTGTCAATGTATGAAATCTAATTTTAAAACTAAAAGTAATTTTGTTTTAATTTATTTTTAAAATAAATTACTTTAATACCAATTGGAACAATAGTATAATGAAAAAGTTCCTCTTGGATGTCTACAGCAACCCTTCTCAGTGCCAACTCCACTGGCATCTCACTCTCTCTGCATTGATGATCTGTACAGTTGATTTGATACAGGATGCTTCCAATCTTATTCCACGTTGACCAATACTTTCCAATTAGACTTTAATGGTGGATTGCAATAGCAATCCGTTTCCGGGGCCAAGTCTGCCTGTTTGCGTTTGTGGAGTGATGTATTTTCAGACCTAACCTGTGAGGCAACCGACATAGTGCTCATACTTTGCCTGCTAGAAAACTTACTTTTCCCGATTACTACTATATATATATATAAATATATATAGTATGCGTATTGGACTGTGAAGTATTTTATCTTATTCGCATCACAAAATGTCTAATATACACACTATATACCTGTTTCACACAAATTGAAGCACTATTTGCTATTGGTTATTGAAAAGTAGTCCCGCATTGCCAAATAATGAAACTTATATAGACTAAGCATCTATTTGGCCGTGCAACTGCACCACATCTACATTATTAATCAGCAGATAAATCAAAGCCTGTAGCTTATGTACCCAACTCGACAGGCTCCAACCCAAATGATGATTATAATCCAGATTGGTGTTGATGACGACCTAAACACTGAGCCTGGTATAATTCTCATAATCTGACCACACAGACTTCACAACAGCTAATAGCAAGAACGCTTGTATTCGTAAAAACAGTGTACATTGCTTTATAGACATTATGCAATTTGAATTAAATAAATTATTTCAAGCCAAATACTATAACCTTTAAAAGGAAGTCCAAATCTGGCAAGAACAAGCACGTCAGTTCCTGTAAGGCCATTTCTAAAATTATATCATTCCATCACATAAACAGACAAGACTAGCAATCCGAATTCAAATTAGTATCACAATCCACCATGCAATCTATGTTGGCAGATTAGTCGACTAAGTTTTAGATTGAAATAACTCTGTGCCAAGTCAGCTGTACAGATTAGCAATAAGATCGAAATTAACACCAAATGGAGCTGGTTCTTAGAACCTCATTCCTACTTTTAATCTAATTAAAAGTTATTTAGTTTTATTCAAAACACTTAGCATACCTCTTCAGGTGACCTCTTGCGAGTAGTATGTCTCATCTTCAACTGCGTGTGGATATTTCCTAATCGGCATCTGTAATCACAAAAAATATAAATAAATAATAAAGCAGTAGATCCTAGTGAGAACAAGTTGTTTAATAATGTAAACGGTAATGGTACACAGTTGAGACAATGGCTCGCTTTGCTTCTCGTGTGCACGTTTCAAAAACCTTATAACAATTGGCGCATTTTGTTGGCTGTTTTGTGTTTTTCTCTGGGGAAAAAAACTTTCCTTACCCTAAAAAGTGACCCATTTCCGCGCGCGCCTACTCTAAAACTATGTTCATGGGGTTTCGAAAGGGGCGCAGCCCCTTCGCCGTAAACGGTGAAATGGTGATGGTACACAGTTGAGACGATGACTCGCTTTGCTTCTCCTGTGCACGTTTCAAAAGCCTTAATGACAATCGGCCATTTGTTTTTTTGTCTGCCATCTTGAATTTTTGCAAATTTGATCCGATTATCAGGTGATTAAAAAAGTGTAAATCATAGTATTCTTGAATCAGGAATGTTAATATCTGAGTTAACCTAATTTTTGATTGAAACAAATGTGTGCCAAGTGAGGTGCACAGACCAGCAATAAGATAAAAATTGACACCGAATCGAGTTAGTTCTCAGAACCTCATTCCGATTTTTAATCTAATTAAAAGTTATTTAGTTTGCTTCAGACACTTAGCATACCTTCATAAGTGACCTCTTGCGTGTTGATATTTCCTAATCGGCGTCTGTAATCACAAAAAAATATAAATAACAAAGCTGCCATTTACAGATGCTAGTGAGAATAAATTGTTTAATTATGTAGAAAACTTAAGTTAAAATAGGCATCTAATTTGACGTTAAATTTAATTAACGACGTGCTGAACATTACAACTAGAGACCTAGCTGATCCACCTTTCAACTTATTTGCTCGCCTCTTATCACATTTTATAAAATACACCTGGTATACACATATATTGCACAAGTTTAGGCTTTGTTCACTTCCTCCTTTTGTTGGAGACCAGGTTATACTGCCAGGTAAAGAAACCTTTTCCAAACGCACTGCCTGTTAGAGCATGTATTCTGTCTCCACACCGAGTTCGAACCCACAACACAAATTGATCCCAATCGAGTTGGGCCATAATTGGAACCGACCTGAACTATGATTTCTAATCAGAATTTCGCCATATTACGTGATCCAAGCAGATATGCATTTGAAAAAGGGCTGGTTACCTGGAAGTACAGCTGCATCCTTCACGGTATGCAAAAGTGTAAAAACTGTCATTTGTGCGACATAGATGTACACCTTGCATTTTAGGCAATTAATGACTTGATTAAAACAAATGCATTTCAGATAGATACTATGGTCCAAGAGCAAGTTCCAATTGCTTAAAGCACGAACAAAATGTCCACAGCGTCAAAGTTCAATTCTGAAACAGAGATACCTTTGTCTAAACAACTACACGTCAGTAATCCTCATGCAGATCACTATACCTAAACCGTCGTGCAGACTGGATTGGCAGATTATCTACTCCAGAATTAAATTTGACTATATCTGCCGCCAAGACTGTCTGCAGATTTCCCATCCGAAATGGCGTTCTGTCCAAGTCGAATTCGCCCTCATTGACACAGCACAGTGCTATTTTAATTGTGAATTCTAAGTTTATTTTAATCCTACTTTTAATTTGAAGCTGATTTTACTTTAAAGTAATTTAATTGTAATTTTAATTGAAGTGTTGTGTCAATGTATGAAATCTAATTTTAAAACTAAAAGTAATTTTGTTTTAATTTATTTTTAAAATAAATTACTTTAATACCAATTGGAACAATAGTATAATGAAAAAGTTCCTCTTGGATGTCTACAGCAACCCTTCTCAGTGCCAACTCCACTGGCATCTCACTCTCTCTGCATTGATGATCTGTACAGTTGATTTGATACAGGATGCTTCCAATCTTATTCCACGTTGACCAATACTTTCCAATTAGACTTTAATGGTGGATTGCAATAGCAATCCGTTTCCGGGGCCAAGTCTGCCTGTTTGCGTTTGTGGAGTGATGTATTTTCAGACCTAACCTGTGAGGCAACCGACATAGTGCTCATACTTTGCCTGCTAGAAAACTTACTTTTCCCGATTACTACTATATATATATATAAATATATATAGTATGCGTATTGGACTGTGAAGTATTTTATCTTATTCGCATCACAAAATGTCTAATATACACACTATATACCTGTTTCACACAAATTGAAGCACTATTTGCTATTGGTTATTGAAAAGTAGTCCCGCATTGCCAAATAATGAAACTTATATAGACTAAGCATCTATTTGGCCGTGCAACTGCACCACATCTACATTATTAATCAGCAGATAAATCAAAGCCTGTAGCTTATGTACCCAACTCGACAGGCTCCAACCCAAATGATGATTATAATCCAGATTGGTGTTGATGACGACCTAAACACTGAGCCTGGTATAATTCTCATAATCTGACCACACAGACTTCACAACAGCTAATAGCAAGAACGCTTGTATTCGTAAAAACAGTGTACATTGCTTTATAGACATTATGCAATTTGAATTAAATAAATTATTTCAAGCCAAATACTATAACCTTTAAAAGGAAGTCCAAATCTGGCAAGAACAAGCACGTCAGTTCCTGTAAGGCCATTTCTAAAATTATATCATTCCATCACATAAACAGACAAGACTAGCAATCCGAATTCAAATTAGTATCACAATCCACCATGCAATCTATGTTGGCAGATTAGTCGACTAAGTTTTAGATTGAAATAACTCTGTGCCAAGTCAGCTGTACAGATTAGCAATAAGATCGAAATTAACACCAAATGGAGCTGGTTCTTAGAACCTCATTCCTACTTTTAATCTAATTAAAAGTTATTTAGTTTTATTCAAAACACTTAGCATACCTCTTCAGGTGACCTCTTGCGAGTAGTATGTCTCATCTTCAACTGCGTGTGGATATTTCCTAATCGGCGTCTGTAATCACAAAAAATATAAATAAATAATAAAGCAGTAGATCCTAGTGAGAACAAGTTGTTTAATAATGTAAACGGTAATGGTACACAGTTGAGACAATGGCTCGCTTTGCTTCTCGTGTGCACGTTTCAAAAACCTTATAACAATTGGCGCATTTTGTTGGCTGTTTTGTGTTTTTCTCTGGGGAATAAAGCTTTCCTTACCCTAAAAAATGACTCATTTCCGCGCGCGCCTACTCTAAAACTATGTTCATGATAAACGGTGAAATGGTGATGGTACACAGTTGAGACGATGACTCGCTTTGCTTCTCCTGTGCACGTTTCAAAAGCCTTAATGACAATCGGCCATTTGTTTTTTTGTCTGCCATCTTGAATTTTTGCAAATTTGATCCGATTATCAGGTGATTAAAAAAGTGTAAATCATAGTATTCTTGAATCAGGAATGTTAATATCTGAGTTAACCTAATTTTTGATTGAAACAAATGTGTGCCAAGTGAGGTGCACAGACCAGCAATAAGATAAAAATTGACACCGAATCGAGTTAGTTCTCAGAACCTCATTCCGATTTTTAATCTAATTAAAAGTTATTTAGTTTGCTTCAGACACTTAGCATACCTTCATAAGTGACCTCTTGCGTGTTGATATTTCCTAATCGGCGTCTGTAATCACAAAAAAATATAAATAACAAAGCTGCCATTTACAGATGCTAGTGAGAATAAATTGTTTAATTATGTAGAAAACTTAAGTTAAAATAGGCATCTAATTTGACGTTAAATTTAATTAACGACGTGCTGAACATTACAACTAGAGACCTAGCTGATCCACCTTTCAACTTATTTGCTCGCCTCTTATCACATTTTATAAAATACACCTGGTATACACATATATTGCACAAGTTTAGGCTTTGTTCACTTCCTCCTTTTGTTGGAGACCAGGTTATACTGCCAGGTAAAGAAACCTTTTCCAAACGCACTGCCTGTTAGAGCATGTATTCTGTCTCCACACCGAGTTCGAACCCACAACACAAATTGATCCCAATCGAGTTGGGCCATAATTGGAACCGACCTGAACTATGATTTCTAATCAGAATTTCGCCATATTACGTGATCCAAGCAGATATGCATTTGAAAAAGGGCTGGTTACCTGGAAGTACAGCTGCATCCTTCACGGTATGCAAAAGTGTAAAAACTGTCATTTGTGCGACATAGATGTACACCTTGCATTTTAGGCAATTAATGACTTGATTAAAACAAATGCATTTCAGATAGATACTATGGTCCAAGAGCAAGTTCCAATTGCTTAAAGCACGAACAAAATGTCCACAGCGTCAAAGTTCAATTCTGAAACAGAGATACCTTTGTCTAAACAACTACACGTCAGTAATCCTCATGCAGATCACTATACCTAAACCGTCGTGCAGACTGGATTGGCAGATTATCTACTCCAGAATTAAATTTGACTATATCTGCCGCCAAGACTGTCTGCAGATTTCCCATCCGAAATGGCGTTCTGTCCAAGTCGAATTCGCCCTCATTGACACAGCACAGTGCTATTTTAATTGTGAATTCTAAGTTTATTTTAATCCTACTTTTAATTTGAAGCTGATTTTACTTTAAAGTAATTTAATTGTAATTTTAATTGAAGTGTTGTGTCAATGTATGAAATCTAATTTTAAAACTAAAAGTAATTTTGTTTTAATTTATTTTTAAAATAAATTACTTTAATACCAATTGGAACAATAGTATAATGAAAAAGTTCCTCTTGGATGTCTACAGCAACCCTTCTCAGTGCCAACTCCACTGGCATCTCACTCTCTCTGCATTGATGATCTGTACAGTTGATTTGATACAGGATGCTTCCAATCTTATTCCACGTTGACCAATACTTTCCAATTAGACTTTAATGGTGGATTGCAATAGCAATCCGTTTCCGGGGCCAAGTCTGCCTGTTTGCGTTTGTGGAGTGATGTATTTTCAGACCTAACCTGTGAGGCAACCGACATAGTGCTCATACTTTGCCTGCTAGAAAACTTACTTTTCCCGATTACTACTATATATATATATAAATATATATAGTATGCGTATTGGACTGTGAAGTATTTTATCTTATTCGCATCACAAAATGTCTAATATACACACTATATACCTGTTTCACACAAATTGAAGCACTATTTGCTATTGGTTATTGAAAAGTAGTCCCGCATTGCCAAATAATGAAACTTATATAGACTAAGCATCTATTTGGCCGTGCAACTGCACCACATCTACATTATTAATCAGCAGATAAATCAAAGCCTGTAGCTTATGTACCCAACTCGACAGGCTCCAACCCAAATGATGATTATAATCCAGATTGGTGTTGATGACGACCTAAACACTGAGCCTGGTATAATTCTCATAATCTGACCACACAGACTTCACAACAGCTAATAGCAAGAACGCTTGTATTCGTAAAAACAGTGTACATTGCTTTATAGACATTATGCAATTTGAATTAAATAAATTATTTCAAGCCAAATACTATAACCTTTAAAAGGAAGTCCAAATCTGGCAAGAACAAGCACGTCAGTTCCTGTAAGGACATTTCTAAAATTATATCATTCCATCACATAAACAGACAAGACTAGCAATCCGAATTCAAATTAGTATCACAATCCACCATGCAATCTATGTTGGCAGATTAGTCGACTAAGTTTTAGATTGAAATAACTCTGTGCCAAGTCAGCTGTACAGATTAGCAATAAGATCGAAATTAACACCAAATGGAGCTGGTTCTTAGAACCTCATTCCTACTTTTAATCTAATTAAAAGTTATTTAGTTTTATTCAAAACACTTAGCATACCTCTTCAGGTGACCTCTTGCGAGTAGTATGTCTCATCTTCAACTGCGTGTGGATATTTCCTAATCGGCGTCTGTAATCACAAAAAATATAAATAAATAATAAAGCAGTAGATCCTAGTGAGAACAAGTTGTTTAATAATGTAAACGGTAATGGTACACAGTTGAGACAATGGCTCGCTTTGCTTCTCGTGTGCACGTTTCAAAAACCTTATAACAATTGGCGCATTTTGTTGGCTGTTTTGTGTTTTTCTCTGGGGAAAAAAGCTTTCCTTACCCTAAAAAATGACTCATTTCCGCGCGCGCCTACTCTAAAACTATGTTCATGATAAACGGTGAAATGGTGATGGTACACAGTTGAGACGATGACTCGCTTTGCTTCTCCTGTGCACGTTTCAAAAGCCTTAATGACAATCGGCCATTTGTTTTTGTGTCTGCCATCTTGAATTTTTGCAAATTTGATCCGATTATCAGGTGATTAAAAAAGTGTAAATCATAGTATTCTTGAATCAGGAATGTTAATATCTGAGTTAACCTAATTTTTGATTGAAACAAATGTGTGCCAAGTGAGGTGCACAGACCAGCAATAAGATAAAAATTGACACCGAATCGAGTTAGTTCTCAGAACCTCATTCCGATTTTTAATCTAATTAAAAGTTATTTAGTTTGCTTCAGACACTTAGCATACCTTTATAAGTGACCTCTTGCGTGTTGATATTTCCTAATCGGCGTCTGTAATCACAAAAAAATATAAATAACAAAGCTGCCATTTACAGATGCTAGTGAGAATAAATTGTTTAATTATGTAGAAAACTTAAGTTAAAATAGGCATCTAATTTGACGTTAAATTTAATTAACGACGTGCTGAACATTACAACTAGAGACCTAGCTGATCCACCTTTCAACTTATTTGCTCGCCTCTTATCACATTTTATAAAATACACCTGGTATACACATATATTGCACAAGTTTAGGCTTTGTTCACTTCCTCCTTTTGTTGGAGACCAGGTTATACTGCCAGGTAAAGAAACCTTTTCCAAACGCACTGCCTGTTAGAGCATGTATTCTGTCTCCACACCGAGTTCGAACCCACAACACAAATTGATCCCAATCGAGTTGGGCCATAATTGGAACCGACCTGAACTATGATTTCTAATCAGAATTTCGCCATATTACGTGATCCAAGCAGATATGCATTTGAAAAAGGGCTGGTTACCTGGAAGTACAGCTGCATCCTTCACGGTATGCAAAAGTGTAAAAACTGTCATTTGTGCGACATAGATGTACACCTTGCATTTTAGGCAATTAATGACTTGATTAAAACAAATGCATTTCAGATAGATACTATGGTCCAAGAGCAAGTTCCAATTGCTTAAAGCACGAACAAAATGTCCACAGCGTCAAAGTTCAATTCTGAAACAGAGATACCTTTGTCTAAACAACTACACGTCAGTAATCCTCATGCAGATCACTATACCTAAACCGTCGTGCAGACTGGATTGGCAGATTATCTACTCCAGAATTAAATTTGACTATATCTGCCGCCAAGACTGTCTGCAGATTTCCCATCCGAAATGGCGTTCTGTCCAAGTCGAATTCGCCCTCATTGACACAGCACAGTGCTATTTTAATTGTGAATTCTAAGTTTATTTTAATCCTACTTTTAATTTGAAGCTGATTTTACTTTAAAGTAATTTAATTGTAATTTTAATTGAAGTGTTGTGTCAATGTATGAAATCTAATTTTAAAACTAAAAGTAATTTTGTTTTAATTTATTTTTAAAATAAATTACTTTAATACCAATTGGAACAATAGTATAATGAAAAAGTTCCTCTTGGATGTCTACAGCAACCCTTCTCAGTGCCAACTCCACTGGCATCTCACTCTCTCTGCATTGATGATCTGTACAGTTGATTTGATACAGGATGCTTCCAATCTTATTCCACGTTGACCAATACTTTCCAATTAGACTTTAATGGTGGATTGCAATAGCAATCCGTTTCCGGGGCCAAGTCTGCCTGTTTGCGTTTGTGGAGTGATGTATTTTCAGACCTAACCTGTGAGGCAACCGACATAGTGCTCATACTTTGCCTGCTAGAAAACTTACTTTTCCCGATTACTACTATATATATATATAAATATATATAGTATGCGTATTGGACTGTGAAGTATTTTATCTTATTCGCATCACAAAATGTCTAATATACACACTATATACCTGTTTCACACAAATTGAAGCACTATTTGCTATTGGTTATTGAAAAGTAGTCCCGCATTGCCAAATAATGAAACTTATATAGACTAAGCATCTATTTGGCCGTGCAACTGCACCACATCTACATTATTAATCAGCAGATAAATCAAAGCCTGTAGCTTATGTACCCAACTCGACAGGCTCCAACCCAAATGATGATTATAATCCAGATTGGTGTTGATGACGACCTAAACACTGAGCCTGGTATAATTCTCATAATCTGACCACACAGACTTCACAACAGCTAATAGCAAGAACGCTTGTATTCGTAAAAACAGTGTACATTGCTTTATAGACATTATGCAATTTGAATTAAATAAATTATTTCAAGCCAAATACTATAACCTTTAAAAGGAAGTCCAAATCTGGCAAGAACAAGCACGTCAGTTCCTGTAAGGCCATTTCTAAAATTATATCATTCCATCACATAAACAGACAAGACTAGCAATCCGAATTCAAATTAGTATCACAATCCACCATGCAATCTATGTTGGCAGATTAGTCGACTAAGTTTTAGATTGAAATAACTCTGTGCCAAGTCAGCTGTACAGATTAGCAATAAGATCGAAATTAACACCAAATGGAGCTGGTTCTTAGAACCTCATTCCTACTTTTAATCTAATTAAAAGTTATTTAGTTTTATTCAAAACACTTAGCATACCTCTTCAGGTGACCTCTTGCGAGTAGTATGTCTCATCTTCAACTGCGTGTGGATATTTCCTAATCGGCGTCTGTAATCACAAAAAATATAAATAAATAATAAAGCAGTAGATCCTAGTGAGAACAAGTTGTTTAATAATGTAAACGGTAATGGTACACAGTTGAGACAATGGCTCGCTTTGCTTCTCGTGTGCACGTTTCAAAAACCTTATAACAATTGGCGCATTTTGTTGGCTGTTTTGTGTTTTTCTCTGGGGAAAAAAACTTTCCTTACCCTAAAAAGTGACCCATTTCCGCGCGCGCCTACTCTAAAACTATGTTCATGGGGTTTCGAAAGGGGCGCAGCCCCTTCGCCGTAAACGGTGAAATGGTGATGGTACACAGTTGAGACGATGACTCGCTTTGCTTCTCCTGTGCACGTTTCAAAAGCCTTAATGACAATCGGCCATTTGTTTTTTTGTCTGCCATCTTGAATTTTTGCAAATTTGATCCGATTATCAGGTGATTAAAAAAGTGTAAATCATAGTATTCTTGAATCAGGAATGTTAATATCTGAGTTAACCTAATTTTTGATTGAAACAAATGTGTGCCAAGTGAGGTGCACAGACCAGCAATAAGATAAAAATTGACACCGAATCGAGTTAGTTCTCAGAACCTCATTCCGATTTTTAATCTAATTAAAAGTTATTTAGTTTGCTTCAGACACTTAGCATACCTTTATAAGTGACCTCTTGCGTGTTGATATTTCCTAATCGGCGTCTGTAATCACAAAAAAATATAAATAACAAAGCTGCCATTTACAGATGCTAGTGAGAATAAATTGTTTAATTATGTAGAAAACTTAAGTTAAAATAGGCATCTAATTTGACGTTAAATTTAATTAACGACGTGCTGAACATTACAACTAGAGACCTAGCTGATCCACCTTTCAACTTATTTGCTCGCCTCTTATCACATTTTATAAAATACACCTGGTATACACATATATTGCACAAGTTTAGGCTTTGTTCACTTCCTCCTTTTGTTGGAGACCAGGTTATACTGCCAGGTAAAGAAACCTTTTCCAAACGCACTGCCTGTTAGAGCATGTATTCTGTCTCCACACCGAGTTCGAACCCACAACACAAATTGATCCCAATCGAGTTGGGCCATAATTGGAACCGACCTGAACTATGATTTCTAATCAGAATTTCGCCATATTACGTGATCCAAGCAGATATGCATTTGAAAAAGGGCTGGTTACCTGGAAGTACAGCTGCATCCTTCACGGTATGCAAAAGTGTAAAAACTGTCATTTGTGCGACATAGATGTACACCTTGCATTTTAGGCAATTAATGACTTGATTAAAACAAATGCATTTCAGATAGATACTATGGTCCAAGAGCAAGTTCCAATTGCTTAAAGCACGAACAAAATGTCCACAGCGTCAAAGTTCAATTCTGAAACAGAGATACCTTTGTCTAAACAACTACACGTCAGTAATCCTCATGCAGATCACTATACCTAAACCGTTGTGCAGACTGGATTGGCAGATTATCTACTCCAGAATTAAATTTGACTATATCTGCCGCCAAGACTGTCTGCAGATTTCCCATCCGAAATGGCGTTCTGTCCAAGTCGAATTCGCCCTCATTGACACAGCACAGTGCTATTTTAATTGTGAATTCTAAGTTTATTTTAATCCTACTTTTAATTTGAAGCTGATTTTACTTTAAAGTAATTTAATTGTAATTTTAATTGAAGTGTTGTGTCAATGTATGAAATCTAATTTTAAAACTAAAAGTAATTTTGTTTTAATTTATTTTTAAAATAAATTACTTTAATACCAATTGGAACAATAGTATAATGAAAAAGTTCCTCTTGGATGTCTACAGCAACCCTTCTCAGTGCCAACTCCACTGGCATCTCACTCTCTCTGCATTGATGATCTGTACAGTTGATTTGATACAGGATGCTTCCAATCTTATTCCACGTTGACCAATACTTTCCAATTAGACTTTAATGGTGGATTGCAATAGCAATCCGTTTCCGGGGCCAAGTCTGCCTGTTTGCGTTTGTGGAGTGATGTATTTTCAGACCTAACCTGTGAGGCAACCGACATAGTGCTCATACTTTGCCTGCTAGAAAACTTACTTTTCCCGATTACTACTATATATATATATAAATATATATAGTATGCGTATTGGACTGTGAAGTATTTTATCTTATTCGCATCACAAAATGTCTAATATACACACTATATACCTGTTTCACACAAATTGAAGCACTATTTGCTATTGGTTATTGAAAAGTAGTCCCGCATTGCCAAATAATGAAACTTATATAGACTAAGCATCTATTTGGCCGTGCAACTGCACCACATCTACATTATTAATCAGCAGATAAATCAAAGCCTGTAGCTTATGTACCCAACTCGACAGGCTCCAACCCAAATGATGATTATAATCCAGATTGGTGTTGATGACGACCTAAACACTGAGCCTGGTATAATTCTCATAATCTGACCACACAGACTTCACAACAGCTAATAGCAAGAACGCTTGTATTCGTAAAAACAGTGTACATTGCTTTATAGACATTATGCAATTTGAATTAAATAAATTATTTCAAGCCAAATACTATAACCTTTAAAAGGAAGTCCAAATCTGGCAAGAACAAGCACGTCAGTTCCTGTAAGGCCATTTCTAAAATTATATCATTCCATCACATAAACAGACAAGACTAGCAATCCGAATTCAAATTAGTATCACAATCCACCATGCAATCTATGTTGGCAGATTAGTCGACTAAGTTTTAGATTGAAATAACTCTGTGCCAAGTCAGCTGTACAGATTAGCAATAAGATCGAAATTAACACCAAATGGAGCTGGTTCTTAGAACCTCATTCCTACTTTTAATCTAATTAAAAGTTATTTAGTTTTATTCAAAACACTTAGCATACCTCTTCAGGTGACCTCTTGCGAGTAGTATGTCTCATCTTCAACTGCGTGTGGATATTTCCTAATCGGCGTCTGTAATCACAAAAAATATAAATAAATAATAAAGCAGTAGATCCTAGTGAGAACAAGTTGTTTAATAATGTAAACGGTAATGGTACACAGTTGAGACAATGGCTCGCTTTGCTTCTCGTGTGCACGTTTCAAAAACCTTATAACAATTGGCGCATTTTGTTGGCTGTTTTGTGTTTTTCTCTGGGGAAAAAAGCTTTCCTTACCCTAAAAAATGACTCATTTCCGCGCGCGCCTACTCTAAAACTATGTTCATGATAAACGGTGAAATGGTGATGGTACACAGTTGAGACGATGACTCGCTTTGCTTCTCCTGTGCACGTTTCAAAAGCCTTAATGACAATCGGCCATTTGTTTTTTTGTCTGCCATCTTGAATTTTTGCAAATTTGATCCGATTATCAGGTGATTAAAAAAGTGTAAATCATAGTATTCTTGAATCAGGAATGTTAATATCTGAGTTAACCTAATTTTTGATTGAAACAAATGTGTGCCAAGTGAGGTGCACAGACCAGCAATAAGATAAAAATTGACACCGAATCGAGTTAGTTCTCAGAACCTCATTCCGATTTTTAATCTAATTAAAAGTTATTTAGTTTGCTTCAGACACTTAGCATACCTTTATAAGTGACCTCTTGCGTGTTGATATTTCCTAATCGGCGTCTGTAATCACAAAAAAATATAAATAACAAAGCTGCCATTTACAGATGCTAGTGAGAATAAATTGTTTAATTATGTAGAAAACTTAAGTTAAAATAGGCATCTAATTTGACGTTAAATTTAATTAACGACGTGCTGAACATTACAACTAGAGACCTAGCTGATCCACCTTTCAACTTATTTGCTCGCCTCTTATCACATTTTATAAAATACACCTGGTATACACATATATTGCACAAGTTTAGGCTTTGTTCACTTCCTCCTTTTGTTGGAGACCAGGTTATACTGCCAGGTAAAGAAACCTTTTCCAAACGCACTGCCTGTTAGAGCATGTATTCTGTCTCCACACCGAGTTCGAACCCACAACACAAATTGATCCCAATCGAGTTGGGCCATAATTGGAACCGACCTGAACTATGATTTCTAATCAGAATTTCGCCATATTACGTGATCCAAGCAGATATGCATTTGAAAAAGGGCTGGTTACCTGGAAGTACAGCTGCATCCTTCACGGTATGCAAAAGTGTAAAAACTGTCATTTGTGCGACATAGATGTACACCTTGCATTTTAGGCAATTAATGACTTGATTAAAACAAATGCATTTCAGATAGATACTATGGTCCAAGAGCAAGTTCCAATTGCTTAAAGCACGAACAAAATGTCCACAGCGTCAAAGTTCAATTCTGAAACAGAGATACCTTTGTCTAAACAACTACACGTCAGTAATCCTCATGCAGATCACTATACCTAAACCGTCGTGCAGACTGGATTGGCAGATTATCTACTCCAGAATTAAATTTGACTATATCTGCCGCCAAGACTGTCTGCAGATTTCCCATCCGAAATGGCGTTCTGTCCAAGTCGAATTCGCCCTCATTGACACAGCACAGTGCTATTTTAATTGTGAATTCTAAGTTTATTTTAATCCTACTTTTAATTTGAAGCTGATTTTACTTTAAAGTAATTTAATTGTAATTTTAATTGAAGTGTTGTGTCAATGTATGAAATCTAATTTTAAAACTAAAAGTAATTTTGTTTTAATTTATTTTTAAAATAAATTACTTTAATACCAATTGGAACAATAGTATAATGAAAAAGTTCCTCTTGGATGTCTACAGCAACCCTTCTCAGTGCCAACTCCACTGGCATCTCACTCTCTCTGCATTGATGATCTGTACAGTTGATTTGATACAGGATGCTTCCAATCTTATTCCACGTTGACCAATACTTTCCAATTAGACTTTAATGGTGGATTGCAATAGCAATCCGTTTCCGGGGCCAAGTCTGCCTGTTTGCGTTTGTGGAGTGATGTATTTTCAGACCTAACCTGTGAGGCAACCGACATAGTGCTCATACTTTGCCTGCTAGAAAACTTACTTTTCCCGATTACTACTATATATATATATAAATATATATAGTATGCGTATTGGACTGTGAAGTATTTTATCTTATTCGCATCACAAAATGTCTAATATACACACTATATACCTGTTTCACACAAATTGAAGCACTATTTGCTATTGGTTATTGAAAAGTATTCCCGCATTGCCAAATAATGAAACTTATATAGACTAAGCATCTATTTGGCCGTGCAACTGCACCACATCTACATTATTAATCAGCAGATAAATCAAAGCCTGTAGCTTATGTACCCAACTCGACAGGCTCCAACCCAAATGATGATTATAATCCAGATTGGTGTTGATGACGACCTAAACACTGAGCCTGGTATAATTCTCATAATCTGACCACACAGACTTCACAACAGCTAATAGCAAGAACGCTTGTATTCGTAAAAACAGTGTACATTGCTTTATAGACATTATGCAATTTGAATTAAATAAATTATTTCAAGCCAAATACTATAACCTTTAAAAGGAAGTCCAAATCTGGCAAGAACAAGCACGTCAGTTCCTGTAAGGCCATTTCTAAAATTATATCATTCCATCACATAAACAGACAAGACTAGCAATCCGAATTCAAATTAGTATCACAATCCACCATGCAATCTATGTTGGCAGATTAGTCGACTAAGTTTTAGATTGAAATAACTCTGTGCCAAGTCAGCTGTACAGATTAGCAATAAGATCGAAATTAACACCAAATGGAGCTGGTTCTTAGAACCTCATTCCTACTTTTAATCTAATTAAAAGTTATTTAGTTTTATTCAAAACACTTAGCATACCTCTTCAGGTGACCTCTTGCGAGTAGTATGTCTCATCTTCAACTGCGTGTGGATATTTCCTAATCGGCGTCTGTAATCACAAAAAATATAAATAAATAATAAAGCAGTAGATCCTAGTGAGAACAAGTTGTTTAATAATGTAAACGGTAATGGTACACAGTTGAGACAATGGCTCGCTTTGCTTCTCGTGTGCACGTTTCAAAAACCTTATAACAATTGGCGCATTTTGTTGGCTGTTTTGTGTTTTTCTCTGGGGAAAAAAGCTTTCCTTACCCTAAAAAATGACTCATTTCCGCGCGCGCCTACTCTAAAACTATGTTCATGATAAACGGTGAAATGGTGATGGTACACAGTTGAGACGATGACTCGCTTTGCTTCTCCTGTGCACGTTTCAAAAGCCTTAATGACAATCGGCCATTTGTTTTTTTGTCTGCCATCTTGAATTTTTGCAAATTTGATCCGATTATCAGGTGATTAAAAAAGTGTAAATCATAGTATTCTTGAATCAGGAATGTTAATATCTGAGTTAACCTAATTTTTGATTGAAACAAATGTGTGCCAAGTGAGGTGCACAGACCAGCAATAAGATAAAAATTGACACCGAATCGAGTTAGTTCTCAGAACCTCATTCCGATTTTTAATCTAATTAAAAGTTATTTAGTTTGCTTCAGACACTTAGCATACCTTTATAAGTGACCTCTTGCGTGTTGATATTTCCTAATCGGCGTCTGTAATCACAAAAAAATATAAATAACAAAGCTGCCATTTACAGATGCTAGTGAGAATAAATTGTTTAATTATGTAGAAAACTTAAGTTAAAATAGGCATCTAATTTGACGTTAAATTTAATTAACGACGTGCTGAACATTACAACTAGAGACCTAGCTGATCCACCTTTCAACTTATTTGCTCGCCTCTTATCACATTTTATAAAATACACCTGGTATACACATATATTGCACAAGTTTAGGCTTTGTTCACTTCCTCCTTTTGTTGGAGACCAGGTTATACTGCCAGGTAAAGAAACCTTTTCCAAACGCACTGCCTGTTAGAGCATGTATTCTGTCTCCACACCGAGTTCGAACCCACAACACAAATTGATCCCAATCGAGTTGGGCCATAATTGGAACCGACCTGAACTATGATTTCTAATCAGAATTTCGCCATATTACGTGATCCAAGCAGATATGCATTTGAAAAAGGGCTGGTTACCTGGAAGTACAGCTGCATCCTTCACGGTATGCAAAAGTGTAAAAACTGTCATTTGTGCGACATAGATGTACACCTTGCATTTTAGGCAATTAATGACTTGATTAAAACAAATGCATTTCAGATAGATACTATGGTCCAAGAGCAAGTTCCAATTGCTTAAAGCACGAACAAAATGTCCACAGCGTCAAAGTTCAATTCTGAAACAGAGATACCTTTGTCTAAACAACTACACGTCAGTAATCCTCATGCAGATCACTATACCTAAACCGTCGTGCAGACTGGATTGGCAGATTATCTACTCCAGAATTAAATTTGACTATATCTGCCGCCAAGACTGTCTGCAGATTTCCCATCCGAAATGGCGTTCTGTCCAAGTCGAATTCGCCCTCATTGACACAGCACAGTGCTATTTTAATTGTGAATTCTAAGTTTATTTTAATCCTACTTTTAATTTGAAGCTGATTTTACTTTAAAGTAATTTAATTGTAATTTTAATTGAAGTGTTGTGTCAATGTATGAAATCTAATTTTAAAACTAAAAGTAATTTTGTTTTAATTTATTTTTAAAATAAATTACTTTAATACCAATTGGAACAATAGTATAATGAAAAAGTTCCTCTTGGATGTCTACAGCAACCCTTCTCAGTGCCAACTCCACTGGCATCTCACTCTCTCTGCATTGATGATCTGTACAGTTGATTTGATACAGGATGCTTCCAATCTTATTCCACGTTGACCAATACTTTCCAATTAGACTTTAATGGTGGATTGCAATAGCAATCCGTTTCCGGGGCCAAGTCTGCCTGTTTGCGTTTGTGGAGTGATGTATTTTCAGACCTAACCTGTGAGGCAACCGACATAGTGCTCATACTTTGCCTGCTAGAAAACTTACTTTTCCCGATTACTACTATATATATATATAAATATATATAGTATGCGTATTGGACTGTGAAGTATTTTATCTTATTCGCATCACAAAATGTCTAATATACACACTATATACCTGTTTCACACAAATTGAAGCACTATTTGCTATTGGTTATTGAAAAGTAGTCCCGCATTGCCAAATAATGAAACTTATATAGACTAAGCATCTATTTGGCCGTGCAACTGCACCACATCTACATTATTAATCAGCAGATAAATCAAAGCCTGTAGCTTATGTACCCAACTCGACAGGCTCCAACCCAAATGATGATTATAATCCAGATTGGTGTTGATGACGACCTAAACACTGAGCCTGGTATAATTCTCATAATCTGACCACACAGACTTCACAACAGCTAATAGCAAGAACGCTTGTATTCGTAAAAACAGTGTACATTGCTTTATAGACATTATGCAATTTGAATTAAATAAATTATTTCAAGCCAAATACTATAACCTTTAAAAGGAAGTCCAAATCTGGCAAGAACAAGCACGTCAGTTCCTGTAAGGCCATTTCTAAAATTATATCATTCCATCACATAAACAGACAAGACTAGCAATCCGAATTCAAATTAGTATCACAATCCACCATGCAATCTATGTTGGCAGATTAGTCGACTAAGTTTTAGATTGAAATAACTCTGTGCCAAGTCAGCTGTACAGATTAGCAATAAGATCGAAATTAACACCAAATGGAGCTGGTTCTTAGAACCTCATTCCTACTTTTAATCTAATTAAAAGTTATTTAGTTTTATTCAAAACACTTAGCATACCTCTTCAGGTGACCTCTTGCGAGTAGTATGTCTCATCTTCAACTGCGTGTGGATATTTCCTAATCGGCGTCTGTAATCACAAAAAATATAAATAAATAATAAAGCAGTAGATCCTAGTGAGAACAAGTTGTTTAATAATGTAAACGGTAATGGTACACAGTTGAGACAATGGCTCGCTTTGCTTCTCGTGTGCACGTTTCAAAAACCTTATAACAATTGGCGCATTTTGTTGGCTGTTTTGTGTTTTTCTCTGGGGAAAAAAACTTTCCTTACCCTAAAAAGTGACCCATTTCCGCGCGCGCCTACTCTAAAACTATGTTCATGGGGTTTCGAAAGGGGCGCAGCCCCTTCGCCGTAAACGGTGAAATGGTGATGGTACACAGTTGAGACGATGACTCGCTTTGCTTCTCCTGTGCACGTTTCAAAAGCCTTAATGACAATCGGCCATTTGTTTTTTTGTCTGCCATCTTGAATTTTTGCAAATTTGATCCGATTATCAGGTGATTAAAAAAGTGTAAATCATAGTATTCTTGAATCAGGAATGTTAATATCTGAGTTAACCTAATTTTTGATTGAAACAAATGTGTGCCAAGTGAGGTGCACAGACCAGCAATAAGATAAAAATTGACACCGAATCGAGTTAGTTCTCAGAACCTCATTCCGATTTTTAATCTAATTAAAAGTTATTTAGTTTGCTTCAGACACTTAGCATACCTTTATAAGTGACCTCTTGCGTGTTGATATTTCCTAATCGGCGTCTGTAATCACAAAAAAATATAAATAACAAAGCTGCCATTTACAGATGCTAGTGAGAATAAATTGTTTAATTATGTAGAAAACTTAAGTTAAAATAGGCATCTAATTTGACGTTAAATTTAATTAACGACGTGCTGAACATTACAACTAGAGACCTAGCTGATCCACCTTTCAACTTATTTGCTCGCCTCTTATCACATTTTATAAAATACACCTGGTATACACATATATTGCACAAGTTTAGGCTTTGTTCACTTCCTCCTTTTGTTGGAGACCAGGTTATACTGCCAGGTAAAGAAACCTTTTCCAAACGCACTGCCTGTTAGAGCATGTATTCTGTCTCCACACCGAGTTCGAACCCACAACACAAATTGATCCCAATCGAGTTGGGCCATAATTGGAACCGACCTGAACTATGATTTCTAATCAGAATTTCGCCATATTACGTGATCCAAGCAGATATGCATTTGAAAAAGGGCTGGTTACCTGGAAGTACAGCTGCATCCTTCACGGTATGCAAAAGTGTAAAAACTGTCATTTGTGCGACATAGATGTACACCTTGCATTTTAGGCAATTAATGACTTGATTAAAACAAATGCATTTCAGATAGATACTATGGTCCAAGAGCAAGTTCCAATTGCTTAAAGCACGAACAAAATGTCCACAGCGTCAAAGTTCAATTCTGAAACAGAGATACCTTTGTCTAAACAACTACACGTCAGTAATCCTCATGCAGATCACTATACCTAAACCGTCGTGCAGACTGGATTGGCAGATTATCTACTCCAGAATTAAATTTGACTATATCTGCCGCCAAGACTGTCTGCAGATTTCCCATCCGAAATGGCGTTCTGTCCAAGTCGAATTCGCCCTCATTGACACAGCACAGTGCTATTTTAATTGTGAATTCTAAGTTTATTTTAATCCTACTTTTAATTTGAAGCTGATTTTACTTTAAAGTAATTTAATTGTAATTTTAATTGAAGTGTTGTGTCAATGTATGAAATCTAATTTTAAAACTAAAAGTAATTTTGTTTTAATTTATTTTTAAAATAAATTACTTTAATACCAATTGGAACAATAGTATAATGAAAAAGTTCCTCTTGGATGTCTACAGCAACCCTTCTCAGTGCCAACTCCACTGGCATCTCACTCTCTCTGCATTGATGATCTGTACAGTTGATTTGATACAGGATGCTTCCAATCTTATTCCACGTTGACCAATACTTTCCAATTAGACTTTAATGGTGGATTGCAATAGCAATCCGTTTCCGGGGCCAAGTCTGCCTGTTTGCGTTTGTGGAGTGATGTATTTTCAGACCTAACCTGTGAGGCAACCGACATAGTGCTCATACTTTGCCTGCTAGAAAACTTACTTTTCCCGATTACTACTATATATATATATAAATATATATAGTATGCGTATTGGACTGTGAAGTATTTTATCTTATTCGCATCACAAAATGTCTAATATACACACTATATACCTGTTTCACACAAATTGAAGCACTATTTGCTATTGGTTATTGAAAAGTAGTCCCGCATTGCCAAATAATGAAACTTATATAGACTAAGCATCTATTTGGCCGTGCAACTGCACCACATCTACATTATTAATCAGCAGATAAATCAAAGCCTGTAGCTTATGTACCCAACTCGACAGGCTCCAACCCAAATGATGATTATAATCCAGATTGGTGTTGATGACGACCTAAACACTGAGCCTGGTATAATTCTCATAATCTGACCACACAGACTTCACAACAGCTAATAGCAAGAACGCTTGTATTCGTAAAAACAGTGTACATTGCTTTATAGACATTATGCAATTTGAATTAAATAAATTATTTCAAGCCAAATACTATAACCTTTAAAAGGAAGTCCAAATCTGGCAAGAACAAGCACGTCAGTTCCTGTAAGGCCATTTCTAAAATTATATCATTCCATCACATAAACAGACAAGACTAGCAATCCGAATTCAAATTAGTATCACAATCCACCATGCAATCTATGTTGGCAGATTAGTCGACTAAGTTTTAGATTGAAATAACTCTGTGCCAAGTCAGCTGTACAGATTAGCAATAAGATCGAAATTAACACCAAATGGAGCTGGTTCTTAGAACCTCATTCCTACTTTTAATCTAATTAAAAGTTATTTAGTTTTATTCAAAACACTTAGCATACCTCTTCAGGTGACCTCTTGCGAGTAGTATGTCTCATCTTCAACTGCGTGTGGATATTTCCTAATCGGCGTCTGTAATCACAAAAAATATAAATAAATAATAAAGCAGTAGATCCTAGTGAGAACAAGTTGTTTAATAATGTAAACGGTAATGGTACACAGTTGAGACAATGGCTCGCTTTGCTTCTCGTGTGCACGTTTGAAAAACCTTATAACAATTGGCGCATTTTGTTGGCTGTTTTGTGTTTTTCTCTGGGGAAAAAAGCTTTCCTTACCCTAAAAAATGACTCATTTCCGCGCGCGCCTACTCTAAAACTATGTTCATGATAAACGGTGAAATGGTGATGGTACACAGTTGAGACGATGACTCGCTTTGCTTCTCCTGTGCACGTTTCAAAAGCCTTAATGACAATCGGCCATTTGTTTTTTTGTCTGCCATCTTGAATTTTTGCAAATTTGATCCGATTATCAGGTGATTAAAAAAGTGTAAATCATAGTATTCTTGAATCAGGAATGTTAATATCTGAGTTAACCTAATTTTTGATTGAAACAAATGTGTGCCAAGTGAGGTGCACAGACCAGCAATAAGATAAAAATTGACACCGAATCGAGTTAGTTCTCAGAACCTCATTCCGATTTTTAATCTAATTAAAAGTTATTTAGTTTGCTTCAGACACTTAGCATACCTTTATAAGTGACCTCTTGCGTGTTGATATTTCCTAATCGGCGTCTGTAATCACAAAAAAATATAAATAACAAAGCTGCCATTTACAGATGCTAGTGAGAATAAATTGTTTAATTATGTAGAAAACTTAAGTTAAAATAGGCATCTAATTTGACGTTAAATTTAATTAACGACGTGCTGAACATTACAACTAGAGACCTAGCTGATCCACCTTTCAACTTATTTGCTCGCCTCTTATCACATTTTATAAAATACACCTGGTATACACATATATTGCACAAGTTTAGGCTTTGTTCACTTCCTCCTTTTGTTGGAGACCAGGTTATACTGCCAGGTAAAGAAACCTTTTCCAAACGCACTGCCTGTTAGAGCATGTATTCTGTCTCCACACCGAGTTCGAACCCACAACACAAATTGATCCCAATCGAGTTGGGCCATAATTGGAACCGACCTGAACTATGATTTCTAATCAGAATTTCGCCATATTACGTGATCCAAGCAGATATGCATTTGAAAAAGGGCTGGTTACCTGGAAGTACAGCTGCATCCTTCACGGTATGCAAAAGTGTAAAAACTGTCATTTGTGCGACATAGATGTACACCTTGCATTTTAGGCAATTAATGACTTGATTAAAACAAATGCATTTCAGATAGATACTATGGTCCAAGAGCAAGTTCCAATTGCTTAAAGCACGAACAAAATGTCCACAGCGTCAAAGTTCAATTCTGAAACAGAGATACCTTTGTCTAAACAACTACACGTCAGTAATCCTCATGCAGATCACTATACCTAAACCGTCGTGCAGACTGGATTGGCAGATTATCTACTCCAGAATTAAATTTGACTATATCTGCCGCCAAGACTGTCTGCAGATTTCCCATCCGAAATGGCGTTCTGTCCAAGTCGAATTCGCCCTCATTGACACAGCACAGTGCTATTTTAATTGTGAATTCTAAGTTTATTTTAATCCTACTTTTAATTTGAAGCTGATTTTACTTTAAAGTAATTTAATTGTAATTTTAATTGAAGTGTTGTGTCAATGTATGAAATCTAATTTTAAAACTAAAAGTAATTTTGTTTTAATTTATTTTTAAAATAAATTACTTTAATACCAATTGGAACAATAGTATAATGAAAAAGTTCCTCTTGGATGTCTACAGCAACCCTTCTCAGTGCCAACTCCACTGGCATCTCACTCTCTCTGCATTGATGATCTGTACAGTTGATTTGATACAGGATGCTTCCAATCTTATTCCACGTTGACCAATACTTTCCAATTAGACTTTAATGGTGGATTGCAATAGCAATCCGTTTCCGGGGCCAAGTCTGCCTGTTTGCGTTTGTGGAGTGATGTATTTTCAGACCTAACCTGTGAGGCAACCGACATAGTGCTCATACTTTGCCTGCTAGAAAACTTACTTTTCCCGATTACTACTATATATATATATAAATATATATAGTATGCGTATTGGACTGTGAAGTATTTTATCTTATTCGCATCACAAAATGTCTAATATACACACTATATACCTGTTTCACACAAATTGAAGCACTATTTGCTATTGGTTATTGAAAAGTAGTCCCGCATTGCCAAATAATGAAACTTATATAGACTAAGCATCTATTTGGCCGTGCAACTGCACCACATCTACATTATTAATCAGCAGATAAATCAAAGCCTGTAGCTTATGTACCCAACTCGACAGGCTCCAACCCAAATGATGATTATAATCCAGATTGGTGTTGATGACGACCTAAACACTGAGCCTGGTATAATTCTCATAATCTGACCACACAGACTTCACAACAGCTAATAGCAAGAACGCTTGTATTCGTAAAAACAGTGTACATTGCTTTATAGACATTATGCAATTTGAATTAAATAAATTATTTCAAGCCAAATACTATAACCTTTAAAAGGAAGTCCAAATCTGGCAAGAACAAGCACGTCAGTTCCTGTAAGGCCATTTCTAAAATTATATCATTCCATCACATAAACAGACAAGACTAGCAATCCGAATTCAAATTAGTATCACAATCCACCATGCAATCTATGTTGGCAGATTAGTCGACTAAGTTTTAGATTGAAATAACTCTGTGCCAAGTCAGCTGTACAGATTAGCAATAAGATCGAAATTAACACCAAATGGAGCTGGTTCTTAGAACCTCATTCCTACTTTTAATCTAATTAAAAGTTATTTAGTTTTATTCAAAACACTTAGCATACCTCTTCAGGTGACCTCTTGCGAGTAGTATGTCTCATCTTCAACTGCGTGTGGATATTTCCTAATCGGCGTCTGTAATCACAAAAAATATAAATAAATAATAAAGCAGTAGATCCTAGTGAGAACAAGTTGTTTAATAATGTAAACGGTAATGGTACACAGTTGAGACAATGGCTCGCTTTGCTTCTCGTGTGCACGTTTCAAAAACCTTATAACAATTGGCGCATTTTGTTGGCTGTTTTGTGTTTTTCTCTGGGGAAAAAAACTTTCCTTACCCTAAAAAGTGACCCATTTCCGCGCGCGCCTACTCTAAAACTATGTTCATGGGGTTTCGAAAGGGGCGCAGCCCCTTCGCCGTAAACGGTGAAATGGTGATGGTACACAGTTGAGACGATGACTCGCTTTGCTTCTCCTGTGCACGTTTCAAAAGCCTTAATGACAATCGGCCATTTGTTTTTTTGTCTGCCATCTTGAATTTTTGCAAATTTGATCCGATTATCAGGTGATTAAAAAAGTGTAAATCATAGTATTCTTGAATCAGGAATGTTAATATCTGAGTTAACCTAATTTTTGATTGAAACAAATGTGTGCCAAGTGAGGTGCACAGACCAGCAATAAGATAAAAATTGACACCGAATCGAGTTAGTTCTCAGAACCTCATTCCGATTTTTAATCTAATTAAAAGTTATTTAGTTTGCTTCAGACACTTAGCATACCTTTATAAGTGACCTCTTGCGTGTTGATATTTCCTAATCGGCGTCTGTAATCACAAAAAAATATAAATAACAAAGCTGCCATTTACAGATGCTAGTGAGAATAAATTGTTTAATTATGTAGAAAACTTAAGTTAAAATAGGCATCTAATTTGACGTTAAATTTAATTAACGACGTGCTGAACATTACAACTAGAGACCTAGCTGATCCACCTTTCAACTTATTTGCTCGCCTCTTATCACATTTTATAAAATACACCTGGTATACACATATATTGCACAAGTTTAGGCTTTGTTCACTTCCTCCTTTTGTTGGAGACCAGGTTATACTGCCAGGTAAAGAAACCTTTTCCAAACGCACTGCCTGTTAGAGCATGTATTCTGTCTCCACACCGAGTTCGAACCCACAACACAAATTGATCCCAATCGAGTTGGGCCATAATTGGAACCGACCTGAACTATGATTTCTAATCAGAATTTCGCCATATTACGTGATCCAAGCAGATATGCATTTGAAAAAGGGCTGGTTACCTGGAAGTACAGCTGCATCCTTCACGGTATGCAAAAGTGTAAAAACTGTCATTTGTGCGACATAGATGTACACCTTGCATTTTAGGCAATTAATGACTTGATTAAAACAAATGCATTTCAGATAGATACTATGGTCCAAGAGCAAGTTCCAATTGCTTAAAGCACGAACAAAATGTCCACAGCGTCAAAGTTCAATTCTGAAACAGAGATACCTTTGTCTAAACAACTACACGTCAGTAATCCTCATGCAGATCACTATACCTAAACCGTCGTGCAGACTGGATTGGCAGATTATCTACTCCAGAATTAAATTTGACTATATCTGCCGCCAAGACTGTCTGCAGATTTCCCATCCGAAATGGCGTTCTGTCCAAGTCGAATTCGCCCTCATTGACACAGCACAGTGCTATTTTAATTGTGAATTCTAAGTTTATTTTAATCCTACTTTTAATTTGAAGCTGATTTTACTTTAAAGTAATTTAATTGTAATTTTAATTGAAGTGTTGTGTCAATGTATGAAATCTAATTTTAAAACTAAAAGTAATTTTGTTTTAATTTATTTTTAAAATAAATTACTTTAATACCAATTGGAACAATAGTATAATGAAAAAGTTCCTCTTGGATGTCTACAGCAACCCTTCTCAGTGCCAACTCCACTGGCATCTCACTCTCTCTGCATTGATGATCTGTACAGTTGATTTGATACAGGATGCTTCCAATCTTATTCCACGTTGACCAATACTTTCCAATTAGACTTTAATGGTGGATTGCAATAGCAATCCGTTTCCGGGGCCAAGTCTGCCTGTTTGCGTTTGTGGAGTGATGTATTTTCAGACCTAACCTGTGAGGCAACCGACATAGTGCTCATACTTTGCCTGCTAGAAAACTTACTTTTCCCGATTACTACTATATATATATATAAATATATATAGTATGCGTATTGGACTGTGAAGTATTTTATCTTATTCGCATCACAAAATGTCTAATATACACACTATATACCTGTTTCACACAAATTGAAGCACTATTTGCTATTGGTTATTGAAAAGTAGTCCCGCATTGCCAAATAATGAAACTTATATAGACTAAGCATCTATTTGGCCGTGCAACTGCACCACATCTACATTATTAATCAGCAGATAAATCAAAGCCTGTAGCTTATGTACCCAACTCGACAGGCTCCAACCCAAATGATGATTATAATCCAGATTGGTGTTGATGACGACCTAAACACTGAGCCTGGTATAATTCTCATAATCTGACCACACAGACTTCACAACAGCTAATAGCAAGAAAGCTTGTATTCGTAAAAACAGTGTACATTGCTTTATAGACATTATGCAATTTGAATTAAATAAATTATTTCAAGCCAAATACTATAACCTTTAAAAGGAAGTCCAAATCTGGCAAGAACAAGCACGTCAGTTCCTGTAAGGCCATTTCTAAAATTATATCATTCCATCACATAAACAGACAAGACTAGCAATCCGAATTCAAATTAGTATCACAATCCACCATGCAATCTATGTTGGCAGATTAGTCGACTAAGTTTTAGATTGAAATAACTCTGTGCCAAGTCAGCTGTACAGATTAGCAATAAGATCGAAATTAACACCAAATGGAGCTGGTTCTTAGAACCTCATTCCTACTTTTAATCTAATTAAAAGTTATTTAGTTTTATTCAAAACACTTAGCATACCTCTTCAGGTGACCTCTTGCGAGTAGTATGTCTCATCTTCAACTGCGTGTGGATATTTCCTAATCGGCGTCTGTAATCACAAAAAATATAAATAAATAATAAAGCAGTAGATCCTAGTGAGAACAAGTTGTTTAATAATGTAAACGGTAATGGTACACAGTTGAGACAATGGCTCGCTTTGCTTCTCGTGTGCACGTTTCAAAAACCTTATAACAATTGGCGCATTTTGTTGGCTGTTTTGTGTTTTTCTCTGGGGAAAAAAACTTTCCTTACCCTAAAAAGTGACCCATTTCCGCGCGCGCCTACTCTAAAACTATGTTCATGGGGTTTCGAAAGGGGCGCAGCCCCTTCGCCGTAAACGGTGAAATGGTGATGGTACACAGTTGAGACGATGACTCGCTTTGCTTCTCCTGTGCACGTTTCAAAAGCCTTAATGACAATCGGCCATTTGTTTTTTTGTCTGCCATCTTGAATTTTTGCAAATTTGATCCGATTATCAGGTGATTAAAAAAGTGTAAATCATAGTATTCTTGAATCAGGAATGTTAATATCTGAGTTAACCTAATTTTTGATTGAAACAAATGTGTGCCAAGTGAGGTGCACAGACCAGCAATAAGATAAAAATTGACACCGAATCGAGTTAGTTCTCAGAACCTCATTCCGATTTTTAATCTAATTAAAAGTTATTTAGTTTGCTTCAGACACTTAGCATACCTTTATAAGTGACCTCTTGCGTGTTGATATTTCCTAATCGGCGTCTGTAATCACAAAAAAATATAAATAACAAAGCTGCCATTTACAGATGCTAGTGAGAATAAATTGTTTAATTATGTAGAAAACTTAAGTTAAAATAGGCATCTAATTTGACGTTAAATTTAATTAACGACGTGCTGAACATTACAACTAGAGACCTAGCTGATCCACCTTTCAACTTATTTGCTCGCCTCTTATCACATTTTATAAAATACACCTGGTATACACATATATTGCACAAGTTTAGGCTTTGTTCACTTCCTCCTTTTGTTGGAGACCAGGTTATACTGCCAGGTAAAGAAACCTTTTCCAAACGCACTGCCTGTTAGAGCATGTATTCTGTCTCCACACCGAGTTCGAACCCACAACACAAATTGATCCCAATCGAGTTGGGCCATAATTGGAACCGACCTGAACTATGATTTCTAATCAGAATTTCGCCATATTACGTGATCCAAGCAGATATGCATTTGAAAAAGGGCTGGTTACCTGGAAGTACAGCTGCATCCTTCACGGTATGCAAAAGTGTAAAAACTGTCATTTGTGCGACATAGATGTACACCTTGCATTTTAGGCAATTAATGACTTGATTAAAACAAATGCATTTCAGATAGATACTATGGTCCAAGAGCAAGTTCCAATTGCTTAAAGCACGAACAAAATGTCCACAGCGTCAAAGTTCAATTCTGAAACAGAGATACCTTTGTCTAAACAACTACACGTCAGTAATCCTCATGCAGATCACTATACCTAAACCGTCGTGCAGACTGGATTGGCAGATTATCTACTCCAGAATTAAATTTGACTATATCTGCCGCCAAGACTGTCTGCAGATTTCCCATCCGAAATGGCGTTCTGTCCAAGTCGAATTCGCCCTCATTGACACAGCACAGTGCTATTTTAATTGTGAATTCTAAGTTTATTTTAATCCTACTTTTAATTTGAAGCTGATTTTACTTTAAAGTAATTTAATTGTAATTTTAATTGAAGTGTTGTGTCAATGCATGAAATCTAATTTTAAAACTAAAAGTAATTTTGTTTTAATTTATTTTTAAAATAAATTACTTTAATACCAATTGGAACAATAGTATAATGAAAAAGTTCCTCTTGGATGTCTACAGCAACCCTTCTCAGTGCCAACTCCACTGGCATCTCACTCTCTCTGCATTGATGATCTGTACAGTTGATTTGATACAGGATGCTTCCAATCTTATTCCACGTTGACCAATACTTTCCAATTAGACTTTAATGGTGGATTGCAATAGCAATCCGTTTCCGGGGCCAAGTCTGCCTGTTTGCGTTTGTGGAGTGATGTATTTTCAGACCTAACCTGTGAGGCAACCGACATAGTGCTCATACTTTGCCTGCTAGAAAACTTACTTTTCCCGATTACTACTATATATATATATAAATATATATAGTATGCGTATTGGACTGTGAAGTATTTTATCTTATTCGCATCACAAAATGTCTAATATACACACTATATACCTGTTTCACACAAATTGAAGCACTATTTGCTATTGGTTATTGAAAAGTAGTCCCGCATTGCCAAATAATGAAACTTATATAGACTAAGCATCTATTTGGCCGTGCAACTGCACCACATCTACATTATTAATCAGCAGATAAATCAAAGCCTGTAGCTTATGTACCCAACTCGACAGGCTCCAACCCAAATGATGATTATAATCCAGATTGGTGTTGATGACGACCTAAACACTGAGCCTGGTATAATTCTCATAATCTGACCACACAGACTTCACAACAGCTAATAGCAAGAACGCTTGTATTCGTAAAAACAGTGTACATTGCTTTATAGACATTATGCAATTTGAATTAAATAAATTATTTCAAGCCAAATACTATAACCTTTAAAAGGAAGTCCAAATCTGGCAAGAACAAGCACGTCAGTTCCTGTAAGGCCATTTCTAAAATTATATCATTCCATCACATAAACAGACAAGACTAGCAATCCGAATTCAAATTAGTATCACAATCCACCATGCAATCTATGTTGGCAGATTAGTCGACTAAGTTTTAGATTGAAATAACTCTGTGCCAAGTCAGCTGTACAGATTAGCAATAAGATCGAAATTAACACCAAATGGAGCTGGTTCTTAGAACCTCATTCCTACTTTTAATCTAATTAAAAGTTATTTAGTTTTATTCAAAACACTTAGCATACCTCTTCAGGTGACCTCTTGCGAGTAGTATGTCTCATCTTCAACTGCGTGTGGATATTTCCTAATCGGCGTCTGTAATCACAAAAAATATAAATAAATAATAAAGCAGTAGATCCTAGTGAGAACAAGTTGTTTAATAATGTAAACGGTAATGGTACACAGTTGAGACAATGGCTCGCTTTGCTTCTCGTGTGCACGTTTCAAAAACCTTATAACAATTGGCGCATTTTGTTGGCTGTTTTGTGTTTTTCTCTGGGGAAAAAAACTTTCCTTACCCTAAAAAGTGACCCATTTCCGCGCGCGCCTACTCTAAAACTATGTTCATGGGGTTTCGAAAGGGGCGCAGCCCCTTCGCCGTAAACGGTGAAATGGTGATGGTACACAGTTGAGACGATGACTCGCTTTGCTTCTCCTGTGCACGTTTCAAAAGCCTTAATGACAATCGGCCATTTGTTTTTTTGTCTGCCATCTTGAATTTTTGCAAATTTGATCCGATTATCAGGTGATTAAAAAAGTGTAAATCATAGTATTCTTGAATCAGGAATGTTAATATCTGAGTTAACCTAATTTTTGATTGAAACAAATGTGTGCCAAGTGAGGTGCACAGACCAGCAATAAGATAAAAATTGACACCGAATCGAGTTAGTTCTCAGAACCTCATTCCGATTTTTAATCTAATTAAAAGTTATTTAGTTTGCTTCAGACACTTAGCATACCTTTATAAGTGACCTCTTGCGTGTTGATATTTCCTAATCGGCGTCTGTAATCACAAAAAAATATAAATAACAAAGCTGCCATTTACAGATGCTAGTGAGAATAAATTGTTTAATTATGTAGAAAACTTAAGTTAAAATAGGCATCTAATTTGACGTTAAATTTAATTAACGACGTGCTGAACATTACAACTAGAGACCTAGCTGATCCACCTTTCAACTTATTTGCTCGCCTCTTATCACATTTTATAAAATACACCTGGTATACACATATATTGCACAAGTTTAGGCTTTGTTCACTTCCTCCTTTTGTTGGAGACCAGGTTATACTGCCAGGTAAAGAAACCTTTTCCAAACGCACTGCCTGTTAGAGCATGTATTCTGTCTCCACACCGAGTTCGAACCCACAACACAAATTGATCCCAATCGAGTTGGGCCATAATTGGAACCGACCTGAACTATGATTTCTAATCAGAATTTCGCCATATTACGTGATCCAAGCAGATATGCATTTGAAAAAGGGCTGGTTACCTGGAAGTACAGCTGCATCCTTCACGGTATGCAAAAGTGTAAAAACTGTCATTTGTGCGACATAGATGTACACCTTGCATTTTAGGCAATTAATGACTTGATTAAAACAAATGCATTTCAGATAGATACTATGGTCCAAGAGCAAGTTCCAATTGCTTAAAGCACGAACAAAATGTCCACAGCGTCAAAGTTCAATTCTGAAACAGAGATACCTTTGTCTAAACAACTACACGTCAGTAATCCTCATGCAGATCACTATACCTAAACCGTCGTGCAGACTGGATTGGCAGATTATCTACTCCAGAATTAAATTTGACTATATCTGCCGCCAAGACTGTCTGCAGATTTCCCATCCGAAATGGCGTTCTGTCCAAGTCGAATTCGCCCTCATTGACACAGCACAGTGCTATTTTAATTGTGAATTCTAAGTTTATTTTAATCCTACTTTTAATTTGAAGCTGATTTTACTTTAAAGTAATTTAATTGTAATTTTAATTGAAGTGTTGTGTCAATGTATGAAATCTAATTTTAAAACTAAAAGTAATTTTGTTTTAATTTATTTTTAAAATAAATTACTTTAATACCAATTGGAACAATAGTATAATGAAAAAGTTCCTCTTGGATGTCTACAGCAACCCTTCTCAGTGCCAACTCCACTGGCATCTCACTCTCTCTGCATTGATGATCTGTACAGTTGATTTGATACAGGATGCTTCCAATCTTATTCCACGTTGACCAATACTTTCCAATTAGACTTTAATGGTGGATTGCAATAGCAATCCGTTTCCGGGGCCAAGTCTGCCTGTTTGCGTTTGTGGAGTGATGTATTTTCAGACCTAACCTGTGAGGCAACCGACATAGTGCTCATACTTTGCCTGCTAGAAAACTTACTTTTCCCGATTACTACTATATATATATATAAATATATATAGTATGCGTATTGGACTGTGAAGTATTTTATCTTATTCGCATCACAAAATGTCTAATATACACACTATATACCTGTTTCACACAAATTGAAGCACTATTTGCTATTGGTTATTGAAAAGTAGTCCCGCATTGCCAAATAATGAAACTTATATAGACTAAGCATCTATTTGGCCGTGCAACTGCACCACATCTACATTACTAATCAGCAGATAAATCAAAGCCTGTAGCTTATGTACCCAACTCGACAGGCTCCAACCCAAATGATGATTATAATCCAGATTGGTGTTGATGACGACCTAAACACTGAGCCTGGTATAATTCTCATAATCTGACCACACAGACTTCACAACAGCTAATAGCAAGAACGCTTGTATTCGTAAAAACAGTGTACATTGCTTTATAGACATTATGCAATTTGAATTAAATAAATTATTTCAAGCCAAATACTATAACCTTTAAAAGGAAGTCCAAATCTGGCAAGAACAAGCACGTCAGTTCCTGTAAGGCCATTTCTAAAATTATATCATTCCATCACATAAACAGACAAGACTAGCAATCCGAATTCAAATTAGTATCACAATCCACCATGCAATCTATGTTGGCAGATTAGTCGACTAAGTTTTAGATTGAAATAACTCTGTGCCAAGTCAGCTGTACAGATTAGCAATAAGATCGAAATTAACACCAAATGGAGCTGGTTCTTAGAACCTCATTCCTACTTTTAATCTAATTAAAAGTTATTTAGTTTTATTCAAAACACTTAGCATACCTCTTCAGGTGACCTCTTGCGAGTAGTATGTCTCATCTTCAACTGCGTGTGGATATTTCCTAATCGGCGTCTGTAATCACAAAAAATATAAATAAATAATAAAGCAGTAGATCCTAGTGAGAACAAGTTGTTTAATAATGTAAACGGTAATGGTACACAGTTGAGACAATGGCTCGCTTTGCTTCTCGTGTGCACGTTTCAAAAACCTTATAACAATTGGCGCATTTTGTTGGCTGTTTTGTGTTTTTCTCTGGGGAAAAAAACTTTCCTTACCCTAAAAAGTGACCCATTTCCGCGCGCGCCTACTCTAAAACTATGTTCATGGGGTTTCGAAAGGGGCGCAGCCCCTTCGCCGTAAACGGTGAAATGGTGATGGTACACAGTTGAGACGATGACTCGCTTTGCTTCTCCTGTGCACGTTTCAAAAGCCTTAATGACAATCGGCCATTTGTTTTTTTGTCTGCCATCTTGAATTTTTGCAAATTTGATCCGATTATCAGGTGATTAAAAAAGTGTAAATCATAGTATTCTTGAATCAGGAATGTTAATATCTGAGTTAACCTAATTTTTGATTGAAACAAATGTGTGCCAAGTGAGGTGCACAGACCAGCAATAAGATAAAAATTGACACCGAATCGAGTTAGTTCTCAGAACCTCATTCCGATTTTTAATCTAATTAAAAGTTATTTAGTTTGCTTCAGACACTTAGCATACCTTTATAAGTGACCTCTTGCGTGTTGATATTTCCTAATCGGCGTCTGTAATCACAAAAAAATATAAATAACAAAGCTGCCATTTACAGATGCTAGTGAGAATAAATTGTTTAATTATGTAGAAAACTTAAGTTAAAATAGGCATCTAATTTGACGTTAAATTTAATTAACGACGTGCTGAACATTACAACTAGAGACCTAGCTGATCCACCTTTCAACTTATTTGCTCGCCTCTTATCACATTTTATAAAATACACCTGGTATACACATATATTGCACAAGTTTAGGCTTTGTTCACTTCCTCCTTTTGTTGGAGACCAGGTTATACTGCCAGGTAAAGAAACCTTTTCCAAACGCACTGCCTGTTAGAGCATGTATTCTGTCTCCACACCGAGTTCGAACCCACAACACAAATTGATCCCAATCGAGTTGGGCCATAATTGGAACCGACCTGAACTATGATTTCTAATCAGAATTTCGCCATATTACGTGATCCAAGCAGATATGCATTTGAAAAAGGGCTGGTTACCTGGAAGTACAGCTGCATCCTTCACGGTATGCAAAAGTGTAAAAACTGTCATTTGTGCGACATAGATGTACACCTTGCATTTTAGGCAATTAATGACTTGATTAAAACAAATGCATTTCAGATAGATACTATGGTCCAAGAGCAAGTTCCAATTGCTTAAAGCACGAACAAAATGTCCACAGCGTCAAAGTTCAATTCTGAAACAGAGATACCTTTGTCTAAACAACTACACGTCAGTAATCCTCATGCAGATCACTATACCTAAACCGTCGTGCAGACTGGATTGGCAGATTATCTACTCCAGAATTAAATTTGACTATATCTGCCGCCAAGACTGTCTGCAGATTTCCCATCCGAAATGGCGTTCTGTCCAAGTCGAATTCGCCCTCATTGACACAGCACAGTGCTATTTTAATTGTGAATTCTAAGTTTATTTTAATCCTACTTTTAATTTGAAGCTGATTTTACTTTAAAGTAATTTAATTGTAATTTTAATTGAAGTGTTGTGTCAATGTATGAAATCTAATTTTAAAACTAAAAGTAATTTTGTTTTAATTTATTTTTAAAATAAATTACTTTAATACCAATTGGAACAATAGTATAATGAAAAAGTTCCTCTTGGATGTCTACAGCAACCCTTCTCAGTGCCAACTCCACTGGCATCTCACTCTCTCTGCATTGATGATCTGTACAGTTGATTTGATACAGGATGCTTCCAATCTTATTCCACGTTGACCAATACTTTCCAATTAGACTTTAATGGTGGATTGCAATAGCAATCCGTTTCCGGGGCCAAGTCTGCCTGTTTGCGTTTGTGGAGTGATGTATTTTCAGACCTAACCTGTGAGGCAACCGACATAGTGCTCATACTTTGCCTGCTAGAAAACTTACTTTTCCCGATTACTACTATATATATATATAAATATATATAGTATGCGTATTGGACTGTGAAGTATTTTATCTTATTCGCATCACAAAATGTCTAATATACACACTATATACCTGTTTCACACAAATTGAAGCACTATTTGCTATTGGTTATTGAAAAGTAGTCCCGCATTGCCAAATAATGAAACTTATATAGACTAAGCATCTATTTGGCCGTGCAACTGCACCACATCTACATTATTAATCAGCAGATAAATCAAAGCCTGTAGCTTATGTACCCAACTCGACAGGCTCCAACCCAAATGATGATTATAATCCAGATTGGTGTTGATGACGACCTAAACACTGAGCCTGGTATAATTCTCATAATCTGACCACACAGACTTCACAACAGCTAATAGCAAGAACGCTTGTATTCGTAAAAACAGTGTACATTGCTTTATAGACATTATGCAATTTGAATTAAATAAATTATTTCAAGCCAAATACTATAACCTTTAAAAGGAAGTCCAAATCTGGCAAGAACAAGCACGTCAGTTCCTGTAAGGCCATTTCTAAAATTATATCATTCCATCACATAAACAGACAAGACTAGCAATCCGAATTCAAATTAGTATCACAATCCACCATGCAATCTATGTTGGCAGATTAGTCGACTAAGTTTTAGATTGAAATAACTCTGTGCCAAGTCAGCTGTACAGATTAGCAATAAGATCGAAATTAACACCAAATGGAGCTGGTTCTTAGAACCTCATTCCTACTTTTAATCTAATTAAAAGTTATTTAGTTTTATTCAAAACACTTAGCATACCTCTTCAGGTGACCTCTTGCGAGTAGTATGTCTCATCTTCAACTGCGTGTGGATATTTCCTAATCGGCGTCTGTAATCACAAAAAATATAAATAAATAATAAAGCAGTAGATCCTAGTGAGAACAAGTTGTTTAATAATGTAAACGGTAATGGTACACAGTTGAGACAATGGCTCGCTTTGCTTCTCGTGTGCACGTTTCAAAAACCTTATAACAATTGGCGCATTTTGTTGGCTGTTTTGTGTTTTTCTCTGGGGAAAAAAACTTTCCTTACCCTAAAAAGTGACCCATTTCCGCGCGCGCCTACTCTAAAACTATGTTCATGGGGTTTCGAAAGGGGCGCAGCCCCTTCGCCGTAAACGGTGAAATGGTGATGGTACACAGTTGAGACGATGACTCGCTTTGCTTCTCCTGTGCACGTTTCAAAAGCCTTAATGACAATCGGCCATTTGTTTTTTTGTCTGCCATCTTGAATTTTTGCAAATTTGATCCGATTATCAGGTGATTAAAAAAGTGTAAATCATAGTATTCTTGAATCAGGAATGTTAATATCTGAGTTAACCTAATTTTTGATTGAAACAAATGTGTGCCAAGTGAGGTGCACAGACCAGCAATAAGATAAAAATTGACACCGAATCGAGTTAGTTCTCAGAACCTCATTCCGATTTTTAATCTAATTAAAAGTTATTTAGTTTGCTTCAGACACTTAGCATACCTTTATAAGTGACCTCTTGCGTGTTGATATTTCCTAATCGGCGTCTGTAATCACAAAAAAATATAAATAACAAAGCTGCCATTTACAGATGCTAGTGAGAATAAATTGTTTAATTATGTAGAAAACTTAAGTTAAAATAGGCATCTAATTTGACGTTAAATTTAATTAACGACGTGCTGAACATTACAACTAGAGACCTAGCTGATCCACCTTTCAACTTATTTGCTCGCCTCTTATCACATTTTATAAAATACACCTGGTATACACATATATTGCACAAGTTTAGGCTTTGTTCACTTCCTCCTTTTGTTGGAGACCAGGTTATACTGCCAGGTAAAGAAACCTTTTCCAAACGCACTGCCTGTTAGAGCATGTATTCTGTCTCCACACCGAGTTCGAACCCACAACACAAATTGATCCCAATCGAGTTGGGCCATAATTGGAACCGACCTGAACTATGATTTCTAATCAGAATTTCGCCATATTACGTGATCCAAGCAGATATGCATTTGAAAAAGGGCTGGTTACCTGGAAGTACAGCTGCATCCTTCACGGTATGCAAAAGTGTAAAAACTGTCATTTGTGCGACATAGATGTACACCTTGCATTTTAGGCAATTAATGACTTGATTAAAACAAATGCATTTCAGATAGATACTATGGTCCAAGAGCAAGTTCCAATTGCTTAAAGCACGAACAAAATGTCCACAGCGTCAAAGTTCAATTCTGAAACAGAGATACCTTTGTCTAAACAACTACACGTCAGTAATCCTCATGCAGATCACTATACCTAAACCGTCGTGCAGACTGGATTGGCAGATTATCTACTCCAGAATTAAATTTGACTATATCTGCCGCCAAGACTGTCTGCAGATTTCCCATCCGAAATGGCGTTCTGTCCAAGTCGAATTCGCCCTCATTGACACAGCACAGTGCTATTTTAATTGTGAATTCTAAGTTTATTTTAATCCTACTTTTAATTTGAAGCTGATTTTACTTTAAAGTAATTTAATTGTAATTTTAATTGAAGTGTTGTGTCAATGTATGAAATCTAATTTTAAAACTAAAAGTAATTTTGTTTTAATTTATTTTTAAAATAAATTACTTTAATACCAATTGGAACAATAGTATAATGAAAAAGTTCCTCTTGGATGTCTACAGCAACCCTTCTCAGTGCCAACTCCACTGGCATCTCACTCTCTCTGCATTGATGATCTGTACAGTTGATTTGATACAGGATGCTTCCAATCTTATTCCACGTTGACCAATACTTTCCAATTAGACTTTAATGGTGGATTGCAATAGCAATCCGTTTCCGGGGCCAAGTCTGCCTGTTTGCGTTTGTGGAGTGATGTATTTTCAGACCTAACCTGTGAGGCAACCGACATAGTGCTCATACTTTGCCTGCTAGAAAACTTACTTTTCCCGATTACTACTATATATATATATAAATATATATAGTATGCGTATTGGACTGTGAAGTATTTTATCTTATTCGCATCACAAAATGTCTAATATACACACTATATACCTGTTTCACACAAATTGAAGCACTATTTGCTATTGGTTATTGAAAAGTAGTCCCGCATTGCCAAATAATGAAACTTATATAGACTAAGCATCTATTTGGCCGTGCAACTGCACCACATCTACATTATTAATCAGCAGATAAATCAAAGCCTGTAGCTTATGTACCCAACTCGACAGGCTCCAACCCAAATGATGATTATAATCCAGATTGGTGTTGATGACGACCTAAACACTGAGCCTGGTATAATTCTCATAATCTGACCACACAGACTTCACAACAGCTAATAGCAAGAACGCTTGTATTCGTAAAAACAGTGTACATTGCTTTATAGACATTATGCAATTTGAATTAAATAAATTATTTCAAGCCAAATACTATAACCTTTAAAAGGAAGTCCAAATCTGGCAAGAACAAGCACGTCAGTTCCTGTAAGGCCATTTCTAAAATTATATCATTCCATCACATAAACAGACAAGACTAGCAATCCGAATTCAAATTAGTATCACAATCCACCATGCAATCTATGTTGGCAGATTAGTCGACTAAGTTTTAGATTGAAATAACTCTGTGCCAAGTCAGCTGTACAGATTAGCAATAAGATCGAAATTAACACCAAATGGAGCTGGTTCTTAGAACCTCATTCCTACTTTTAATCTAATTAAAAGTTATTTAGTTTTATTCAAAACACTTAGCATACCTCTTCAGGTGACCTCTTGCGAGTAGTATGTCTCATCTTCAACTGCGTGTGGATATTTCCTAATCGGCGTCTGTAATCACAAAAAATATAAATAAATAATAAAGCAGTAGATCCTAGTGAGAACAAGTTGTTTAATAATGTAAACGGTAATGGTACACAGTTGAGACAATGGCTCGCTTTGCTTCTCGTGTGCACGTTTCAAAAACCTTATAACAATTGGCGCATTTTGTTGGCTGTTTTGTGTTTTTCTCTGGGGAAAAAAACTTTCCTTACCCTAAAAAGTGACCCATTTCCGCGCGCGCCTACTCTAAAACTATGTTCATGGGGTTTCGAAAGGGGCGCAGCCCCTTCGCCGTAAACGGTGAAATGGTGATGGTACACAGTTGAGACGATGACTCGCTTTGCTTCTCCTGTGCACGTTTCAAAAGCCTTAATGACAATCGGCCATTTGTTTTTTTGTCTGCCATCTTGAATTTTTGCAAATTTGATCCGATTATCAGGTGATTAAAAAAGTGTAAATCATAGTATTCTTGAATCAGGAATGTTAATATCTGAGTTAACCTAATTTTTGATTGAAACAAATGTGTGCCAAGTGAGGTGCACAGACCAGCAATAAGATAAAAATTGACACCGAATCGAGTTAGTTCTCAGAACCTCATTCCGATTTTTAATCTAATTAAAAGTTATTTAGTTTGCTTCAGACACTTAGCATACCTTTATAAGTGACCTCTTGCGTGTTGATATTTCCTAATCGGCGTCTGTAATCACAAAAAAATATAAATAACAAAGCTGCCATTTACAGATGCTAGTGAGAATAAATTGTTTAATTATGTAGAAAACTTAAGTTAAAATAGGCATCTAATTTGACGTTAAATTTAATTAACGACGTGCTGAACATTACAACTAGAGACCTAGCTGATCCACCTTTCAACTTATTTGCTCGCCTCTTATCACATTTTATAAAATACACCTGGTATACACATATATTGCACAAGTTTAGGCTTTGTTCACTTCCTCCTTTTGTTGGAGACCAGGTTATACTGCCAGGTAAAGAAACCTTTTCCAAACGCACTGCCTGTTAGAGCATGTATTCTGTCTCCACACCGAGTTCGAACCCACAACACAAATTGATCCCAATCGAGTTGGGCCATAATTGGAACCGACCTGAACTATGATTTCTAATCAGAATTTCGCCATATTACGTGATCCAAGCAGATATGCATTTGAAAAAGGGCTGGTTACCTGGAAGTACAGCTGCATCCTTCACGGTATGCAAAAGTGTAAAAACTGTCATTTGTGCGACATAGATGTACACCTTGCATTTTAGGCAATTAATGACTTGATTAAAACAAATGCATTTCAGATAGATACTATGGTCCAAGAGCAAGTTCCAATTGCCTAAAGCACGAACAAAATGTCCACAGCGTCGAAGTTCAATTCTGAAACAGAGATACCTTTGTCTAAACAACTACACGTCAGTAATCCTCATGCAGATCACTATACCTAAACCGTCGTGCAGACTGGATTGGCAGATTATCTACTCCAGAATTAAATTTGACTATATCTGCCGCCAAGACTGTCTGCAGATTTCCCATCCGAAATGGCGTTCTGTCCAAGTCGAATTCGCCCTCATTGACACAGCACAGTGCTATTTTAATTGTGAATTCTAAGTTCATTTTAATCCTACTTTTAATTTGAAGCTGATTTTACTTTAAAGTAATTTAATTGTAATTTTAATTGAAGTGTTGTGTCAATGTATGAAATCTAATTTTAAAACTAAAAGTAATTTTGTTTTAATTTATTTTTAAAATAAATTACTTTAATACCAATTGGAACAATAGTATAATGAAAAAGTTCCTCTTGGATGTCTACAGCAACCCTTCTCAGTGCCAACTCCACTGGCATCTCACTCTCTCTGCATTGATGATCTGTACAGTTGATTTGATACAGGATGCTTCCAATCTTATTCCACGTTGACCAATACTTTCCAATTAGACTTTAATGGTGGATTGCAATAGCAATCCGTTTCCGGGGCCAAGTCTGCCTGTTTGCGTTTGTGGAGTGATGTATTTTCAGACCTAACCTGTGAGGCAACCGACATAGTGCTCATACTTTGCCTGCTAGAAAACTTACTTTTCCCGATTACTACTATATATATATATAAATATATATAGTATGCGTATTGGACTGTGAAGTATTTTATCTTATTCGCATCACAAAATGTCTAATATACACACTATATACCTGTTTCACACAAATTGAAGCACTATTTGCTATTGGTTATTGAAAAGTAGTCCCGCATTGCCAAATAATGAAACTTATATAGACTAAGCATCTATTTGGCCGTGCAACTGCACCACATCTACATTATTAATCAGCAGATAAATCAAAGCCTGTAGCTTATGTACCCAACTCGACAGGCTCCAACCCAAATGATGATTATAATCCAGATTGGTGTTGATGACGACCTAAACACTGAGCCTGGTATAATTCTCATAATCTGACCACACAGACTTCACAACAGCTAATAGCAAGAACGCTTGTATTCGTAAAAACAGTGTACATTGCTTTATAGACATTATGCAATTTGAATTAAATAAATTATTTCAAGCCAAATACTATAACCTTTAAAAGGAAGTCCAAATCTGGCAAGAACAAGCACGTCAGTTCCTGTAAGGCCATTTCTAAAATTATATCATTCCATCACATAAACAGACAAGACTAGCAATCCGAATTCAAATTAGTATCACAATCCACCATGCAATCTATGTTGGCAGATTAGTCGACTAAGTTTTAGATTGAAATAACTCTGTGCCAAGTCAGCTGTACAGATTAGCAATAAGATCGAAATTAACACCAAATGGAGCTGGTTCTTAGAACCTCATTCCTACTTTTAATCTAATTAAAAGTTATTTAGTTTTATTCAAAACACTTAGCATACCTCTTCAGGTGACCTCTTGCGAGTAGTATGTCTCATCTTCAACTGCGTGTGGATATTTCCTAATCGGCGTCTGTAATCACAAAAAATATAAATAAATAATAAAGCAGTAGATCCTAGTGAGAACAAGTTGTTTAATAATGTAAACGGTAATGGTACACAGTTGAGACAATGGCTCGCTTTGCTTCTCGTGTGCACGTTTCAAAAACCTTATAACAATTGGCGCATTTTGTTGGCTGTTTTGTGTTTTTCTCTGGGGAAAAAAACTTTCCTTACCCTAAAAAGTGACCCATTTCCGCGCGCGCCTACTCTAAAACTATGTTCATGGGGTTTCGAAAGGGGCGCAGCCCCTTCGCCGTAAACGGTGAAATGGTGATGGTACACAGTTGAGACGATGACTCGCTTTGCTTCTCCTGTGCACGTTTCAAAAGCCTTAATGACAATCGGCCATTTGTTTTTTTGTCTGCCATCTTGAATTTTTGCAAATTTGATCCGATTATCAGGTGATTAAAAAAGTGTAAATCATAGTATTCTTGAATCAGGAATGTTAATATCTGAGTTAACCTAATTTTTGATTGAAACAAATGTGTGCCAAGTGAGGTGCACAGACCAGCAATAAGATAAAAATTGACACCGAATCGAGTTAGTTCTCAGAACCTCATTCCGATTTTTAATCTAATTAAAAGTTATTTAGTTTGCTTCAGACACTTAGCATACCTTTATAAGTGACCTCTTGCGTGTTGATATTTCCTAATCGGCGTCTGTAATCACAAAAAAATATAAATAACAAAGCTGCCATTTACAGATGCTAGTGAGAATAAATTGTTTAATTATGTAGAAAACTTAAGTTAAAATAGGCATCTAATTTGACGTTAAATTTAATTAACGACGTGCTGAACATTACAACTAGAGACCTAGCTGATCCACCTTTCAACTTATTTGCTCGCCTCTTATCACATTTTATAAAATACACCTGGTATACACATATATTGCACAAGTTTAGGCTTTGTTCACTTCCTCCTTTTGTTGGAGACCAGGTTATACTGCCAGGTAAAGAAACCTTTTCCAAACGCACTGCCTGTTAGAGCATGTATTCTGTCTCCACACCGAGTTCGAACCCACAACACAAATTGATCCCAATCGAGTTGGGCCATAATTGGAACCGACCTGAACTATGATTTCTAATCAGAATTTCGCCATATTACGTGATCCAAGCAGATATGCATTTGAAAAAGGGCTGGTTACCTGGAAGTACAGCTGCATCCTTCACGGTATGCAAAAGTGTAAAAACTGTCATTTGTGCGACATAGATGTACACCTTGCATTTTAGGCAATTAATGACTTGATTAAAACAAATGCATTTCAGATAGATACTATGGTCCAAGAGCAAGTTCCAATTGCTTAAAGCACGAACAAAATGTCCACAGCGTCGAAGTTCAATTCTGAAACAGAGATACCTTTGTCTAAACAACTACACGTCAGTAATCCTCATGCAGATCACTATACCTAAACCGTCGTGCAGACTGGATTGGCAGATTATCTACTCCAGAATTAAATTTGACTATATCTGCCGCCAAGACTGTCTGCAGATTTCCCATCCGAAATGGCGTTCTGTCCAAGTCGAATTCGCCCTCATTGACACAGCACAGTGCTATTTTAATTGTGAATTCTAAGTTCATTTTAATCCTACTTTTAATTTGAAGCTGATTTTACTTTAAAGTAATTTAATTGTAATTTTAATTGAAGTGTTGTGTCAATGTATGAAATCTAATTTTAAAACTAAAAGTAATTTTGTTTTAATTTATTTTTAAAATAAATTACTTTAATACCAATTGGAACAATAGTATAATGAAAAAGTTCCTCTTGGATGTCTACAGCAACCCTTCTCAGTGCCAACTCCACTGGCATCTCACTCTCTCTGCATTGATGATCTGTACAGTTGATTTGATACAGGATGCTTCCAATCTTATTCCACGTTGACCAATACTTTCCAATTAGACTTTAATGGTGGATTGCAATAGCAATCCGTTTCCGGGGCCAAGTCTGCCTGTTTGCGTTTGTGGAGTGATGTATTTTCAGACCTAACCTGTGAGGCAACCGACATAGTGCTCATACTTTGCCTGCTAGAAAACTTACTTTTCCCGATTACTACTATATATATATATAAATATATATAGTATGCGTATTGGACTGTGAAGTATTTTATCTTATTCGCATCACAAAATGTCTAATATACACACTATATACCTGTTTCACACAAATTGAAGCACTATTTGCTATTGGTTATTGAAAAGTAGTCCCGCATTGCCAAATAATGAAACTTATATAGACTAAGCATCTATTTGGCCGTGCAACTGCACCACATCTACATTATTAATCAGCAGATAAATCAAAGCCTGTAGCTTATGTACCCAACTCGACAGGCTCCAACCCAAATGATGATTATAATCCAGATTGGTGTTGATGACGACCTAAACACTGAGCCTGGTATAATTCTCATAATCTGACCACACAGACTTCACAACAGCTAATAGCAAGAACGCTTGTATTCGTAAAAACAGTGTACATTGCTTTATAGACATTATGCAATTTGAATTAAATAAATTATTTCAAGCCAAATACTATAACCTTTAAAAGGAAGTCCAAATCTGGCAAGAACAAGCACGTCAGTTCCTGTAAGGCCATTTCTAAAATTATATCATTCCATCACATAAACAGACAAGACTAGCAATCCGAATTCAAATTAGTATCACAATCCACCATGCAATCTATGTTGGCAGATTAGTCGACTAAGTTTTAGATTGAAATAACTCTGTGCCAAGTCAGCTGTACAGATTAGCAATAAGATCGAAATTAACACCAAATGGAGCTGGTTCTTAGAACCTCATTCCTACTTTTAATCTAATTAAAAGTTATTTAGTTTTATTCAAAACACTTAGCATACCTCTTCAGGTGACCTCTTGCGAGTAGTATGTCTCATCTTCAACTGCGTGTGGATATTTCCTAATCGGCGTCTGTAATCACAAAAAATATAAATAAATAATAAAGCAGTAGATCCTAGTGAGAACAAGTTGTTTAATAATGTAAACGGTAATGGTACACAGTTGAGACAATGGCTCGCTTTGCTTCTCGTGTGCACGTTTCAAAAACCTTATAACAATTGGCGCATTTTGTTGGCTGTTTTGTGTTTTTCTCTGGGGAAAAAAACTTTCCTTACCCTAAAAAGTGACCCATTTCCGCGCGCGCCTACTCTAAAACTATGTTCATGGGGTTTCGAAAGGGGCGCAGCCCCTTCGCCGTAAACGGTGAAATGGTGATGGTACACAGTTGAGACGATGACTCGCTTTGCTTCTCCTGTGCACGTTTCAAAAGCCTTAATGACAATCGGCCATTTGTTTTTTTGTCTGCCATCTTGAATTTTTGCAAATTTGATCCGATTATCAGGTGATTAAAAAAGTGTAAATCATAGTATTCTTGAATCAGGAATGTTAATATCTGAGTTAACCTAATTTTTGATTGAAACAAATGTGTGCCAAGTGAGGTGCACAGACCAGCAATAAGATAAAAATTGACACCGAATCGAGTTAGTTCTCAGAACCTCATTCCGATTTTTAATCTAATTAAAAGTTATTTAGTTTGCTTCAGACACTTAGCATACCTTTATAAGTGACCTCTTGCGTGTTGATATTTCCTAATCGGCGTCTGTAATCACAAAAAAATATAAATAACAAAGCTGCCATTTACAGATGCTAGTGAGAATAAATTGTTTAATTATGTAGAAAACTTAAGTTAAAATAGGCATCTAATTTGACGTTAAATTTAATTAACGACGTGCTGAACATTACAACTAGAGACCTAGCTGATCCACCTTTCAACTTATTTGCTCGCCTCTTATCACATTTTATAAAATACACCTGGTATACACATATATTGCACAAGTTTAGGCTTTGTTCACTTCCTCCTTTTGTTGGAGACCAGGTTATACTGCCAGGTAAAGAAACCTTTTCCAAACGCACTGCCTGTTAGAGCATGTATTCTGTCTCCACACCGAGTTCGAACCCACAACACAAATTGATCCCAATCGAGTTGGGCCATAATTGGAACCGACCTGAACTATGATTTCTAATCAGAATTTCGCCATATTACGTGATCCAAGCAGATATGCATTTGAAAAAGGGCTGGTTACCTGGAAGTACAGCTGCATCCTTCACGGTATGCAAAAGTGTAAAAACTGTCATTTGTGCGACATAGATGTACACCTTGCATTTTAGGCAATTAATGACTTGATTAAAACAAATGCATTTCAGATAGATACTATGGTCCAAGAGCAAGTTCCAATTGCTTAAAGCACGAACAAAATGTCCACAGCGTCAAAGTTCAATTCTGAAACAGAGATACCTTTGTCTAAACAACTACACGTCAGTAATCCTCATGCAGATCACTATACCTAAACCGTCGTGCAGACTGGATTGGCAGATTATCTACTCCAGAATTAAATTTGACTATATCTGCCGCCAAGACTGTCTGCAGATTTCCCATCCGAAATGGCGTTCTGTCCAAGTCGAATTCGCCCTCATTGACACAGCACAGTGCTATTTTAATTGTGAATTCTAAGTTTATTTTAATCCTACTTTTAATTTGAAGCTGATTTTACTTTAAAGTAATTTAATTGTAATTTTAATTGAAGTGTTGTGTCAATGTATGAAATCTAATTTTAAAACTAAAAGTAATTTTGTTTTAATTTATTTTTAAAATAAATTACTTTAATACCAATTGGAACAATAGTATAATGAAAAAGTTCCTCTTGGATGTCTACAGCAACCCTTCTCAGTGCCAACTCCACTGGCATCTCACTCTCTCTGCATTGATGATCTGTACAGTTGATTTGATACAGGATGCTTCCAATCTTATTCCACGTTGACCAATACTTTCCAATTAGACTTTAATGGTGGATTGCAATAGCAATCCGTTTCCGGGGCCAAGTCTGCCTGTTTGCGTTTGTGGAGTGATGTATTTTCAGACCTAACCTGTGAGGCAACCGACATAGTGCTCATACTTTGCCTGCTAGAAAACTTACTTTTCCCGATTACTACTATATATATATATAAATATATATAGTATGCGTATTGGACTGTGAAGTATTTTATCTTATTCGCATCACAAAATGTCTAATATACACACTATATACCTGTTTCACACAAATTGAAGCACTATTTGCTATTGGTTATTGAAAAGTAGTCCCGCATTGCCAAATAATGAAACTTATATAGACTAAGCATCTATTTGGCCGTGCAACTGCACCACATCTACATTATTAATCAGCAGATAAATCAAAGCCTGTAGCTTATGTACCCAACTCGACAGGCTCCAACCCAAATGATGATTATAATCCAGATTGGTGTTGATGACGACCTAAACACTGAGCCTGGTATAATTCTCATAATCTGACCACACAGACTTCACAACAGCTAATAGCAAGAACGCTTGTATTCGTAAAAACAGTGTACATTGCTTTATAGACATTATGCAATTTGAATTAAATAAATTATTTCAAGCCAAATACTATAACCTTTAAAAGGAAGTCCAAATCTGGCAAGAACAAGCACGTCAGTTCCTGTAAGGCCATTTCTAAAATTATATCATTCCATCACATAAACAGACAAGACTAGCAATCCGAATTCAAATTAGTATCACAATCCACCATGCAATCTATGTTGGCAGATTAGTCGACTAAGTTTTAGATTGAAATAACTCTGTGCCAAGTCAGCTGTACAGATTAGCAATAAGATCGAAATTAACACCAAATGGAGCTGGTTCTTAGAACCTCATTCCTACTTTTAATCTAATTAAAAGTTATTTAGTTTTATTCAAAACACTTAGCATACCTCTTCAGGTGACCTCTTGCGAGTAGTATGTCTCATCTTCAACTGCGTGTGGATATTTCCTAATCGGCGTCTGTAATCACAAAAAATATAAATAAATAATAAAGCAGTAGATCCTAGTGAGAACAAGTTGTTTAATAATGTAAACGGTAATGGTACACAGTTGAGACAATGGCTCGCTTTGCTTCTCGTGTGCACGTTTCAAAAACCTTATAACAATTGGCGCATTTTGTTGGCTGTTTTGTGTTTTTCTCTGGGGAAAAAAACTTTCCTTACCCTAAAAAGTGACCCATTTCCGCGCGCGCCTACTCTAAAACTATGTTCATGGGGTTTCGAAAGGGGCGCAGCCCCTTCGCCGTAAACGGTGAAATGGTGATGGTACACAGTTGAGACGATGACTCGCTTTGCTTCTCCTGTGCACGTTTCAAAAGCCTTAATGACAATCGGCCATTTGTTTTTTTGTCTGCCATCTTGAATTTTTGCAAATTTGATCCGATTATCAGGTGATTAAAAAAGTGTAAATCATAGTATTCTTGAATCAGGAATGTTAATATCTGAGTTAACCTAATTTTTGATTGAAACAAATGTGTGCCAAGTGAGGTGCACAGACCAGCAATAAGATAAAAATTGACACCGAATCGAGTTAGTTCTCAGAACCTCATTCCGATTTTTAATCTAATTAAAAGTTATTTAGTTTGCTTCAGACACTTAGCATACCTTTATAAGTGACCTCTTGCGTGTTGATATTTCCTAATCGGCGTCTGTAATCACAAAAAAATATAAATAACAAAGCTGCCATTTACAGATGCTAGTGAGAATAAATTGTTTAATTATGTAGAAAACTTAAGTTAAAATAGGCATCTAATTTGACGTTAAATTTAATTAACGACGTGCTGAACATTACAACTAGAGACCTAGCTGATCCACCTTTCAACTTATTTGCTCGCCTCTTATCACATTTTATAAAATACACCTGGTATACACATATATTGCACAAGTTTAGGCTTTGTTCACTTCCTCCTTTTGTTGGAGACCAGGTTATACTGCCAGGTAAAGAAACCTTTTCCAAACGCACTGCCTGTTAGAGCATGTATTCTGTCTCCACACCGAGTTCGAACCCACAACACAAATTGATCCCAATCGAGTTGGGCCATAATTGGAACCGACCTGAACTATGATTTCTAATCAGAATTTCGCCATATTACGTGATCCAAGCAGATATGCATTTGAAAAAGGGCTGGTTACCTGGAAGTACAGCTGCATCCTTCACGGTATGCAAAAGTGTAAAAACTGTCATTTGTGCGACATAGATGTACACCTTGCATTTTAGGCAATTAATGACTTGATTAAAACAAATGCATTTCAGATAGATACTATGGTCCAAGAGCAAGTTCCAATTGCTTAAAGCACGAACAAAATGTCCACAGCGTCAAAGTTCAATTCTGAAACAGAGATACCTTTGTCTAAACAACTACACGTCAGTAATCCTCATGCAGATCACTATACCTAAACCGTCGTGCAGACTGGATTGGCAGATTATCTACTCCAGAATTAAATTTGACTATATCTGCCGCCAAGACTGTCTGCAGATTTCCCATCCGAAATGGCGTTCTGTCCAAGTCGAATTCGCCCTCATTGACACAGCACAGTGCTATTTTAATTGTGAATTCTAAGTTTATTTTAATCCTACTTTTAATTTGAAGCTGATTTTACTTTAAAGTAATTTAATTGTAATTTTAATTGAAGTGTTGTGTCAATGTATGAAATCTAATTTTAAAACTAAAAGTAATTTTGTTTTAATTTATTTTTAAAATAAATTACTTTAATACCAATTGGAACAATAGTATAATGAAAAAGTTCCTCTTGGATGTCTACAGCAACCCTTCTCAGTGCCAACTCCACTGGCATCTCACTCTCTCTGCATTGATGATCTGTACAGTTGATTTGATACAGGATGCTTCCAATCTTATTCCACGTTGACCAATACTTTCCAATTAGACTTTAATGGTGGATTGCAATAGCAATCCGTTTCCGGGGCCAAGTCTGCCTGTTTGCGTTTGTGGAGTGATGTATTTTCAGACCTAACCTGTGAGGCAACCGACATAGTGCTCATACTTTGCCTGCTAGAAAACTTACTTTTCCCGATTACTACTATATATATATATAAATATATATAGTATGCGTATTGGACTGTGAAGTATTTTATCTTATTCGCATCACAAAATGTCTAATATACACACTATATACCTGTTTCACACAAATTGAAGCACTATTTGCTATTGGTTATTGAAAAGTAGTCCCGCATTGCCAAATAATGAAACTTATATAGACTAAGCATCTATTTGGCCGTGCAACTGCACCACATCTACATTATTAATCAGCAGATAAATCAAAGCCTGTAGCTTATGTACCCAACTCGACAGGCTCCAACCCAAATGATGATTATAATCCAGATTGGTGTTGATGACGACCTAAACACTGAGCCTGGTATAATTCTCATAATCTGACCACACAGACTTCACAACAGCTAATAGCAAGAACGCTTGTATTCGTAAAAACAGTGTACATTGCTTTATAGACATTATGCAATTTGAATTAAATAAATTATTTCAAGCCAAATACTATAACCTTTAAAAGGAAGTCCAAATCTGGCAAGAACAAGCACGTCAGTTCCTGTAAGGCCATTTCTAAAATTATATCATTCCATCACATAAACAGACAAGACTAGCAATCCGAATTCAAATTAGTATCACAATCCACCATGCAATCTATGTTGGCAGATTAGTCGACTAAGTTTTAGATTGAAATAACTCTGTGCCAAGTCAGCTGTACAGATTAGCAATAAGATCGAAATTAACACCAAATGGAGCTGGTTCTTAGAACCTCATTCCTACTTTTAATCTAATTAAAAGTTATTTAGTTTTATTCAAAACACTTAGCATACCTCTTCAGGTGACCTCTTGCGAGTAGTATGTCTCATCTTCAACTGCGTGTGGATATTTCCTAATCGGCGTCTGTAATCACAAAAAATATAAATAAATAATAAAGCAGTAGATCCTAGTGAGAACAAGTTGTTTAATAATGTAAACGGTAATGGTACACAGTTGAGACAATGGCTCGCTTTGCTTCTCGTGTGCACGTTTCAAAAACCTTATAACAATTGGCGCATTTTGTTGGCTGTTTTGTGTTTTTCTCTGGGGAAAAAAACTTTCCTTACCCTAAAAAGTGACCCATTTCCGCGCGCGCCTACTCTAAAACTATGTTCATGGGGTTTCGAAAGGGGCGCAGCCCCTTCGCCGTAAACGGTGAAATGGTGATGGTACACAGTTGAGACGATGACTCGCTTTGCTTCTCCTGTGCACGTTTCAAAAGCCTTAATGACAATCGGCCATTTGTTTTTTTGTCTGCCATCTTGAATTTTTGCAAATTTGATCCGATTATCAGGTGATTAAAAAAGTGTAAATCATAGTATTCTTGAATCAGGAATGTTAATATCTGAGTTAACCTAATTTTTGATTGAAACAAATGTGTGCCAAGTGAGGTGCACAGACCAGCAATAAGATAAAAATTGACACCGAATCGAGTTAGTTCTCAGAACCTCATTCCGATTTTTAATCTAATTAAAAGTTATTTAGTTTGCTTCAGACACTTAGCATACCTTTATAAGTGACCTCTTGCGTGTTGATATTTCCTAATCGGCGTCTGTAATCACAAAAAAATATAAATAACAAAGCTGCCATTTACAGATGCTAGTGAGAATAAATTGTTTAATTATGTAGAAAACTTAAGTTAAAATAGGCATCTAATTTGACGTTAAATTTAATTAACGACGTGCTGAACATTACAACTAGAGACCTAGCTGATCCACCTTTCAACTTATTTGCTCGCCTCTTATCACATTTTATAAAATACACCTGGTATACACATATATTGCACAAGTTTAGGCTTTGTTCACTTCCTCCTTTTGTTGGAGACCAGGTTATACTGCCAGGTAAAGAAACCTTTTCCAAACGCACTGCCTGTTAGAGCATGTATTCTGTCTCCACACCGAGTTCGAACCCACAACACAAATTGATCCCAATCGAGTTGGGCCATAATTGGAACCGACCTGAACTATGATTTCTAATCAGAATTTCGCCATATTACGTGATCCAAGCAGATATGCATTTGAAAAAGGGCTGGTTACCTGGAAGTACAGCTGCATCCTTCACGGTATGCAAAAGTGTAAAAACTGTCATTTGTGCGACATAGATGTACACCTTGCATTTTAGGCAATTAATGACTTGATTAAAACAAATGCATTTCAGATAGATACTATGGTCCAAGAGCAAGTTCCAATTGCTTAAAGCACGAACAAAATGTCCACAGCGTCAAAGTTCAATTCTGAAACAGAGATACCTTTGTCTAAACAACTACACGTCAGTAATCCTCATGCAGATCACTATACCTAAACCGTCGTGCAGACTGGATTGGCAGATTATCTACTCCAGAATTAAATTTGACTATATCTGCCGCCAAGACTGTCTGCAGATTTCCCATCCGAAATGGCGTTCTGTCCAAGTCGAATTCGCCCTCATTGACACAGCACAGTGCTATTTTAATTGTGAATTCTAAGTTTATTTTAATCCTACTTTTAATTTGAAGCTGATTTTACTTTAAAGTAATTTAATTGTAATTTTAATTGAAGTGTTGTGTCAATGTATGAAATCTAATTTTAAAACTAAAAGTAATTTTGTTTTAATTTATTTTTAAAATAAATTACTTTAATACCAATTGGAACAATAGTATAATGAAAAAGTTCCTCTTGGATGTCTACAGCAACCCTTCTCAGTGCCAACTCCACTGGCATCTCACTCTCTCTGCATTGATGATCTGTACAGTTGATTTGATACAGGATGCTTCCAATCTTATTCCACGTTGACCAATACTTTCCAATTAGACTTTAATGGTGGATTGCAATAGCAATCCGTTTCCGGGGCCAAGTCTGCCTGTTTGCGTTTGTGGAGTGATGTATTTTCAGACCTAACCTGTGAGGCAACCGACATAGTGCTCATACTTTGCCTGCTAGAAAACTTACTTTTCCCGATTACTACTATATATATATATAAATATATATAGTATGCGTATTGGACTGTGAAGTATTTTATCTTATTCGCATCACAAAATGTCTAATATACACACTATATACCTGTTTCACACAAATTGAAGCACTATTTGCTATTGGTTATTGAAAAGTAGTCCCGCATTGCCAAATAATGAAACTTATATAGACTAAGCATCTATTTGGCCGTGCAACTGCACCACATCTACATTATTAATCAGCAGATAAATCAAAGCCTGTAGCTTATGTACCCAACTCGACAGGCTCCAACCCAAATGATGATTATAATCCAGATTGGTGTTGATGACGACCTAAACACTGAGCCTGGTATAATTCTCATAATCTGACCACACAGACTTCACAACAGCTAATAGCAAGAACGCTTGTATTCGTAAAAACAGTGTACATTGCTTTATAGACATTATGCAATTTGAATTAAATAAATTATTTCAAGCCAAATACTATAACCTTTAAAAGGAAGTCCAAATCTGGCAAGAACAAGCACGTCAGTTCCTGTAAGGCCATTTCTAAAATTATATCATTCCATCACATAAACAGACAAGACTAGCAATCCGAATTCAAATTAGTATCACAATCCACCATGCAATCTATGTTGGCAGATTAGTCGACTAAGTTTTAGATTGAAATAACTCTGTGCCAAGTCAGCTGTACAGATTAGCAATAAGATCGAAATTAACACCAAATGGAGCTGGTTCTTAGAACCTCATTCCTACTTTTAATCTAATTAAAAGTTATTTAGTTTTATTCAAAACACTTAGCATACCTCTTCAGGTGACCTCTTGCGAGTAGTATGTCTCATCTTCAACTGCGTGTGGATATTTCCTAATCGGCGTCTGTAATCACAAAAAATATAAATAAATAATAAAGCAGTAGATCCTAGTGAGAACAAGTTGTTTAATAATGTAAACGGTAATGGTACACAGTTGAGACAATGGCTCGCTTTGCTTCTCGTGTGCACGTTTCAAAAACCTTATAACAATTGGCGCATTTTGTTGGCTGTTTTGTGTTTTTCTCTGGGGAAAAAAACTTTCCTTACCCTAAAAAGTGACCCATTTCCGCGCGCGCCTACTCTAAAACTATGTTCATGGGGTTTCGAAAGGGGCGCAGCCCCTTCGCCGTAAACGGTGAAATGGTGATGGTACACAGTTGAGACGATGACTCGCTTTGCTTCTCCTGTGCACGTTTCAAAAGCCTTAATGACAATCGGCCATTTGTTTTTTTGTCTGCCATCTTGAATTTTTGCAAATTTGATCCGATTATCAGGTGATTAAAAAAGTGTAAATCATAGTATTCTTGAATCAGGAATGTTAATATCTGAGTTAACCTAATTTTTGATTGAAACAAATGTGTGCCAAGTGAGGTGCACAGACCAGCAATAAGATAAAAATTGACACCGAATCGAGTTAGTTCTCAGAACCTCATTCCGATTTTTAATCTAATTAAAAGTTATTTAGTTTGCTTCAGACACTTAGCATACCTTTATAAGTGACCTCTTGCGTGTTGATATTTCCTAATCGGCGTCTGTAATCACAAAAAAATATAAATAACAAAGCTGCCATTTACAGATGCTAGTGAGAATAAATTGTTTAATTATGTAGAAAACTTAAGTTAAAATAGGCATCTAATTTGACGTTAAATTTAATTAACGACGTGCTGAACATTACAACTAGAGACCTAGCTGATCCACCTTTCAACTTATTTGCTCGCCTCTTATCACATTTTATAAAATACACCTGGTATACACATATATTGCACAAGTTTAGGCTTTGTTCACTTCCTCCTTTTGTTGGAGACCAGGTTATACTGCCAGGTAAAGAAACCTTTTCCAAACGCACTGCCTGTTAGAGCATGTATTCTGTCTCCACACCGAGTTCGAACCCACAACACAAATTGATCCCAATCGAGTTGGGCCATAATTGGAACCGACCTGAACTATGATTTCTAATCAGAATTTCGCCATATTACGTGATCCAAGCAGATATGCATTTGAAAAAGGGCTGGTTACCTGGAAGTACAGCTGCATCCTTCACGGTATGCAAAAGTGTAAAAACTGTCATTTGTGCGACATAGATGTACACCTTGCATTTTAGGCAATTAATGACTTGATTAAAACAAATGCATTTCAGATAGATACTATGGTCCAAGAGCAAGTTCCAATTGCTTAAAGCACGAACAAAATGTCCACAGCGTCAAAGTTCAATTCTGAAACAGAGATACCTTTGTCTAAACAACTACACGTCAGTAATCCTCATGCAGATCACTATACCTAAACCGTCGTGCAGACTGGATTGGCAGATTATCTACTCCAGAATTAAATTTGACTATATCTGCCGCCAAGACTGTCTGCAGATTTCCCATCCGAAATGGCGTTCTGTCCAAGTCGAATTCGCCCTCATTGACACAGCACAGTGCTATTTTAATTGTGAATTCTAAGTTTATTTTAATCCTACTTTTAATTTGAAGCTGATTTTACTTTAAAGTAATTTAATTGTAATTTTAATTGAAGTGTTGTGTCAATGTATGAAATCTAATTTTAAAACTAAAAGTAATTTTGTTTTAATTTATTTTTAAAATAAATTACTTTAATACCAATTGGAACAATAGTATAATGAAAAAGTTCCTCTTGGATGTCTACAGCAACCCTTCTCAGTGCCAACTCCACTGGCATCTCACTCTCTCTGCATTGATGATCTGTACAGTTGATTTGATACAGGATGCTTCCAATCTTATTCCACGTTGACCAATACTTTCCAATTAGACTTTAATGGTGGATTGCAATAGCAATCCGTTTCCGGGGCCAAGTCTGCCTGTTTGCGTTTGTGGAGTGATGTATTTTCAGACCTAACCTGTGAGGCAACCGACATAGTGCTCATACTTTGCCTGCTAGAAAACTTACTTTTCCCGATTACTACTATATATATATATAAATATATATAGTATGCGTATTGGACTGTGAAGTATTTTATCTTATTCGCATCACAAAATGTCTAATATACACACTATATACCTGTTTCACACAAATTGAAGCACTATTTGCTATTGGTTATTGAAAAGTAGTCCCGCATTGCCAAATAATGAAACTTATATAGACTAAGCATCTATTTGGCCGTGCAACTGCACCACATCTACATTATTAATCAGCAGATAAATCAAAGCCTGTAGCTTATGTACCCAACTCGACAGGCTCCAACCCAAATGATGATTATAATCCAGATTGGTGTTGATGACGACCTAAACACTGAGCCTGGTATAATTCTCATAATCTGACCACACAGACTTCACAACAGCTAATAGCAAGAACGCTTGTATTCGTAAAAACAGTGTACATTGCTTTATAGACATTATGCAATTTGAATTAAATAAATTATTTCAAGCCAAATACTATAACCTTTAAAAGGAAGTCCAAATCTGGCAAGAACAAGCACGTCAGTTCCTGTAAGGCCATTTCTAAAATTATATCATTCCATCACATAAACAGACAAGACTAGCAATCCGAATTCAAATTAGTATCACAATCCACCATGCAATCTATGTTGGCAGATTAGTCGACTAAGTTTTAGATTGAAATAACTCTGTGCCAAGTCAGCTGTACAGATTAGCAATAAGATCGAAATTAACACCAAATGGAGCTGGTTCTTAGAACCTCATTCCTACTTTTAATCTAATTAAAAGTTATTTAGTTTTATTCAAAACACTTAGCATACCTCTTCAGGTGACCTCTTGCGAGTAGTATGTCTCATCTTCAACTGCGTGTGGATATTTCCTAATCGGCGTCTGTAATCACAAAAAATATAAATAAATAATAAAGCAGTAGATCCTAGTGAGAACAAGTTGTTTAATAATGTAAACGGTAATGGTACACAGTTGAGACAATGGCTCGCTTTGCTTCTCGTGTGCACGTTTCAAAAACCTTATAACAATTGGCGCATTTTGTTGGCTGTTTTGTGTTTTTCTCTGGGGAAAAAAACTTTCCTTACCCTAAAAAGTGACCCATTTCCGCGCGCGCCTACTCTAAAACTATGTTCATGGGGTTTCGAAAGGGGCGCAGCCCCTTCGCCGTAAACGGTGAAATGGTGATGGTACACAGTTGAGACGATGACTCGCTTTGCTTCTCCTGTGCACGTTTCAAAAGCCTTAATGACAATCGGCCATTTGTTTTTTTGTCTGCCATCTTGAATTTTTGCAAATTTGATCCGATTATCAGGTGATTAAAAAAGTGTAAATCATAGTATTCTTGAATCAGGAATGTTAATATCTGAGTTAACCTAATTTTTGATTGAAACAAATGTGTGCCAAGTGAGGTGCACAGACCAGCAATAAGATAAAAATTGACACCGAATCGAGTTAGTTCTCAGAACCTCATTCCGATTTTTAATCTAATTAAAAGTTATTTAGTTTGCTTCAGACACTTAGCATACCTTTATAAGTGACCTCTTGCGTGTTGATATTTCCTAATCGGCGTCTGTAATCACAAAAAAATATAAATAACAAAGCTGCCATTTACAGATGCTAGTGAGAATAAATTGTTTAATTATGTAGAAAACTTAAGTTAAAATAGGCATCTAATTTGACGTTAAATTTAATTAACGACGTGCTGAACATTACAACTAGAGACCTAGCTGATCCACCTTTCAACTTATTTGCTCGCCTCTTATCACATTTTATAAAATACACCTGGTATACACATATATTGCACAAGTTTAGGCTTTGTTCACTTCCTCCTTTTGTTGGAGACCAGGTTATACTGCCAGGTAAAGAAACCTTTTCCAAACGCACTGCCTGTTAGAGCATGTATTCTGTCTCCACACCGAGTTCGAACCCACAACACAAATTGATCCCAATCGAGTTGGGCCATAATTGGAACCGACCTGAACTATGATTTCTAATCAGAATTTCGCCATATTACGTGATCCAAGCAGATATGCATTTGAAAAAGGGCTGGTTACCTGGAAGTACAGCTGCATCCTTCACGGTATGCAAAAGTGTAAAAACTGTCATTTGTGCGACATAGATGTACACCTTGCATTTTAGGCAATTAATGACTTGATTAAAACAAATGCATTTCAGATAGATACTATGGTCCAAGAGCAAGTTCCAATTGCTTAAAGCACGAACAAAATGTCCACAGCGTCAAAGTTCAATTCTGAAACAGAGATACCTTTGTCTAAACAACTACACGTCAGTAATCCTCATGCAGATCACTATACCTAAACCGTCGTGCAGACTGGATTGGCAGATTATCTACTCCAGAATTAAATTTGACTATATCTGCCGCCAAGACTGTCTGCAGATTTCCCATCCGAAATGGCGTTCTGTCCAAGTCGAATTCGCCCTCATTGACACAGCACAGTGCTATTTTAATTGTGAATTCTAAGTTTATTTTAATCCTACTTTTAATTTGAAGCTGATTTTACTTTAAAGTAATTTAATTGTAATTTTAATTGAAGTGTTGTGTCAATGTATGAAATCTAATTTTAAAACTAAAAGTAATTTTGTTTTAATTTATTTTTAAAATAAATTACTTTAATACCAATTGGAACAATAGTATAATGAAAAAGTTCCTCTTGGATGTCTACAGCAACCCTTCTCAGTGCCAACTCCACTGGCATCTCACTCTCTCTGCATTGATGATCTGTACAGTTGATTTGATACAGGATGCTTCCAATCTTATTCCACGTTGACCAATACTTTCCAATTAGACTTTAATGGTGGATTGCAATAGCAATCCGTTTCCGGGGCCAAGTCTGCCTGTTTGCGTTTGTGGAGTGATGTATTTTCAGACCTAACCTGTGAGGCAACCGACATAGTGCTCATACTTTGCCTGCTAGAAAACTTACTTTTCCCGATTACTACTATATATATATATAAATATATATAGTATGCGTATTGGACTGTGAAGTATTTTATCTTATTCGCATCACAAAATGTCTAATATACACACTATATACCTGTTTCACACAAATTGAAGCACTATTTGCTATTGGTTATTGAAAAGTAGTCCCGCATTGCCAAATAATGAAACTTATATAGACTAAGCATCTATTTGGCCGTGCAACTGCACCACATCTACATTATTAATCAGCAGATAAATCAAAGCCTGTAGCTTATGTACCCAACTCGACAGGCTCCAACCCAAATGATGATTATAATCCAGATTGGTGTTGATGACGACCTAAACACTGAGCCTGGTATAATTCTCATAATCTGACCACACAGACTTCACAACAGCTAATAGCAAGAACGCTTGTATTCGTAAAAACAGTGTACATTGCTTTATAGACATTATGCAATTTGAATTAAATAAATTATTTCAAGCCAAATACTATAACCTTTAAAAGGAAGTCCAAATCTGGCAAGAACAAGCACGTCAGTTCCTGTAAGGCCATTTCTAAAATTATATCATTCCATCACATAAACAGACAAGACTAGCAATCCGAATTCAAATTAGTATCACAATCCACCATGCAATCTATGTTGGCAGATTAGTCGACTAAGTTTTAGATTGAAATAACTCTGTGCCAAGTCAGCTGTACAGATTAGCAATAAGATCGAAATTAACACCAAATGGAGCTGGTTCTTAGAACCTCATTCCTACTTTTAATCTAATTAAAAGTTATTTAGTTTTATTCAAAACACTTAGCATACCTCTTCAGGTGACCTCTTGCGAGTAGTATGTCTCATCTTCAACTGCGTGTGGATATTTCCTAATCGGCGTCTGTAATCACAAAAAATATAAATAAATAATAAAGCAGTAGATCCTAGTGAGAACAAGTTGTTTAATAATGTAAACGGTAATGGTACACAGTTGAGACAATGGCTCGCTTTGCTTCTCGTGTGCACGTTTCAAAAACCTTATAACAATTGGCGCATTTTGTTGGCTGTTTTGTGTTTTTCTCTGGGGAAAAAAACTTTCCTTACCCTAAAAAGTGACCCATTTCCGCGCGCGCCTACTCTAAAACTATGTTCATGGGGTTTCGAAAGGGGCGCAGCCCCTTCGCCGTAAACGGTGAAATGGTGATGGTACACAGTTGAGACGATGACTCGCTTTGCTTCTCCTGTGCACGTTTCAAAAGCCTTAATGACAATCGGCCATTTGTTTTTTTGTCTGCCATCTTGAATTTTTGCAAATTTGATCCGATTATCAGGTGATTAAAAAAGTGTAAATCATAGTATTCTTGAATCAGGAATGTTAATATCTGAGTTAACCTAATTTTTGATTGAAACAAATGTGTGCCAAGTGAGGTGCACAGACCAGCAATAAGATAAAAATTGACACCGAATCGAGTTAGTTCTCAGAACCTCATTCCGATTTTTAATCTAATTAAAAGTTATTTAGTTTGCTTCAGACACTTAGCATACCTTTATAAGTGACCTCTTGCGTGTTGATATTTCCTAATCGGCGTCTGTAATCACAAAAAAATATAAATAACAAAGCTGCCATTTACAGATGCTAGTGAGAATAAATTGTTTAATTATGTAGAAAACTTAAGTTAAAATAGGCATCTAATTTGACGTTAAATTTAATTAACGACGTGCTGAACATTACAACTAGAGACCTAGCTGATCCACCTTTCAACTTATTTGCTCGCCTCTTATCACATTTTATAAAATACACCTGGTATACACATATATTGCACAAGTTTAGGCTTTGTTCACTTCCTCCTTTTGTTGGAGACCAGGTTATACTGCCAGGTAAAGAAACCTTTTCCAAACGCACTGCCTGTTAGAGCATGTATTCTGTCTCCACACCGAGTTCGAACCCACAACACAAATTGATCCCAATCGAGTTGGGCCATAATTGGAACCGACCTGAACTATGATTTCTAATCAGAATTTCGCCATATTACGTGATCCAAGCAGATATGCATTTGAAAAAGGGCTGGTTACCTGGAAGTACAGCTGCATCCTTCACGGTATGCAAAAGTGTAAAAACTGTCATTTGTGCGACATAGATGTACACCTTGCATTTTAGGCAATTAATGACTTGATTAAAACAAATGCATTTCAGATAGATACTATGGTCCAAGAGCAAGTTCCAATTGCTTAAAGCACGAACAAAATGTCCACAGCGTCAAAGTTCAATTCTGAAACAGAGATACCTTTGTCTAAACAACTACACGTCAGTAATCCTCATGCAGATCACTATACCTAAACCGTCGTGCAGACTGGATTGGCAGATTATCTACTCCAGAATTAAATTTGACTATATCTGCCGCCAAGACTGTCTGCAGATTTCCCATCCGAAATGGCGTTCTGTCCAAGTCGAATTCGCCCTCATTGACACAGCACAGTGCTATTTTAATTGTGAATTCTAAGTTTATTTTAATCCTACTTTTAATTTGAAGCTGATTTTACTTTAAAGTAATTTAATTGTAATTTTAATTGAAGTGTTGTGTCAATGTATGAAATCTAATTTTAAAACTAAAAGTAATTTTGTTTTAATTTATTTTTAAAATAAATTACTTTAATACCAATTGGAACAATAGTATAATGAAAAAGTTCCTCTTGGATGTCTACAGCAACCCTTCTCAGTGCCAACTCCACTGGCATCTCACTCTCTCTGCATTGATGATCTGTACAGTTGATTTGATACAGGATGCTTCCAATCTTATTCCACGTTGACCAATACTTTCCAATTAGACTTTAATGGTGGATTGCAATAGCAATCCGTTTCCGGGGCCAAGTCTGCCTGTTTGCGTTTGTGGAGTGATGTATTTTCAGACCTAACCTGTGAGGCAACCGACATAGTGCTCATACTTTGCCTGCTAGAAAACTTACTTTTCCCGATTACTACTATATATATATATAAATATATATAGTATGCGTATTGGACTGTGAAGTATTTTATCTTATTCGCATCACAAAATGTCTAATATACACACTATATACCTGTTTCACACAAATTGAAGCACTATTTGCTATTGGTTATTGAAAAGTAGTCCCGCATTGCCAAATAATGAAACTTATATAGACTAAGCATCTATTTGGCCGTGCAACTGCACCACATCTACATTATTAATCAGCAGATAAATCAAAGCCTGTAGCTTATGTACCCAACTCGACAGGCTCCAACCCAAATGATGATTATAATCCAGATTGGTGTTGATGACGACCTAAACACTGAGCCTGGTATAATTCTCATAATCTGACCACACAGACTTCACAACAGCTAATAGCAAGAACGCTTGTATTCGTAAAAACAGTGTACATTGCTTTATAGACATTATGCAATTTGAATTAAATAAATTATTTCAAGCCAAATACTATAACCTTTAAAAGGAAGTCCAAATCTGGCAAGAACAAGCACGTCAGTTCCTGTAAGGCCATTTCTAAAATTATATCATTCCATCACATAAACAGACAAGACTAGCAATCCGAATTCAAATTAGTATCACAATCCACCATGCAATCTATGTTGGCAGATTAGTCGACTAAGTTTTAGATTGAAATAACTCTGTGCCAAGTCAGCTGTACAGATTAGCAATAAGATCGAAATTAACACCAAATGGAGCTGGTTCTTAGAACCTCATTCCTACTTTTAATCTAATTAAAAGTTATTTAGTTTTATTCAAAACACTTAGCATACCTCTTCAGGTGACCTCTTGCGAGTAGTATGTCTCATCTTCAACTGCGTGTGGATATTTCCTAATCGGCGTCTGTAATCACAAAAAATATAAATAAATAATAAAGCAGTAGATCCTAGTGAGAACAAGTTGTTTAATAATGTAAACGGTAATGGTACACAGTTGAGACAATGGCTCGCTTTGCTTCTCGTGTGCACGTTTCAAAAACCTTATAACAATTGGCGCATTTTGTTGGCTGTTTTGTGTTTTTCTCTGGGGAAAAAAACTTTCCTTACCCTAAAAAGTGACCCATTTCCGCGCGCGCCTACTCTAAAACTATGTTCATGGGGTTTCGAAAGGGGCGCAGCCCCTTCGCCGTAAACGGTGAAATGGTGATGGTACACAGTTGAGACGATGACTCGCTTTGCTTCTCCTGTGCACGTTTCAAAAGCCTTAATGACAATCGGCCATTTGTTTTTTTGTCTGCCATCTTGAATTTTTGCAAATTTGATCCGATTATCAGGTGATTAAAAAAGTGTAAATCATAGTATTCTTGAATCAGGAATGTTAATATCTGAGTTAACCTAATTTTTGATTGAAACAAATGTGTGCCAAGTGAGGTGCACAGACCAGCAATAAGATAAAAATTGACACCGAATCGAGTTAGTTCTCAGAACCTCATTCCGATTTTTAATCTAATTAAAAGTTATTTAGTTTGCTTCAGACACTTAGCATACCTTTATAAGTGACCTCTTGCGTGTTGATATTTCCTAATCGGCGTCTGTAATCACAAAAAAATATAAATAACAAAGCTGCCATTTACAGATGCTAGTGAGAATAAATTGTTTAATTATGTAGAAAACTTAAGTTAAAATAGGCATCTAATTTGACGTTAAATTTAATTAACGACGTGCTGAACATTACAACTAGAGACCTAGCTGATCCACCTTTCAACTTATTTGCTCGCCTCTTATCACATTTTATAAAATACACCTGGTATACACATATATTGCACAAGTTTAGGCTTTGTTCACTTCCTCCTTTTGTTGGAGACCAGGTTATACTGCCAGGTAAAGAAACCTTTTCCAAACGCACTGCCTGTTAGAGCATGTATTCTGTCTCCACACCGAGTTCGAACCCACAACACAAATTGATCCCAATCGAGTTGGGCCATAATTGGAACCGACCTGAACTATGATTTCTAATCAGAATTTCGCCATATTACGTGATCCAAGCAGATATGCATTTGAAAAAGGGCTGGTTACCTGGAAGTACAGCTGCATCCTTCACGGTATGCAAAAGTGTAAAAACTGTCATTTGTGCGACATAGATGTACACCTTGCATTTTAGGCAATTAATGACTTGATTAAAACAAATGCATTTCAGATAGATACTATGGTCCAAGAGCAAGTTCCAATTGCTTAAAGCACGAACAAAATGTCCACAGCGTCAAAGTTCAATTCTGAAACAGAGATACCTTTGTCTAAACAACTACACGTCAGTAATCCTCATGCAGATCACTATACCTAAACCGTCGTGCAGACTGGATTGGCAGATTATCTACTCCAGAATTAAATTTGACTATATCTGCCGCCAAGACTGTCTGCAGATTTCCCATCCGAAATGGCGTTCTGTCCAAGTCGAATTCGCCCTCATTGACACAGCACAGTGCTATTTTAATTGTGAATTCTAAGTTTATTTTAATCCTACTTTTAATTTGAAGCTGATTTTACTTTAAAGTAATTTAATTGTAATTTTAATTGAAGTGTTGTGTCAATGTATGAAATCTAATTTTAAAACTAAAAGTAATTTTGTTTTAATTTATTTTTAAAATAAATTACTTTAATACCAATTGGAACAATAGTATAATGAAAAAGTTCCTCTTGGATGTCTACAGCAACCCTTCTCAGTGCCAACTCCACTGGCATCTCACTCTCTCTGCATTGATGATCTGTACAGTTGATTTGATACAGGATGCTTCCAATCTTATTCCACGTTGACCAATACTTTCCAATTAGACTTTAATGGTGGATTGCAATAGCAATCCGTTTCCGGGGCCAAGTCTGCCTGTTTGCGTTTGTGGAGTGATGTATTTTCAGACCTAACCTGTGAGGCAACCGACATAGTGCTCATACTTTGCCTGCTAGAAAACTTACTTTTCCCGATTACTACTATATATATATATAAATATATATAGTATGCGTATTGGACTGTGAAGTATTTTATCTTATTCGCATCACAAAATGTCTAATATACACACTATATACCTGTTTCACACAAATTGAAGCACTATTTGCTATTGGTTATTGAAAAGTAGTCCCGCATTGCCAAATAATGAAACTTATATAGACTAAGCATCTATTTGGCCGTGCAACTGCACCACATCTACATTACTAATCAGCAGATAAATCAAAGCCTGTAGCTTATGTACCCAACTCGACAGGCTCCAACCCAAATGATGATTATAATCCAGATTGGTGTTGATGACGACCTAAACACTGAGCCTGGTATAATTCTCATAATCTGACCACACAGACTTCACAACAGCTAATAGCAAGAACGCTTGTATTCGTAAAAACAGTGTACATTGCTTTATAGACATTATGCAATTTGAATTAAATAAATTATTTCAAGCCAAATACTATAACCTTTAAAAGGAAGTCCAAATCTGGCAAGAACAAGCACGTCAGTTCCTGTAAGGCCATTTCTAAAATTATATCATTCCATCACATAAACAGACAAGACTAGCAATCCGAATTCAAATTAGTATCACAATCCACCATGCAATCTATGTTGGCAGATTAGTCGACTAAGTTTTAGATTGAAATAACTCTGTGCCAAGTCAGCTGTACAGATTAGCAATAAGATCGAAATTAACACCAAATGGAGCTGGTTCTTAGAACCTCATTCCTACTTTTAATCTAATTAAAAGTTATTTAGTTTTATTCAAAACACTTAGCATACCTCTTCAGGTGACCTCTTGCGAGTAGTATGTCTCATCTTCAACTGCGTGTGGATATTTCCTAATCGGCGTCTGTAATCACAAAAAATATAAATAAATAATAAAGCAGTAGATCCTAGTGAGAACAAGTTGTTTAATAATGTAAACGGTAATGGTACACAGTTGAGACAATGGCTCGCTTTGCTTCTCGTGTGCACGTTTCAAAAACCTTATAACAATTGGCGCATTTTGTTGGCTGTTTTGTGTTTTTCTCTGGGGAAAAAAACTTTCCTTACCCTAAAAAGTGACCCATTTCCGCGCGCGCCTACTCTAAAACTATGTTCATGGGGTTTCGAAAGGGGCGCAGCCCCTTCGCCGTAAACGGTGAAATGGTGATGGTACACAGTTGAGACGATGACTCGCTTTGCTTCTCCTGTGCACGTTTCAAAAGCCTTAATGACAATCGGCCATTTGTTTTTTTGTCTGCCATCTTGAATTTTTGCAAATTTGATCCGATTATCAGGTGATTAAAAAAGTGTAAATCATAGTATTCTTGAATCAGGAATGTTAATATCTGAGTTAACCTAATTTTTGATTGAAACAAATGTGTGCCAAGTGAGGTGCACAGACCAGCAATAAGATAAAAATTGACACCGAATCGAGTTAGTTCTCAGAACCTCATTCCGATTTTTAATCTAATTAAAAGTTATTTAGTTTGCTTCAGACACTTAGCATACCTTTATAAGTGACCTCTTGCGTGTTGATATTTCCTAATCGGCGTCTGTAATCACAAAAAAATATAAATAACAAAGCTGCCATTTACAGATGCTAGTGAGAATAAATTGTTTAATTATGTAGAAAACTTAAGTTAAAATAGGCATCTAATTTGACGTTAAATTTAATTAACGACGTGCTGAACATTACAACTAGAGACCTAGCTGATCCACCTTTCAACTTATTTGCTCGCCTCTTATCACATTTTATAAAATACACCTGGTATACACATATATTGCACAAGTTTAGGCTTTGTTCACTTCCTCCTTTTGTTGGAGACCAGGTTATACTGCCAGGTAAAGAAACCTTTTCCAAACGCACTGCCTGTTAGAGCATGTATTCTGTCTCCACACCGAGTTCGAACCCACAACACAAATTGATCCCAATCGAGTTGGGCCATAATTGGAACCGACCTGAACTATGATTTCTAATCAGAATTTCGCCATATTACGTGATCCAAGCAGATATGCATTTGAAAAAGGGCTGGTTACCTGGAAGTACAGCTGCATCCTTCACGGTATGCAAAAGTGTAAAAACTGTCATTTGTGCGACATAGATGTACACCTTGCATTTTAGGCAATTAATGACTTGATTAAAACAAATGCATTTCAGATAGATACTATGGTCCAAGAGCAAGTTCCAATTGCTTAAAGCACGAACAAAATGTCCACAGCGTCAAAGTTCAATTCTGAAACAGAGATACCTTTGTCTAAACAACTACACGTCAGTAATCCTCATGCAGATCACTATACCTAAACCGTCGTGCAGACTGGATTGGCAGATTATCTACTCCAGAATTAAATTTGACTATATCTGCCGCCAAGACTGTCTGCAGATTTCCCATCCGAAATGGCGTTCTGTCCAAGTCGAATTCGCCCTCATTGACACAGCACAGTGCTATTTTAATTGTGAATTCTAAGTTTATTTTAATCCTACTTTTAATTTGAAGCTGATTTTACTTTAAAGTAATTTAATTGTAATTTTAATTGAAGTGTTGTGTCAATGTATGAAATCTAATTTTAAAACTAAAAGTAATTTTGTTTTAATTTATTTTTAAAATAAATTACTTTAATACCAATTGGAACAATAGTATAATGAAAAAGTTCCTCTTGGATGTCTACAGCAACCCTTCTCAGTGCCAACTCCACTGGCATCTCACTCTCTCTGCATTGATGATCTGTACAGTTGATTTGATACAGGATGCTTCCAATCTTATTCCACGTTGACCAATACTTTCCAATTAGACTTTAATGGTGGATTGCAATAGCAATCCGTTTCCGGGGCCAAGTCTGCCTGTTTGCGTTTGTGGAGTGATGTATTTTCAGACCTAACCTGTGAGGCAACCGACATAGTGCTCATACTTTGCCTGCTAGAAAACTTACTTTTCCCGATTACTACTATATATATATATAAATATATATAGTATGCGTATTGGACTGTGAAGTATTTTATCTTATTCGCATCACAAAATGTCTAATATACACACTATATACCTGTTTCACACAAATTGAAGCACTATTTGCTATTGGTTATTGAAAAGTAGTCCCGCATTGCCAAATAATGAAACTTATATAGACTAAGCATCTATTTGGCCGTGCAACTGCACCACATCTACATTACTAATCAGCAGATAAATCAAAGCCTGTAGCTTATGTACCCAACTCGACAGGCTCCAACCCAAATGATGATTATAATCCAGATTGGTGTTGATGACGACCTAAACACTGAGCCTGGTATAATTCTCATAATCTGACCACACAGACTTCACAACAGCTAATAGCAAGAACGCTTGTATTCGTAAAAACAGTGTACATTGCTTTATAGACATTATGCAATTTGAATTAAATAAATTATTTCAAGCCAAATACTATAACCTTTAAAAGGAAGTCCAAATCTGGCAAGAACAAGCACGTCAGTTCCTGTAAGGCCATTTCTAAAATTATATCATTCCATCACATAAACAGACAAGACTAGCAATCCGAATTCAAATTAGTATCACAATCCACCATGCAATCTATGTTGGCAGATTAGTCGACTAAGTTTTAGATTGAAATAACTCTGTGCCAAGTCAGCTGTACAGATTAGCAATAAGATCGAAATTAACACCAAATGGAGCTGGTTCTTAGAACCTCATTCCTACTTTTAATCTAATTAAAAGTTATTTAGTTTTATTCAAAACACTTAGCATACCTCTTCAGGTGACCTCTTGCGAGTAGTATGTCTCATCTTCAACTGCGTGTGGATATTTCCTAATCGGCGTCTGTAATCACAAAAAATATAAATAAATAATAAAGCAGTAGATCCTAGTGAGAACAAGTTGTTTAATAATGTAAACGGTAATGGTACACAGTTGAGACAATGGCTCGCTTTGCTTCTCGTGTGCACGTTTCAAAAACCTTATAACAATTGGCGCATTTTGTTGGCTGTTTTGTGTTTTTCTCTGGGGAAAAAAACTTTCCTTACCCTAAAAAGTGACCCATTTCCGCGCGCGCCTACTCTAAAACTATGTTCATGGGGTTTCGAAAGGGGCGCAGCCCCTTCGCCGTAAACGGTGAAATGGTGATGGTACACAGTTGAGACGATGACTCGCTTTGCTTCTCCTGTGCACGTTTCAAAAGCCTTAATGACAATCGGCCATTTGTTTTTTTGTCTGCCATCTTGAATTTTTGCAAATTTGATCCGATTATCAGGTGATTAAAAAAGTGTAAATCATAGTATTCTTGAATCAGGAATGTTAATATCTGAGTTAACCTAATTTTTGATTGAAACAAATGTGTGCCAAGTGAGGTGCACAGACCAGCAATAAGATAAAAATTGACACCGAATCGAGTTAGTTCTCAGAACCTCATTCCGATTTTTAATCTAATTAAAAGTTATTTAGTTTGCTTCAGACACTTAGCATACCTTTATAAGTGACCTCTTGCGTGTTGATATTTCCTAATCGGCGTCTGTAATCACAAAAAAATATAAATAACAAAGCTGCCATTTACAGATGCTAGTGAGAATAAATTGTTTAATTATGTAGAAAACTTAAGTTAAAATAGGCATCTAATTTGACGTTAAATTTAATTAACGACGTGCTGAACATTACAACTAGAGACCTAGCTGATCCACCTTTCAACTTATTTGCTCGCCTCTTATCACATTTTATAAAATACACCTGGTATACACATATATTGCACAAGTTTAGGCTTTGTTCACTTCCTCCTTTTGTTGGAGACCAGGTTATACTGCCAGGTAAAGAAACCTTTTCCAAACGCACTGCCTGTTAGAGCATGTATTCTGTCTCCACACCGAGTTCGAACCCACAACACAAATTGATCCCAATCGAGTTGGGCCATAATTGGAACCGACCTGAACTATGATTTCTAATCAGAATTTCGCCATATTACGTGATCCAAGCAGATATGCATTTGAAAAAGGGCTGGTTACCTGGAAGTACAGCTGCATCCTTCACGGTATGCAAAAGTGTAAAAACTGTCATTTGTGCGACATAGATGTACACCTTGCATTTTAGGCAATTAATGACTTGATTAAAACAAATGCATTTCAGATAGATACTATGGTCCAAGAGCAAGTTCCAATTGCTTAAAGCACGAACAAAATGTCCACAGCGTCAAAGTTCAATTCTGAAACAGAGATACCTTTGTCTAAACAACTACACGTCAGTAATCCTCATGCAGATCACTATACCTAAACCGTCGTGCAGACTGGATTGGCAGATTATCTACTCCAGAATTAAATTTGACTATATCTGCCGCCAAGACTGTCTGCAGATTTCCCATCCGAAATGGCGTTCTGTCCAAGTCGAATTCGCCCTCATTGACACAGCACAGTGCTATTTTAATTGTGAATTCTAAGTTTATTTTAATCCTACTTTTAATTTGAAGCTGATTTTACTTTAAAGTAATTTAATTGTAATTTTAATTGAAGTGTTGTGTCAATGTATGAAATCTAATTTTAAAACTAAAAGTAATTTTGTTTTAATTTATTTTTAAAATAAATTACTTTAATACCAATTGGAACAATAGTATAATGAAAAAGTTCCTCTTGGATGTCTACAGCAACCCTTCTCAGTGCCAACTCCACTGGCATCTCACTCTCTCTGCATTGATGATCTGTACAGTTGATTTGATACAGGATGCTTCCAATCTTATTCCACGTTGACCAATACTTTCCAATTAGACTTTAATGGTGGATTGCAATAGCAATCCGTTTCCGGGGCCAAGTCTGCCTGTTTGCGTTTGTGGAGTGATGTATTTTCAGACCTAACCTGTGAGGCAACCGACATAGTGCTCATACTTTGCCTGCTAGAAAACTTACTTTTCCCGATTACTACTATATATATATATAAATATATATAGTATGCGTATTGGACTGTGAAGTATTTTATCTTATTCGCATCACAAAATGTCTAATATACACACTATATACCTGTTTCACACAAATTGAAGCACTATTTGCTATTGGTTATTGAAAAGTAGTCCCGCATTGCCAAATAATGAAACTTATATAGACTAAGCATCTATTTGGCCGTGCAACTGCACCACATCTACATTATTAATCAGCAGATAAATCAAAGCCTGTAGCTTATGTACCCAACTCGACAGGCTCCAACCCAAATGATGATTATAATCCAGATTGGTGTTGATGACGACCTAAACACTGAGCCTGGTATAATTCTCATAATCTGACCACACAGACTTCACAACAGCTAATAGCAAGAACGCTTGTATTCGTAAAAACAGTGTACATTGCTTTATAGACATTATGCAATTTGAATTAAATAAATTATTTCAAGCCAAATACTATAACCTTTAAAAGGAAGTCCAAATCTGGCAAGAACAAGCACGTCAGTTCCTGTAAGGCCATTTCTAAAATTATATCATTCCATCACATAAACAGACAAGACTAGCAATCCGAATTCAAATTAGTATCACAATCCACCATGCAATCTATGTTGGCAGATTAGTCGACTAAGTTTTAGATTGAAATAACTCTGTGCCAAGTCAGCTGTACAGATTAGCAATAAGATCGAAATTAACACCAAATGGAGCTGGTTCTTAGAACCTCATTCCTACTTTTAATCTAATTAAAAGTTATTTAGTTTTATTCAAAACACTTAGCATACCTCTTCAGGTGACCTCTTGCGAGTAGTATGTCTCATCTTCAACTGCGTGTGGATATTTCCTAATCGGCGTCTGTAATCACAAAAAATATAAATAAATAATAAAGCAGTAGATCCTAGTGAGAACAAGTTGTTTAATAATGTAAACGGTAATGGTACACAGTTGAGACAATGGCTCGCTTTGCTTCTCGTGTGCACGTTTCAAAAACCTTATAACAATTGGCGCATTTTGTTGGCTGTTTTGTGTTTTTCTCTGGGGAAAAAAACTTTCCTTACCCTAAAAAGTGACCCATTTCCGCGCGCGCCTACTCTAAAACTATGTTCATGGGGTTTCGAAAGGGGCGCAGCCCCTTCGCCGTAAACGGTGAAATGGTGATGGTACACAGTTGAGACGATGACTCGCTTTGCTTCTCCTGTGCACGTTTCAAAAGCCTTAATGACAATCGGCCATTTGTTTTTTTGTCTGCCATCTTGAATTTTTGCAAATTTGATCCGATTATCAGGTGATTAAAAAAGTGTAAATCATAGTATTCTTGAATCAGGAATGTTAATATCTGAGTTAACCTAATTTTTGATTGAAACAAATGTGTGCCAAGTGAGGTGCACAGACCAGCAATAAGATAAAAATTGACACCGAATCGAGTTAGTTCTCAGAACCTCATTCCGATTTTTAATCTAATTAAAAGTTATTTAGTTTGCTTCAGACACTTAGCATACCTTTATAAGTGACCTCTTGCGTGTTGATATTTCCTAATCGGCGTCTGTAATCACAAAAAAATATAAATAACAAAGCTGCCATTTACAGATGCTAGTGAGAATAAATTGTTTAATTATGTAGAAAACTTAAGTTAAAATAGGCATCTAATTTGACGTTAAATTTAATTAACGACGTGCTGAACATTACAACTAGAGACCTAGCTGATCCACCTTTCAACTTATTTGCTCGCCTCTTATCACATTTTATAAAATACACCTGGTATACACATATATTGCACAAGTTTAGGCTTTGTTCACTTCCTCCTTTTGTTGGAGACCAGGTTATACTGCCAGGTAAAGAAACCTTTTCCAAACGCACTGCCTGTTAGAGCATGTATTCTGTCTCCACACCGAGTTCGAACCCACAACACAAATTGATCCCAATCGAGTTGGGCCATAATTGGAACCGACCTGAACTATGATTTCTAATCAGAATTTCGCCATATTACGTGATCCAAGCAGATATGCATTTGAAAAAGGGCTGGTTACCTGGAAGTACAGCTGCATCCTTCACGGTATGCAAAAGTGTAAAAACTGTCATTTGTGCGACATAGATGTACACCTTGCATTTTAGGCAATTAATGACTTGATTAAAACAAATGCATTTCAGATAGATACTATGGTCCAAGAGCAAGTTCCAATTGCTTAAAGCACGAACAAAATGTCCACAGCGTCAAAGTTCAATTCTGAAACAGAGATACCTTTGTCTAAACAACTACACGTCAGTAATCCTCATGCAGATCACTATACCTAAACCGTCGTGCAGACTGGATTGGCAGATTATCTACTCCAGAATTAAATTTGACTATATCTGCCGCCAAGACTGTCTGCAGATTTCCCATCCGAAATGGCGTTCTGTCCAAGTCGAATTCGCCCTCATTGACACAGCACAGTGCTATTTTAATTGTGAATTCTAAGTTTATTTTAATCCTACTTTTAATTTGAAGCTGATTTTACTTTAAAGTAATTTAATTGTAATTTTAATTGAAGTGTTGTGTCAATGTATGAAATCTAATTTTAAAACTAAAAGTAATTTTGTTTTAATTTATTTTTAAAATAAATTACTTTAATACCAATTGGAACAATAGTATAATGAAAAAGTTCCTCTTGGATGTCTACAGCAACCCTTCTCAGTGCCAACTCCACTGGCATCTCACTCTCTCTGCATTGATGATCTGTACAGTTGATTTGATACAGGATGCTTCCAATCTTATTCCACGTTGACCAATACTTTCCAATTAGACTTTAATGGTGGATTGCAATAGCAATCCGTTTCCGGGGCCAAGTCTGCCTGTTTGCGTTTGTGGAGTGATGTATTTTCAGACCTAACCTGTGAGGCAACCGACATAGTGCTCATACTTTGCCTGCTAGAAAACTTACTTTTCCCGATTACTACTATATATATATATAAATATATATAGTATGCGTATTGGACTGTGAAGTATTTTATCTTATTCGCATCACAAAATGTCTAATATACACACTATATACCTGTTTCACACAAATTGAAGCACTATTTGCTATTGGTTATTGAAAAGTAGTCCCGCATTGCCAAATAATGAAACTTATATAGACTAAGCATCTATTTGGCCGTGCAACTGCACCACATCTACATTATTAATCAGCAGATAAATCAAAGCCTGTAGCTTATGTACCCAACTCGACAGGCTCCAACCCAAATGATGATTATAATCCAGATTGGTGTTGATGACGACCTAAACACTGAGCCTGGTATAATTCTCATAATCTGACCACACAGACTTCACAACAGCTAATAGCAAGAACGCTTGTATTCGTAAAAACAGTGTACATTGCTTTATAGACATTATGCAATTTGAATTAAATAAATTATTTCAAGCCAAATACTATAACCTTTAAAAGGAAGTCCAAATCTGGCAAGAACAAGCACGTCAGTTCCTGTAAGGCCATTTCTAAAATTATATCATTCCATCACATAAACAGACAAGACTAGCAATCCGAATTCAAATTAGTATCACAATCCACCATGCAATCTATGTTGGCAGATTAGTCGACTAAGTTTTAGATTGAAATAACTCTGTGCCAAGTCAGCTGTACAGATTAGCAATAAGATCGAAATTAACACCAAATGGAGCTGGTTCTTAGAACCTCATTCCTACTTTTAATCTAATTAAAAGTTATTTAGTTTTATTCAAAACACTTAGCATACCTCTTCAGGTGACCTCTTGCGAGTAGTATGTCTCATCTTCAACTGCGTGTGGATATTTCCTAATCGGCGTCTGTAATCACAAAAAATATAAATAAATAATAAAGCAGTAGATCCTAGTGAGAACAAGTTGTTTAATAATGTAAACGGTAATGGTACACAGTTGAGACAATGGCTCGCTTTGCTTCTCGTGTGCACGTTTCAAAAACCTTATAACAATTGGCGCATTTTGTTGGCTGTTTTGTGTTTTTCTCTGGGGAAAAAAACTTTCCTTACCCTAAAAAGTGACCCATTTCCGCGCGCGCCTACTCTAAAACTATGTTCATGGGGTTTCGAAAGGGGCGCAGCCCCTTCGCCGTAAACGGTGAAATGGTGATGGTACACAGTTGAGACGATGACTCGCTTTGCTTCTCCTGTGCACGTTTCAAAAGCCTTAATGACAATCGGCCATTTGTTTTTTTGTCTGCCATCTTGAATTTTTGCAAATTTGATCCGATTATCAGGTGATTAAAAAAGTGTAAATCATAGTATTCTTGAATCAGGAATGTTAATATCTGAGTTAACCTAATTTTTGATTGAAACAAATGTGTGCCAAGTGAGGTGCACAGACCAGCAATAAGATATAAATTGACACCGAATCGAGTTAGTTCTCAGAACCTCATTCCGATTTTTAATCTAATTAAAAGTTATTTAGTTTGCTTCAGACACTTAGCATACCTTTATAAGTGACCTCTTGCGTGTTGATATTTCCTAATCGGCGTCTGTAATCACAAAAAAATATAAATAACAAAGCTGCCATTTACAGATGCTAGTGAGAATAAATTGTTTAATTATGTAGAAAACTTAAGTTAAAATAGGCATCTAATTTGACGTTAAATTTAATTAACGACGTGCTGAACATTACAACTAGAGACCTAGCTGATCCACCTTTCAACTTATTTGCTCGCCTCTTATCACATTTTATAAAATACACCTGGTATACACATATATTGCACAAGTTTAGGCTTTGTTCACTTCCTCCTTTTGTTGGAGACCAGGTTATACTGCCAGGTAAAGAAACCTTTTCCAAACGCACTGCCTGTTAGAGCATGTATTCTGTCTCCACACCGAGTTCGAACCCACAACACAAATTGATCCCAATCGAGTTGGGCCATAATTGGAACCGACCTGAACTATGATTTCTAATCAGAATTTCGCCATATTACGTGATCCAAGCAGATATGCATTTGAAAAAGGGCTGGTTACCTGGAAGTACAGCTGCATCCTTCACGGTATGCAAAAGTGTAAAAACTGTCATTTGTGCGACATAGATGTACACCTTGCATTTTAGGCAATTAATGACTTGATTAAAACAAATGCATTTCAGATAGATACTATGGTCCAAGAGCAAGTTCCAATTGCTTAAAGCACGAACAAAATGTCCACAGCGTCAAAGTTCAATTCTGAAACAGAGATACCTTTGTCTAAACAACTACACGTCAGTAATCCTCATGCAGATCACTATACCTAAACCGTCGTGCAGACTGGATTGGCAGATTATCTACTCCAGAATTAAATTTGACTATATCTGCCGCCAAGACTGTCTGCAGATTTCCCATCCGAAATGGCGTTCTGTCCAAGTCGAATTCGCCCTCATTGACACAGCACAGTGCTATTTTAATTGTGAATTCTAAGTTTATTTTAATCCTACTTTTAATTTGAAGCTGATTTTACTTTAAAGTAATTTAATTGTAATTTTAATTGAAGTGTTGTGTCAATGTATGAAATCTAATTTTAAAACTAAAAGTAATTTTGTTTTAATTTATTTTTAAAATAAATTACTTTAATACCAATTGGAACAATAGTATAATGAAAAAGTTCCTCTTGGATGTCTACAGCAACCCTTCTCAGTGCCAACTCCACTGGCATCTCACTCTCTCTGCATTGATGATCTGTACAGTTGATTTGATACAGGATGCTTCCAATCTTATTCCACGTTGACCAATACTTTCCAATTAGACTTTAATGGTGGATTGCAATAGCAATCCGTTTCCGGGGCCAAGTCTGCCTGTTTGCGTTTGTGGAGTGATGTATTTTCAGACCTAACCTGTGAGGCAACCGACATAGTGCTCATACTTTGCCTGCTAGAAAACTTACTTTTCCCGATTACTACTATATATATATATAAATATATATAGTATGCGTATTGGACTGTGAAGTATTTTATCTTATTCGCATCACAAAATGTCTAATATACACACTATATACCTGTTTCACACAAATTGAAGCACTATTTGCTATTGGTTATTGAAAAGTAGTCCCGCATTGCCAAATAATGAAACTTATATAGACTAAGCATCTATTTGGCCGTGCAACTGCACCACATCTACATTATTAATCAGCAGATAAATCAAAGCCTGTAGCTTATGTACCCAACTCGACAGGCTCCAACCCAAATGATGATTATAATCCAGATTGGTGTTGATGACGACCTAAACACTGAGCCTGGTATAATTCTCATAATCTGACCACACAGACTTCACAACAGCTAATAGCAAGAACGCTTGTATTCGTAAAAACAGTGTACATTGCTTTATAGACATTATGCAATTTGAATTAAATAAATTATTTCAAGCCAAATACTATAACCTTTAAAAGGAAGTCCAAATCTGGCAAGAACAAGCACGTCAGTTCCTGTAAGGCCATTTCTAAAATTATATCATTCCATCACATAAACAGACAAGACTAGCAATCCGAATTCAAATTAGTATCACAATCCACCATGCAATCTATGTTGGCAGATTAGTCGACTAAGTTTTAGATTGAAATAACTCTGTGCCAAGTCAGCTGTACAGATTAGCAATAAGATCGAAATTAACACCAAATGGAGCTGGTTCTTAGAACCTCATTCCTACTTTTAATCTAATTAAAAGTTATTTAGTTTTATTCAAAACACTTAGCATACCTCTTCAGGTGACCTCTTGCGAGTAGTATGTCTCATCTTCAACTGCGTGTGGATATTTCCTAATCGGCGTCTGTAATCACAAAAAATATAAATAAATAATAAAACAGTAGATCCTAGTGAGAACAAGTTGTTTAATAATGTAAACGGTAATGGTACACAGTTGAGACAATGGCTCGCTTTGCTTCTCGTGTGCACGTTTCAAAAACCTTATAACAATTGGCGCATTTTGTTGGCTGTTTTGTGTTTTTCTCTGGGGAAAAAAACTTTCCTTACCCTAAAAAGTGACCCATTTCCGCGCGCGCCTACTCTAAAACTATGTTCATGGGGTTTCGAAAGGGGCGCAGCCCCTTCGCCGTAAACGGTGAAATGGTGATGGTACACAGTTGAGACGATGACTCGCTTTGCTTCTCCTGTGCACGTTTCAAAAGCCTTAATGACAATCGGCCATTTGTTTTTTTGTCTGCCATCTTGAATTTTTGCAAATTTGATCCGATTATCAGGTGATTAAAAAAGTGTAAATCATAGTATTCTTGAATCAGGAATGTTAATATCTGAGTTAACCTAATTTTTGATTGAAACAAATGTGTGCCAAGTGAGGTGCACAGACCAGCAATAAGATAAAAATTGACACCGAATCGAGTTAGTTCTCAGAACCTCATTCCGATTTTTAATCTAATTAAAAGTTATTTAGTTTGCTTCAGACACTTAGCATACCTTTATAAGTGACCTCTTGCGTGTTGATATTTCCTAATCGGCGTCTGTAATCACAAAAAAATATAAATAACAAAGCTGCCATTTACAGATGCTAGTGAGAATAAATTGTTTAATTATGTAGAAAACTTAAGTTAAAATAGGCATCTAATTTGACGTTAAATTTAATTAACGACGTGCTGAACATTACAACTAGAGACCTAGCTGATCCACCTTTCAACTTATTTGCTCGCCTCTTATCACATTTTATAAAATACACCTGGTATACACATATATTGCACAAGTTTAGGCTTTGTTCACTTCCTCCTTTTGTTGGAGACCAGGTTATACTGCCAGGTAAAGAAACCTTTTCCAAACGCACTGCCTGTTAGAGCATGTATTCTGTCTCCACACCGAGTTCGAACCCACAACACAAATTGATCCCAATCGAGTTGGGCCATAATTGGAACCGACCTGAACTATGATTTCTAATCAGAATTTCGCCATATTACGTGATCCAAGCAGATATGCATTTGAAAAAGGGCTGGTTACCTGGAAGTACAGCTGCATCCTTCACGGTATGCAAAAGTGTAAAAACTGTCATTTGTGCGACATAGATGTACACCTTGCATTTTAGGCAATTAATGACTTGATTAAAACAAATGCATTTCAGATAGATACTATGGTCCAAGAGCAAGTTCCAATTGCTTAAAGCACGAACAAAATGTCCACAGCGTCAAAGTTCAATTCTGAAACAGAGATACCTTTGTCTAAACAACTACACGTCAGTAATCCTCATGCAGATCACTATACCTAAACCGTCGTGCAGACTGGATTGGCAGATTATCTACTCCAGAATTAAATTTGACTATATCTGCCGCCAAGACTGTCTGCAGATTTCCCATCCGAAATGGCGTTCTGTCCAAGTCGAATTCGCCCTCATTGACACAGCACAGTGCTATTTTAATTGTGAATTCTAAGTTTATTTTAATCCTACTTTTAATTTGAAGCTGATTTTACTTTAAAGTAATTTAATTGTAATTTTAATTGAAGTGTTGTGTCAATGTATGAAATCTAATTTTAAAACTAAAAGTAATTTTGTTTTAATTTATTTTTAAAATAAATTACTTTAATACCAATTGGAACAATAGTATAATGAAAAAGTTCCTCTTGGATGTCTACAGCAACCCTTCTCAGTGCCAACTCCACTGGCATCTCACTCTCTCTGCATTGATGATCTGTACAGTTGATTTGATACAGGATGCTTCCAATCTTATTCCACGTTGACCAATACTTTCCAATTAGACTTTAATGGTGGATTGCAATAGCAATCCGTTTCCGGGGCCAAGTCTGCCTGTTTGCGTTTGTGGAGTGATGTATTTTCAGACCTAACCTGTGAGGCAACCGACATAGTGCTCATACTTTGCCTGCTAGAAAACTTACTTTTCCCGATTACTACTATATATATATATAAATATATATAGTATGCGTATTGGACTGTGAAGTATTTTATCTTATTCGCATCACAAAATGTCTAATATACACACTATATACCTGTTTCACACAAATTGAAGCACTATTTGCTATTGGTTATTGAAAAGTAGTCCCGCATTGCCAAATAATGAAACTTATATAGACTAAGCATCTATTTGGCCGTGCAACTGCACCACATCTACATTATTAATCAGCAGATAAATCAAAGCCTGTAGCTTATGTACCCAACTCGACAGGCTCCAACCCAAATGATGATTATAATCCAGATTGGTGTTGATGACGACCTAAACACTGAGCCTGGTATAATTCTCATAATCTGACCACACAGACTTCACAACAGCTAATAGCAAGAACGCTTGTATTCGTAAAAACAGTGTACATTGCTTTATAGACATTATGCAATTTGAATTAAATAAATTATTTCAAGCCAAATACTATAACCTTTAAAAGGAAGTCCAAATCTGGCAAGAACAAGCACGTCAGTTCCTGTAAGGCCATTTCTAAAATTATATCATTCCATCACATAAACAGACAAGACTAGCAATCCGAATTCAAATTAGTATCACAATCCACCATGCAATCTATGTTGGCAGATTAGTCGACTAAGTTTTAGATTGAAATAACTCTGTGCCAAGTCAGCTGTACAGATTAGCAATAAGATCGAAATTAACACCAAATGGAGCTGGTTCTTAGAACCTCATTCCTACTTTTAATCTAATTAAAAGTTATTTAGTTTTATTCAAAACACTTAGCATACCTCTTCAGGTGACCTCTTGCGAGTAGTATGTCTCATCTTCAACTGCGTGTGGATATTTCCTAATCGGCGTCTGTAATCACAAAAAATATAAATAAATAATAAAGCAGTAGATCCTAGTGAGAACAAGTTGTTTAATAATGTAAACGGTAATGGTACACAGTTGAGACAATGGCTCGCTTTGCTTCTCGTGTGCACGTTTGAAAAACCTTATAACAATTGGCGCATTTTGTTGGCTGTTTTGTGTTTTTCTCTGGGGAAAAAAGCTTTCCTTACCCTAAAAAATGACTCATTTCCGCGCGCGCCTACTCTAAAACTATGTTCATGATAAACGGTGAAATGGTGATGGTACACAGTTGAGACGATGACTCGCTTTGCTTCTCCTGTGCACGTTTCAAAAGCCTTAATGACAATCGGCCATTTGTTTTTTTGTCTGCCATCTTGAATTTTTGCAAATTTGATCCGATTATCAGGTGATTAAAAAAGTGTAAATCATAGTATTCTTGAATCAGGAATGTTAATATCTGAGTTAACCTAATTTTTGATTGAAACAAATGTGTGCCAAGTGAGGTGCACAGACCAGCAATAAGATAAAAATTGACACCGAATCGAGTTAGTTCTCAGAACCTCATTCCGATTTTTAATCTAATTAAAAGTTATTTAGTTTGCTTCAGACACTTAGCATACCTTTATAAGTGACCTCTTGCGTGTTGATATTTCCTAATCGGCGTCTGTAATCACAAAAAAATATAAATAACAAAGCTGCCATTTACAGATGCTAGTGAGAATAAATTGTTTAATTATGTAGAAAACTTAAGTTAAAATAGGCATCTAATTTGACGTTAAATTTAATTAACGACGTGCTGAACATTACAACTAGAGACCTAGCTGATCCACCTTTCAACTTATTTGCTCGCCTCTTATCACATTTTATAAAATACACCTGGTATACACATATATTGCACAAGTTTAGGCTTTGTTCACTTCCTCCTTTTGTTGGAGACCAGGTTATACTGCCAGGTAAAGAAACCTTTTCCAAACGCACTGCCTGTTAGAGCATGTATTCTGTCTCCACACCGAGTTCGAACCCACAACACAAATTGATCCCAATCGAGTTGGGCCATAATTGGAACCGACCTGAACTATGATTTCTAATCAGAATTTCGCCATATTACGTGATCCAAGCAGATATGCATTTGAAAAAGGGCTGGTTACCTGGAAGTACAGCTGCATCCTTCACGGTATGCAAAAGTGTAAAAACTGTCATTTGTGCGACATAGATGTACACCTTGCATTTTAGGCAATTAATGACTTGATTAAAACAAATGCATTTCAGATAGATACTATGGTCCAAGAGCAAGTTCCAATTGCTTAAAGCACGAACAAAATGTCCACAGCGTCAAAGTTCAATTCTGAAACAGAGATACCTTTGTCTAAACAACTACACGTCAGTAATCCTCATGCAGATCACTATACCTAAACCGTCGTGCAGACTGGATTGGCAGATTATCTACTCCAGAATTAAATTTGACTATATCTGCCGCCAAGACTGTCTGCAGATTTCCCATCCGAAATGGCGTTCTGTCCAAGTCGAATTCGCCCTCATTGACACAGCACAGTGCTATTTTAATTGTGAATTCTAAGTTTATTTTAATCCTACTTTTAATTTGAAGCTGATTTTACTTTAAAGTAATTTAATTGTAATTTTAATTGAAGTGTTGTGTCAATGTATGAAATCTAATTTTAAAACTAAAAGTAATTTTGTTTTAATTTATTTTTAAAATAAATTACTTTAATACCAATTGGAACAATAGTATAATGAAAAAGTTCCTCTTGGATGTCTACAGCAACCCTTCTCAGTGCCAACTCCACTGGCATCTCACTCTCTCTGCATTGATGATCTGTACAGTTGATTTGATACAGGATGCTTCCAATCTTATTCCACGTTGACCAATACTTTCCAATTAGACTTTAATGGTGGATTGCAATAGCAATCCGTTTCCGGGGCCAAGTCTGCCTGTTTGCGTTTGTGGAGTGATGTATTTTCAGACCTAACCTGTGAGGCAACCGACATAGTGCTCATACTTTGCCTGCTAGAAAACTTACTTTTCCCGATTACTACTATATATATATATAAATATATATAGTATGCGTATTGGACTGTGAAGTATTTTATCTTATTCGCATCACAAAATGTCTAATATACACACTATATACCTGTTTCACACAAATTGAAGCACTATTTGCTATTGGTTATTGAAAAGTAGTCCCGCATTGCCAAATAATGAAACTTATATAGACTAAGCATCTATTTGGCCGTGCAACTGCACCACATCTACATTATTAATCAGCAGATAAATCAAAGCCTGTAGCTTATGTACCCAACTCGACAGGCTCCAACCCAAATGATGATTATAATCCAGATTGGTGTTGATGACGACCTAAACACTGAGCCTGGTATAATTCTCATAATCTGACCACACAGACTTCACAACAGCTAATAGCAAGAACGCTTGTATTCGTAAAAACAGTGTACATTGCTTTATAGACATTATGCAATTTGAATTAAATAAATTATTTCAAGCCAAATACTATAACCTTTAAAAGGAAGTCCAAATCTGGCAAGAACAAGCACGTCAGTTCCTGTAAGGCCATTTCTAAAATTATATCATTCCATCACATAAACAGACAAGACTAGCAATCCGAATTCAAATTAGTATCACAATCCACCATGCAATCTATGTTGGCAGATTAGTCGACTAAGTTTTAGATTGAAATAACTCTGTGCCAAGTCAGCTGTACAGATTAGCAATAAGATCGAAATTAACACCAAATGGAGCTGGTTCTTAGAACCTCATTCCTACTTTTAATCTAATTAAAAGTTATTTAGTTTTATTCAAAACACTTAGCATACCTCTTCAGGTGACCTCTTGCGAGTAGTATGTCTCATCTTCAACTGCGTGTGGATATTTCCTAATCGGCGTCTGTAATCACAAAAAATATAAATAAATAATAAAGCAGTAGATCCTAGTGAGAACAAGTTGTTTAATAATGTAAACGGTAATGGTACACAGTTGAGACAATGGCTCGCTTTGCTTCTCGTGTGCACGTTTGAAAAACCTTATAACAATTGGCGCATTTTGTTGGCTGTTTTGTGTTTTTCTCTGGGGAAAAAAGCTTTCCTTACCCTAAAAAATGACTCATTTCCGCGCGCGCCTACTCTAAAACTATGTTCATGATAAACGGTGAAATGGTGATGGTACACAGTTGAGACGATGACTCGCTTTGCTTCTCCTGTGCACGTTTCAAAAGCCTTAATGACAATCGGCCATTTGTTTTTTTGTCTGCCATCTTGAATTTTTGCAAATTTGATCCGATTATCAGGTGATTAAAAAAGTGTAAATCATAGTATTCTTGAATCAGGAATGTTAATATCTGAGTTAACCTAATTTTTGATTGAAACAAATGTGTGCCAAGTGAGGTGCACAGACCAGCAATAAGATAAAAATTGACACCGAATCGAGTTAGTTCTCAGAACCTCATTCCGATTTTTAATCTAATTAAAAGTTATTTAGTTTGCTTCAGACACTTAGCATACCTTTATAAGTGACCTCTTGCGTGTTGATATTTCCTAATCGGCGTCTGTAATCACAAAAAAATATAAATAACAAAGCTGCCATTTACAGATGCTAGTGAGAATAAATTGTTTAATTATGTAGAAAACTTAAGTTAAAATAGGCATCTAATTTGACGTTAAATTTAATTAACGACGTGCTGAACATTACAACTAGAGACCTAGCTGATCCACCTTTCAACTTATTTGCTCGCCTCTTATCACATTTTATAAAATACACCTGGTATACACATATATTGCACAAGTTTAGGCTTTGTTCACTTCCTCCTTTTGTTGGAGACCAGGTTATACTGCCAGGTAAAGAAACCTTTTCCAAACGCACTGCCTGTTAGAGCATGTATTCTGTCTCCACACCGAGTTCGAACCCACAACACAAATTGATCCCAATCGAGTTGGGCCATAATTGGAACCGACCTGAACTATGATTTCTAATCAGAATTTCGCCATATTACGTGATCCAAGCAGATATGCATTTGAAAAAGGGCTGGTTACCTGGAAGTACAGCTGCATCCTTCACGGTATGCAAAAGTGTAAAAACTGTCATTTGTGCGACATAGATGTACACCTTGCATTTTAGGCAATTAATGACTTGATTAAAACAAATGCATTTCAGATAGATACTATGGTCCAAGAGCAAGTTCCAATTGCTTAAAGCACGAACAAAATGTCCACAGCGTCAAAGTTCAATTCTGAAACAGAGATACCTTTGTCTAAACAACTACACGTCAGTAATCCTCATGCAGATCACTATACCTAAACCGTCGTGCAGACTGGATTGGCAGATTATCTACTCCAGAATTAAATTTGACTATATCTGCCGCCAAGACTGTCTGCAGATTTCCCATCCGAAATGGCGTTCTGTCCAAGTCGAATTCGCCCTCATTGACACAGCACAGTGCTATTTTAATTGTGAATTCTAAGTTTATTTTAATCCTACTTTTAATTTGAAGCTGATTTTACTTTAAAGTAATTTAATTGTAATTTTAATTGAAGTGTTGTGTCAATGTATGAAATCTAATTTTAAAACTAAAAGTAATTTTGTTTTAATTTATTTTTAAAATAAATTACTTTAATACCAATTGGAACAATAGTATAATGAAAAAGTTCCTCTTGGATGTCTACAGCAACCCTTCTCAGTGCCAACTCCACTGGCATCTCACTCTCTCTGCATTGATGATCTGTACAGTTGATTTGATACAGGATGCTTCCAATCTTATTCCACGTTGACCAATACTTTCCAATTAGACTTTAATGGTGGATTGCAATAGCAATCCGTTTCCGGGGCCAAGTCTGCCTGTTTGCGTTTGTGGAGTGATGTATTTTCAGACCTAACCTGTGAGGCAACCGACATAGTGCTCATACTTTGCCTGCTAGAAAACTTACTTTTCCCGATTACTACTATATATATATATAAATATATATAGTATGCGTATTGGACTGTGAAGTATTTTATCTTATTCGCATCACAAAATGTCTAATATACACACTATATACCTGTTTCACACAAATTGAAGCACTATTTGCTATTGGTTATTGAAAAGTAGTCCCGCATTGCCAAATAATGAAACTTATATAGACTAAGCATCTATTTGGCCGTGCAACTGCACCACATCTACATTATTAATCAGCAGATAAATCAAAGCCTGTAGCTTATGTACCCAACTCGACAGGCTCCAACCCAAATGATGATTATAATCCAGATTGGTGTTGATGACGACCTAAACACTGAGCCTGGTATAATTCTCATAATCTGACCACACAGACTTCACAACAGCTAATAGCAAGAACGCTTGTATTCGTAAAAACAGTGTACATTGCTTTATAGACATTATGCAATTTGAATTAAATAAATTATTTCAAGCCAAATACTATAACCTTTAAAAGGAAGTCCAAATCTGGCAAGAACAAGCACGTCAGTTCCTGTAAGGCCATTTCTAAAATTATATCATTCCATCACATAAACAGACAAGACTAGCAATCCGAATTCAAATTAGTATCACAATCCACCATGCAATCTATGTTGGCAGATTAGTCGACTAAGTTTTAGATTGAAATAACTCTGTGCCAAGTCAGCTGTACAGATTAGCAATAAGATCGAAATTAACACCAAATGGAGCTGGTTCTTAGAACCTCATTCCTACTTTTAATCTAATTAAAAGTTATTTAGTTTTATTCAAAACACTTAGCATACCTCTTCAGGTGACCTCTTGCGAGTAGTATGTCTCATCTTCAACTGCGTGTGGATATTTCCTAATCGGCGTCTGTAATCACAAAAAATATAAATAAATAATAAAGCAGTAGATCCTAGTGAGAACAAGTTGTTTAATAATGTAAACGGTAATGGTACACAGTTGAGACAATGGCTCGCTTTGCTTCTCGTGTGCACGTTTCAAAAACCTTATAACAATTGGCGCATTTTGTTGGCTGTTTTGTGTTTTTCTCTGGGGAAAAAAGCTTTCCTTACCCTAAAAAATGACTCATTTCCGCGCGCGCCTACTCTAAAACTATGTTCATGATAAACGGTGAAATGGTGATGGTACACAGTTGAGACGATGACTCGCTTTGCTTCTCCTGTGCACGTTTCAAAAGCCTTAATGACAATCGGCCATTTGTTTTTTTGTCTGCCATCTTGAATTTTTGCAAATTTGATCCGATTATCAGGTGATTAAAAAAGTGTAAATCATAGTATTCTTGAATCAGGAATGTTAATATCTGAGTTAACCTAATTTTTGATTGAAACAAATGTGTGCCAAGTGAGGTGCACAGACCAGCAATAAGATAAAAATTGACACCGAATCGAGTTAGTTCTCAGAACCTCATTCCGATTTTTAATCTAATTAAAAGTTATTTAGTTTGCTTCAGACACTTAGCATACCTTTATAAGTGACCTCTTGCGTGTTGATATTTCCTAATCGGCGTCTGTAATCACAAAAAAATATAAATAACAAAGCTGCCATTTACAGATGCTAGTGAGAATAAATTGTTTAATTATGTAGAAAACTTAAGTTAAAATAGGCATCTAATTTGACGTTAAATTTAATTAACGACGTGCTGAACATTACAACTAGAGACCTAGCTGATCCACCTTTCAACTTATTTGCTCGCCTCTTATCACATTTTATAAAATACACCTGGTATACACATATATTGCACAAGTTTAGGCTTTGTTCACTTCCTCCTTTTGTTGGAGACCAGGTTATACTGCCAGGTAAAGAAACCTTTTCCAAACGCACTGCCTGTTAGAGCATGTATTCTGTCTCCACACCGAGTTCGAACCCACAACACAAATTGATCCCAATCGAGTTGGGCCATAATTGGAACCGACCTGAACTATGATTTCTAATCAGAATTTCGCCATATTACGTGATCCAAGCAGATATGCATTTGAAAAAGGGCTGGTTACCTGGAAGTACAGCTGCATCCTTCACGGTATGCAAAAGTGTAAAAACTGTCATTTGTGCGACATAGATGTACACCTTGCATTTTAGGCAATTAATGACTTGATTAAAACAAATGCATTTCAGATAGATACTATGGTCCAAGAGCAAGTTCCAATTGCTTAAAGCACGAACAAAATGTCCACAGCGTCAAAGTTCAATTCTGAAACAGAGATACCTTTGTCTAAACAACTACACGTCAGTAATCCTCATGCAGATCACTATACCTAAACCGTCGTGCAGACTGGATTGGCAGATTATCTACTCCAGAATTAAATTTGACTATATCTGCCGCCAAGACTGTCTGCAGATTTCCCATCCGAAATGGCGTTCTGTCCAAGTCGAATTCGCCCTCATTGACACAGCACAGTGCTATTTTAATTGTGAATTCTAAGTTTATTTTAATCCTACTTTTAATTTGAAGCTGATTTTACTTTAAAGTAATTTAATTGTAATTTTAATTGAAGTGTTGTGTCAATGTATGAAATCTAATTTTAAAACTAAAAGTAATTTTGTTTTAATTTATTTTTAAAATAAATTACTTTAATACCAATTGGAACAATAGTATAATGAAAAAGTTCCTCTTGGATGTCTACAGCAACCCTTCTCAGTGCCAACTCCACTGGCATCTCACTCTCTCTGCATTGATGATCTGTACAGTTGATTTGATACAGGATGCTTCCAATCTTATTCCACGTTGACCAATACTTTCCAATTAGACTTTAATGGTGGATTGCAATAGCAATCCGTTTCCGGGGCCAAGTCTGCCTGTTTGCGTTTGTGGAGTGATGTATTTTCAGACCTAACCTGTGAGGCAACCGACATAGTGCTCATACTTTGCCTGCTAGAAAACTTACTTTTCCCGATTACTACTATATATATATATAAATATATATAGTATGCGTATTGGACTGTGAAGTATTTTATCTTATTCGCATCACAAAATGTCTAATATACACACTATATACCTGTTTCACACAAATTGAAGCACTATTTGCTATTGGTTATTGAAAAGTAGTCCCGCATTGCCAAATAATGAAACTTATATAGACTAAGCATCTATTTGGCCGTGCAACTGCACCACATCTACATTATTAATCAGCAGATAAATCAAAGCCTGTAGCTTATGTACCCAACTCGACAGGCTCCAACCCAAATGATGATTATAATCCAGATTGGTGTTGATGACGACCTAAACACTGAGCCTGGTATAATTCTCATAATCTGACCACACAGACTTCACAACAGCTAATAGCAAGAACGCTTGTATTCGTAAAAACAGTGTACATTGCTTTATAGACATTATGCAATTTGAATTAAATAAATTATTTCAAGCCAAATACTATAACCTTTAAAAGGAAGTCCAAATCTGGCAAGAACAAGCACGTCAGTTCCTGTAAGGCCATTTCTAAAATTATATCATTCCATCACATAAACAGACAAGACTAGCAATCCGAATTCAAATTAGTATCACAATCCACCATGCAATCTATGTTGGCAGATTAGTCGACTAAGTTTTAGATTGAAATAACTCTGTGCCAAGTCAGCTGTACAGATTAGCAATAAGATCGAAATTAACACCAAATGGAGCTGGTTCTTAGAACCTCATTCCTACTTTTAATCTAATTAAAAGTTATTTAGTTTTATTCAAAACACTTAGTATACCTCTTCAGGTGACCTCTTGCGAGTAGTATGTCTCATCTTCAACTGCGTGTGGATATTTCCTAATCGGCGTCTGTAATCACAAAAAATATAAATAAATAATTAAGCAGTAGATCCTAGTGAGAACAAGTTGTTTAATAATGTAAACGGTAATGGTACACAGTTGAGACAATGGCTCGCTTTGCTTCTCGTGTGCACGTTTCAAAAACCTTATAACAATTGGCGCATTTTGTTGGCTGTTTTGTGTTTTTCTCTGGGGAAAAAAGCTTTCCTTACCCTAAAAAATGACTCATTTCCGCGCGCGCCTACTCTAAAACTATGTTCATGATAAACGGTGAAATGGTGATGGTACACAGTTGAGACGATGACTCGCTTTGCTTCTCCTGTGCACGTTTCAAAAGCCTTAATGACAATCGGCCATTTGTTTTTTTGTCTGCCATCTTGAATTTTTGCAAATTTGATCCGATTATCAGGTGATTAAAAAAGTGTAAATCATAGTATTCTTGAATCAGGAATGTTAATATCTGAGTTAACCTAATTTTTGATTGAAACAAATGTGTGCCAAGTGAGGTGCACAGACCAGCAATAAGATAAAAATTGACACCGAATCGAGTTAGTTCTCAGAACCTCATTCCGATTTTTAATCTAATTAAAAGTTATTTAGTTTGCTTCAGACACTTAGCATACCTTTATAAGTGACCTCTTGCGTGTTGATATTTCCTAATCGGCGTCTGTAATCACAAAAAAATATAAATAACAAAGCTGCCATTTACAGATGCTAGTGAGAATAAATTGTTTAATTATGTAGAAAACTTAAGTTAAAATAGGCATCTAATTTGACGTTAAATTTAATTAACGACGTGCTGAACATTACAACTAGAGACCTAGCTGATCCACCTTTCAACTTATTTGCTCGCCTCTTATCACATTTTATAAAATACACCTGGTATACACATATATTGCACAAGTTTAGGCTTTGTTCACTTCCTCCTTTTGTTGGAGACCAGGTTATACTGCCAGGTAAAGAAACCTTTTCCAAACGCACTGCCTGTTAGAGCATGTATTCTGTCTCCACACCGAGTTCGAACCCACAACACAAATTGATCCCAATCGAGTTGGGCCATAATTGGAACCGACCTGAACTATGATTTCTAATCAGAATTTCGCCATATTACGTGATCCAAGCAGATATGCATTTGAAAAAGGGCTGGTTACCTGGAAGTACAGCTGCATCCTTCACGGTATGCAAAAGTGTAAAAACTGTCATTTGTGCGACATAGATGTACACCTTGCATTTTAGGCAATTAATGACTTGATTAAAACAAATGCATTTCAGATAGATACTATGGTCCAAGAGCAAGTTCCAATTGCTTAAAGCACGAACAAAATGTCCACAGCGTCAAAGTTCAATTCTGAAACAGAGATACCTTTGTCTAAACAACTACACGTCAGTAATCCTCATGCAGATCACTATACCTAAACCGTCGTGCAGACTGGATTGGCAGATTATCTACTCCAGAATTAAATTTGACTATATCTGCCGCCAAGACTGTCTGCAGATTTCCCATCCGAAATGGCGTTCTGTCCAAGTCGAATTCGCCCTCATTGACACAGCACAGTGCTATTTTAATTGTGAATTCTAAGTTTATTTTAATCCTACTTTTAATTTGAAGCTGATTTTACTTTAAAGTAATTTAATTGTAATTTTAATTGAAGTGTTGTGTCAATGTATGAAATCTAATTTTAAAACTAAAAGTAATTTTGTTTTAATTTATTTTTAAAATAAATTACTTTAATACCAATTGGAACAATAGTATAATGAAAAAGTTCCTCTTGGATGTCTACAGCAACCCTTCTCAGTGCCAACTCCACTGGCATCTCACTCTCTCTGCATTGATGATCTGTACAGTTGATTTGATACAGGATGCTTCCAATCTTATTCCACGTTGACCAATACTTTCCAATTAGACTTTAATGGTGGATTGCAATAGCAATCCGTTTCCGGGGCCAAGTCTGCCTGTTTGCGTTTGTGGAGTGATGTATTTTCAGACCTAACCTGTGAGGCAACCGACATAGTGCTCATACTTTGCCTGCTAGAAAACTTACTTTTCCCGATTACTACTATATATATATATAAATATATATAGTATGCGTATTGGACTGTGAAGTATTTTATCTTATTCGCATCACAAAATGTCTAATATACACACTATATACCTGTTTCACACAAATTGAAGCACTATTTGCTATTGGTTATTGAAAAGTAGTCCCGCATTGCCAAATAATGAAACTTATATAGACTAAGCATCTATTTGGCCGTGCAACTGCACCACATCTACATTATTAATCAGCAGATAAATCAAAGCCTGTAGCTTATGTACCCAACTCGACAGGCTCCAACCCAAATGATGATTATAATCCAGATTGGTGTTGATGACGACCTAAACACTGAGCCTGGTATAATTCTCATAATCTGACCACACAGACTTCACAACAGCTAATAGCAAGAACGCTTGTATTCGTAAAAACAGTGTACATTGCTTTATAGACATTATGCAATTTGAATTAAATAAATTATTTCAAGCCAAATACTATAACCTTTAAAAGGAAGTCCAAATCTGGCAAGAACAAGCACGTCAGTTCCTGTAAGGCCATTTCTAAAATTATATCATTCCATCACATAAACAGACAAGACTAGCAATCCGAATTCAAATTAGTATCACAATCCACCATGCAATCTATGTTGGCAGATTAGTCGACTAAGTTTTAGATTGAAATAACTCTGTGCCAAGTCAGCTGTACAGATTAGCAATAAGATCGAAATTAACACCAAATGGAGCTGGTTCTTAGAACCTCATTCCTACTTTTAATCTAATTAAAAGTTATTTAGTTTTATTCAAAACACTTAGCATACCTCTTCAGGTGACCTCTTGCGAGTAGTATGTCTCATCTTCAACTGCGTGTGGATATTTCCTAATCGGCGTCTGTAATCACAAAAAATATAAATAAATAATAAAGCAGTAGATCCTAGTGAGAACAAGTTGTTTAATAATGTAAACGGTAATGGTACACAGTTGAGACAATGGCTCGCTTTGCTTCTCGTGTGCACGTTTCAAAAACCTTATAACAATTGGCGCATTTTGTTGGCTGTTTTGTGTTTTTCTCTGGGGAAAAAAGCTTTCCTTACCCTAAAAAATGACTCATTTCCGCGCGCGCCTACTCTAAAACTATGTTCATGATAAACGGTGAAATGGTGATGGTACACAGTTGAGACGATGACTCGCTTTGCTTCTCCTGTGCACGTTTCAAAAGCCTTAATGACAATCGGCCATTTGTTTTTTTGTCTGCCATCTTGAATTTTTGCAAATTTGATCCGATTATCAGGTGATTAAAAAAGTGTAAATCATAGTATTCTTGAATCAGGAATGTTAATATCTGAGTTAACCTAATTTTTGATTGAAACAAATGTGTGCCAAGTGAGGTGCACAGACCAGCAATAAGATAAAAATTGACACCGAATCGAGTTAGTTCTCAGAACCTCATTCCGATTTTTAATCTAATTAAAAGTTATTTAGTTTGCTTCAGACACTTAGCATACCTTTATAAGTGACCTCTTGCGTGTTGATATTTCCTAATCGGCGTCTGTAATCACAAAAAAATATAAATAACAAAGCTGCCATTTACAGATGCTAGTGAGAATAAATTGTTTAATTATGTAGAAAACTTAAGTTAAAATAGGCATCTAATTTGACGTTAAATTTAATTAACGACGTGCTGAACATTACAACTAGAGACCTAGCTGATCCACCTTTCAACTTATTTGCTCGCCTCTTATCACATTTTATAAAATACACCTGGTATACACATATATTGCACAAGTTTAGGCTTTGTTCACTTCCTCCTTTTGTTGGAGACCAGGTTATACTGCCAGGTAAAGAAACCTTTTCCAAACGCACTGCCTGTTAGAGCATGTATTCTGTCTCCACACCGAGTTCGAACCCACAACACAAATTGATCCCAATCGAGTTGGGCCATAATTGGAACCGACCTGAACTATGATTTCTAATCAGAATTTCGCCATATTACGTGATCCAAGCAGATATGCATTTGAAAAAGGGCTGGTTACCTGGAAGTACAGCTGCATCCTTCACGGTATGCAAAAGTGTAAAAACTGTCATTTGTGCGACATAGATGTACACCTTGCATTTTAGGCAATTAATGACTTGATTAAAACAAATGCATTTCAGATAGATACTATGGTCCAAGAGCAAGTTCCAATTGCTTAAAGCACGAACAAAATGTCCACAGCGTCAAAGTTCAATTCTGAAACAGAGATACCTTTGTCTAAACAACTACACGTCAGTAATCCTCATGCAGATCACTATACCTAAACCGTCGTGCAGACTGGATTGGCAGATTATCTACTCCAGAATTAAATTTGACTATATCTGCCGCCAAGACTGTCTGCAGATTTCCCATCCGAAATGGCGTTCTGTCCAAGTCGAATTCGCCCTCATTGACACAGCACAGTGCTATTTTAATTGTGAATTCTAAGTTTATTTTAATCCTACTTTTAATTTGAAGCTGATTTTACTTTAAAGTAATTTAATTGTAATTTTAATTGAAGTGTTGTGTCAATGTATGAAATCTAATTTTAAAACTAAAAGTAATTTTGTTTTAATTTATTTTTAAAATAAATTACTTTAATACCAATTGGAACAATAGTATAATGAAAAAGTTCCTCTTGGATGTCTACAGCAACCCTTCTCAGTGCCAACTCCACTGGCATCTCACTCTCTCTGCATTGATGATCTGTACAGTTGATTTGATACAGGATGCTTCCAATCTTATTCCACGTTGACCAATACTTTCCAATTAGACTTTAATGGTGGATTGCAATAGCAATCCGTTTCCGGGGCCAAGTCTGCCTGTTTGCGTTTGTGGAGTGATGTATTTTCAGACCTAACCTGTGAGGCAACCGACATAGTGCTCATACTTTGCCTGCTAGAAAACTTACTTTTCCCGATTACTACTATATATATATATAAATATATATAGTATGCGTATTGGACTGTGAAGTATTTTATCTTATTCGCATCACAAAATGTCTAATATACACACTATATACCTGTTTCACACAAATTGAAGCACTATTTGCTATTGGTTATTGAAAAGTAGTCCCGCATTGCCAAATAATGAAACTTATATAGACTAAGCATCTATTTGGCCGTGCAACTGCACCACATCTACATTATTAATCAGCAGATAAATCAAAGCCTGTAGCTTATGTACCCAACTCGACAGGCTCCAACCCAAATGATGATTATAATCCAGATTGGTGTTGATGACGACCTAAACACTGAGCCTGGTATAATTCTCATAATCTGACCACACAGACTTCACAACAGCTAATAGCAAGAACGCTTGTATTCGTAAAAACAGTGTACATTGCTTTATAGACATTATGCAATTTGAATTAAATAAATTATTTCAAGCCAAATACTATAACCTTTAAAAGGAAGTCCAAATCTGGCAAGAACAAGCACGTCAGTTCCTGTAAGGCCATTTCTAAAATTATATCATTCCATCACATAAACAGACAAGACTAGCAATCCGAATTCAAATTAGTATCACAATCCACCATGCAATCTATGTTGGCAGATTAGTCGACTAAGTTTTAGATTGAAATAACTCTGTGCCAAGTCAGCTGTACAGATTAGCAATAAGATCGAAATTAACACCAAATGGAGCTGGTTCTTAGAACCTCATTCCTACTTTTAATCTAATTAAAAGTTATTTAGTTTTATTCAAAACACTTAGCATACCTCTTCAGGTGACCTCTTGCGAGTAGTATGTCTCATCTTCAACTGCGTGTGGATATTTCCTAATCGGCGTCTGTAATCACAAAAAATATAAATAAATAATTAAGCAGTAGATCCTAGTGAGAACAAGTTGTTTAATAATGTAAACGGTAATGGTACACAGTTGAGACAATGGCTCGCTTTGCTTCTCGTGTGCACGTTTCAAAAACCTTATAACAATTGGCGCATTTTGTTGGCTGTTTTGTGTTTTTCTCTGGGGAAAAAAGCTTTCCTTACCCTAAAAAATGACTCATTTCCGCGCGCGCCTACTCTAAAACTATGTTCATGATAAACGGTGAAATGGTGATGGTACACAGTTGAGACGATGACTCGCTTTGCTTCTCCTGTGCACGTTTCAAAAGCCTTAATGACAATCGGCCATTTGTTTTTTTGTCTGCCATCTTGAATTTTTGCAAATTTGATCCGATTATCAGGTGATTAAAAAAGTGTAAATCATAGTATTCTTGAATCAGGAATGTTAATATCTGAGTTAACCTAATTTTTGATTGAAACAAATGTGTGCCAAGTGAGGTGCACAGACCAGCAATACGATAAAAATTGACACCGAATCGAGTTAGTTCTCAGAACCTCATTCCGATTTTTAATCTAATTAAAAGTTATTTAGTTTGCTTCAGACACTTAGCATACCTTTATAAGTGACCTCTTGCGTGTTGATATTTCCTAATCGGCGTCTGTAATCACAAAAAAATATAAATAACAAAGCTGCCATTTACAGATGCTAGTGAGAATAAATTGTTTAATTATGTAGAAAACTTAAGTTAAAATAGGCATCTAATTTGACGTTAAATTTAATTAACGACGTGCTGAACATTACAACTAGAGACCTAGCTGATCCACCTTTCAACTTATTTGCTCGCCTCTTATCACATTTTATAAAATACACCTGGTATACACATATATTGCACAAGTTTAGGCTTTGTTCACTTCCTCCTTTTGTTGGAGACCAGGTTATACTGCCAGGTAAAGAAACCTTTTCCAAACGCACTGCCTGTTAGAGCATGTATTCTGTCTCCACACCGAGTTCGAACCCACAACACAAATTGATCCCAATCGAGTTGGGCCATAATTGGAACCGACCTGAACTATGATTTCTAATCAGAATTTCGCCATATTACGTGATCCAAGCAGATATGCATTTGAAAAAGGGCTGGTTACCTGGAAGTACAGCTGCATCCTTCACGGTATGCAAAAGTGTAAAAACTGTCATTTGTGCGACATAGATGTACACCTTGCATTTTAGGCAATTAATGACTTGATTAAAACAAATGCATTTCAGATAGATACTATGGTCCAAGAGCAAGTTCCAATTGCTTAAAGCACGAACAAAATGTCCACAGCGTCAAAGTTCAATTCTGAAACAGAGATACCTTTGTCTAAACAACTACACGTCAGTAATCCTCATGCAGATCACTATACCTAAACCGTCGTGCAGACTGGATTGGCAGATTATCTACTCCAGAATTAAATTTGACTATATCTGCCGCCAAGACTGTCTGCAGATTTCCCATCCGAAATGGCGTTCTGTCCAAGTCGAATTCGCCCTCATTGACACAGCACAGTGCTATTTTAATTGTGAATTCTAAGTTTATTTTAATCCTACTTTTAATTTGAAGCTGATTTTACTTTAAAGTAATTTAATTGTAATTTTAATTGAAGTGTTGTGTCAATGTATGAAATCTAATTTTAAAACTAAAAGTAATTTTGTTTTAATTTATTTTTAAAATAAATTACTTTAATACCAATTGGAACAATAGTATAATGAAAAAGTTCCTCTTGGATGTCTACAGCAACCCTTCTCAGTGCCAACTCCACTGGCATCTCACTCTCTCTGCATTGATGATCTGTACAGTTGATTTGATACAGGATGCTTCCAATCTTATTCCACGTTGACCAATACTTTCCAATTAGACTTTAATGGTGGATTGCAATAGCAATCCGTTTCCGGGGCCAAGTCTGCCTGTTTGCGTTTGTGGAGTGATGTATTTTCAGACCTAACCTGTGAGGCAACCGACATAGTGCTCATACTTTGCCTGCTAGAAAACTTACTTTTCCCGATTACTACTATATATATATATAAATATATATAGTATGCGTATTGGACTGTGAAGTATTTTATCTTATTCGCATCACAAAATGTCTAATATACACACTATATACCTGTTTCACACAAATTGAAGCACTATTTGCTATTGGTTATTGAAAAGTAGTCCCGCATTGCCAAATAATGAAACTTATATAGACTAAGCATCTATTTGGCCGTGCAACTGCACCACATCTACATTATTAATCAGCAGATAAATCAAAGCCTGTAGCTTATGTACCCAACTCGACAGGCTCCAACCCAAATGATGATTATAATCCAGATTGGTGTTGATGACGACCTAAACACTGAGCCTGGTATAATTCTCATAATCTGACCACACAGACTTCACAACAGCTAATAGCAAGAACGCTTGTATTCGTAAAAACAGTGTACATTGCTTTATAGACATTATGCAATTTGAATTAAATAAATTATTTCAAGCCAAATACTATAACCTTTAAAAGGAAGTCCAAATCTGGCAAGAACAAGCACGTCAGTTCCTGTAAGGCCATTTCTAAAATTATATCATTCCATCACATAAACAGACAAGACTAGCAATCCGAATTCAAATTAGTATCACAATCCACCATGCAATCTATGTTGGCAGATTAGTCGACTAAGTTTTAGATTGAAATAACTCTGTGCCAAGTCAGCTGTACAGATTAGCAATAAGATCGAAATTAACACCAAATGGAGCTGGTTCTTAGAACCTCATTCCTACTTTTAATCTAATTAAAAGTTATTTAGTTTTATTCAAAACACTTAGCATACCTCTTCAGGTGACCTCTTGCGAGTAGTATGTCTCATCTTCAACTGCGTGTGGATATTTCCTAATCGGCGTCTGTAATCACAAAAAATATAAATAAATAATAAAGCAGTAGATCCTAGTGAGAACAAGTTGTTTAATAATGTAAACGGTAATGGTACACAGTTGAGACAATGGCTCGCTTTGCTTCTCGTGTGCACGTTTGAAAAACCTTATAACAATTGGCGCATTTTGTTGGCTGTTTTGTGTTTTTCTCTGGGGAAAAAAGCTTTCCTTACCCTAAAAAATGACTCATTTCCGCGCGCGCCTACTCTAAAACTATGTTCATGATAAACGGTGAAATGGTGATGGTACACAGTTGAGACGATGACTCGCTTTGCTTCTCCTGTGCACGTTTCAAAAGCCTTAATGACAATCGGCCATTTGTTTTTTTGTCTGCCATCTTGAATTTTTGCAAATTTGATCCGATTATCAGGTGATTAAAAAAGTGTAAATCATAGTATTCTTGAATCAGGAATGTTAATATCTGAGTTAACCTAATTTTTGATTGAAACAAATGTGTGCCAAGTGAGGTGCACAGACCAGCAATAAGATAAAAATTGACACCGAATCGAGTTAGTTCTCAGAACCTCATTCCGATTTTTAATCTAATTAAAAGTTATTTAGTTTGCTTCAGACACTTAGCATACCTTTATAAGTGACCTCTTGCGTGTTGATATTTCCTAATCGGCGTCTGTAATCACAAAAAAATATAAATAACAAAGCTGCCATTTACAGATGCTAGTGAGAATAAATTGTTTAATTATGTAGAAAACTTAAGTTAAAATAGGCATCTAATTTGACGTTAAATTTAATTAACGACGTGCTGAACATTACAACTAGAGACCTAGCTGATCCACCTTTCAACTTATTTGCTCGCCTCTTATCACATTTTATAAAATACACCTGGTATACACATATATTGCACAAGTTTAGGCTTTGTTCACTTCCTCCTTTTGTTGGAGACCAGGTTATACTGCCAGGTAAAGAAACCTTTTCCAAACGCACTGCCTGTTAGAGCATGTATTCTGTCTCCACACCGAGTTCGAACCCACAACACAAATTGATCCCAATCGAGTTGGGCCATAATTGGAACCGACCTGAACTATGATTTCTAATCAGAATTTCGCCATATTACGTGATCCAAGCAGATATGCATTTGAAAAAGGGCTGGTTACCTGGAAGTACAGCTGCATCCTTCACGGTATGCAAAAGTGTAAAAACTGTCATTTGTGCGACATAGATGTACACCTTGCATTTTAGGCAATTAATGACTTGATTAAAACAAATGCATTTCAGATAGATACTATGGTCCAAGAGCAAGTTCCAATTGCTTAAAGCACGAACAAAATGTCCACAGCGTCAAAGTTCAATTCTGAAACAGAGATACCTTTGTCTAAACAACTACACGTCAGTAATCCTCATGCAGATCACTATACCTGAACCGTCGTGCAGACTGGATTGGCAGATTATCTACTCCAGAATTAAATTTGACTATATCTGCCGCCAAGACTGTCTGCAGATTTCCCATCCGAAATGGCGTTCTGTCCAAGTCGAATTCGCCCTCATTGACACAGCACAGTGCTATTTTAATTGTGAATTCTAAGTTTATTTTAATCCTACTTTTAATTTGAAGCTGATTTTACTTTAAAGTAATTTAATTGTAATTTTAATTGAAGTGTTGTGTCAATGTATGAAATCTAATTTTAAAACTAAAAGTAATTTTGTTTTAATTTATTTTTAAAATAAATTACTTTAATACCAATTGGAACAATAGTATAATGAAAAAGTTCCTCTTGGATGTCTACAGCAACCCTTCTCAGTGCCAACTCCACTGGCATCTCACTCTCTCTGCATTGATGATCTGTACAGTTGATTTGATACAGGATGCTTCCAATCTTATTCCACGTTGACCAATACTTTCCAATTAGACTTTAATGGTGGATTGCAATAGCAATCCGTTTCCGGGGCCAAGTCTGCCTGTTTGCGTTTGTGGAGTGATGTATTTTCAGACCTAACCTGTGAGGCAACCGACATAGTGCTCATACTTTGCCTGCTAGAAAACTTACTTTTCCCGATTACTACTATATATATATATAAATATATATAGTATGCGTATTGGACTGTGAAGTATTTTATCTTATTCGCATCACAAAATGTCTAATATACACACTATATACCTGTTTCACACAAATTGAAGCACTATTTGCTATTGGTTATTGAAAAGTAGTCCCGCATTGCCAAATAATGAAACTTATATAGACTAAGCATCTATTTGGCCGTGCAACTGCACCACATCTACATTATTAATCAGCAGATAAATCAAAGCCTGTAGCTTATGTACCCAACTCGACAGGCTCCAACCCAAATGATGATTATAATCCAGATTGGTGTTGATGACGACCTAAACACTGAGCCTGGTATAATTCTCATAATCTGACCACACAGACTTCACAACAGCTAATAGCAAGAACGCTTGTATTCGTAAAAACAGTGTACATTGCTTTATAGACATTATGCAATTTGAATTAAATAAATTATTTCAAGCCAAATACTATAACCTTTAAAAGGAAGTCCAAATCTGGCAAGAACAAGCACGTCAGTTCCTGTAAGGCCATTTCTAAAATTATATCATTCCATCACATAAACAGACAAGACTAGCAATCCGAATTCAAATTAGTATCACAATCCACCATGCAATCTATGTTGGCAGATTAGTCGACTAAGTTTTAGATTGAAATAACTCTGTGCCAAGTCAGCTGTACAGATTAGCAATAAGATCGAAATTAACACCAAATGGAGCTGGTTCTTAGAACCTCATTCCTACTTTTAATCTAATTAAAAGTTATTTAGTTTTATTCAAAACACTTAGCATACCTCTTCAGGTGACCTCTTGCGAGTAGTATGTCTCATCTTCAACTGCGTGTGGATATTTCCTAATCGGCGTCTGTAATCACAAAAAATATAAATAAATAATTAAGCAGTAGATCCTAGTGAGAACAAGTTGTTTAATAATGTAAACGGTAATGGTACACAGTTGAGACAATGGCTCGCTTTGCTTCTCGTGTGCACGTTTCAAAAACCTTATAACAATTGGCGCATTTTGTTGGCTGTTTTGTGTTTTTCTCTGGGGAAAAAAGCTTTCCTTACCCTAAAAAATGACTCATTTCCGCGCGCGCCTACTCTAAAACTATGTTCATGATAAACGGTGAAATGGTGATGGTACACAGTTGAGACGATGACTCGCTTTGCTTCTCCTGTGCACGTTTCAAAAGCCTTAATGACAATCGGCCATTTGTTTTTTTGTCTGCCATCTTGAATTTTTGCAAATTTGATCCGATTATCAGGTGATTAAAAAAGTGTAAATCATAGTATTCTTGAATCAGGAATGTTAATATCTGAGTTAACCTAATTTTTGATTGAAACAAATGTGTGCCAAGTGAGGTGCACAGACCAGCAATAAGATATAAATTGACACCGAATCGAGTTAGTTCTCAGAACCTCATTCCGATTTTTAATCTAATTAAAAGTTATTTAGTTTGCTTCAGACACTTAGCATACCTTTATAAGTGACCTCTTGCGTGTTGATATTTCCTAATCGGCGTCTGTAATCACAAAAAAATATAAATAACAAAGCTGCCATTTACAGATGCTAGTGAGAATAAATTGTTTAATTATGTAGAAAACTTAAGTTAAAATAGGCATCTAATTTGACGTTAAATTTAATTAACGACGTGCTGAACATTACAACTAGAGACCTAGCTGATCCACCTTTCAACTTATTTGCTCGCCTCTTATCACATTTTATAAAATACACCTGGTATACACATATATTGCACAAGTTTAGGCTTTGTTCACTTCCTCCTTTTGTTGGAGACCAGGTTATACTGCCAGGTAAAGAAACCTTTTCCAAACGCACTGCCTGTTAGAGCATGTATTCTGTCTCCACACCGAGTTCGAACCCACAACACAAATTGATCCCAATCGAGTTGGGCCATAATTGGAACCGACCTGAACTATGATTTCTAATCAGAATTTCGCCATATTACGTGATCCAAGCAGATATGCATTTGAAAAAGGGCTGGTTACCTGGAAGTACAGCTGCATCCTTCACGGTATGCAAAAGTGTAAAAACTGTCATTTGTGCGACATAGATGTACACCTTGCATTTTAGGCAATTAATGACTTGATTAAAACAAATGCATTTCAGATAGATACTATGGTCCAAGAGCAAGTTCCAATTGCTTAAAGCACGAACAAAATGTCCACAGCGTCAAAGTTCAATTCTGAAACAGAGATACCTTTGTCTAAACAACTACACGTCAGTAATCCTCATGCAGATCACTATACCTAAACCGTCGTGCAGACTGGATTGGCAGATTATCTACTCCAGAATTAAATTTGACTATATCTGCCGCCAAGACTGTCTGCAGATTTCCCATCCGAAATGGCGTTCTGTCCAAGTCGAATTCGCCCTCATTGACACAGCACAGTGCTATTTTAATTGTGAATTCTAAGTTTATTTTAATCCTACTTTTAATTTGAAGCTGATTTTACTTTAAAGTAATTTAATTGTAATTTTAATTGAAGTGTTGTGTCAATGTATGAAATCTAATTTTAAAACTAAAAGTAATTTTGTTTTAATTTATTTTTAAAATAAATTACTTTAATACCAATTGGAACAATAGTATAATGAAAAAGTTCCTCTTGGATGTCTACAGCAACCCTTCTCAGTGCCAACTCCACTGGCATCTCACTCTCTCTGCATTGATGATCTGTACAGTTGATTTGATACAGGATGCTTCCAATCTTATTCCACGTTGACCAATACTTTCCAATTAGACTTTAATGGTGGATTGCAATAGCAATCCGTTTCCGGGGCCAAGTCTGCCTGTTTGCGTTTGTGGAGTGATGTATTTTCAGACCTAACCTGTGAGGCAACCGACATAGTGCTCATACTTTGCCTGCTAGAAAACTTACTTTTCCCGATTACTACTATATATATATATAAATATATATAGTATGCGTATTGGACTGTGAAGTATTTTATCTTATTCGCATCACAAAATGTCTAATATACACACTATATACCTGTTTCACACAAATTGAAGCACTATTTGCTATTGGTTATTGAAAAGTAGTCCCGCATTGCCAAATAATGAAACTTATATAGACTAAGCATCTATTTGGCCGTGCAACTGCACCACATCTACATTATTAATCAGCAGATAAACCAAAGCCTGTAGCTTATGTACCCAACTCGACAGGCTCCAACCCAAATGATGATTATAATCCAGATTGGTGTTGATGACGACCTAAACACTGAGCCTGGTATAATTCTCATAATCTGACCACACAGACTTCACAACAGCTAATAGCAAGAACGCTTGTATTCGTAAAAACAGTGTACATTGCTTTATAGACATTATGCAATTTGAATTAAATAAATTATTTCAAGCCAAATACTATAACCTTTAAAAGGAAGTCCAAATCTGGCAAGAACAAGCACGTCAGTTCCTGTAAGGCCATTTCTAAAATTATATCATTCCATCACATAAACAGACAAGACTAGCAATCCGAATTCAAATTAGTATCACAATCCACCATGCAATCTATGTTGGCAGATTAGTCGACTAAGTTTTAGATTGAAATAACTCTGTGCCAAGTCAGCTGTACAGATTAGCAATAAGATCGAAATTAACACCAAATGGAGCTGGTTCTTAGAACCTCATTCCTACTTTTAATCTAATTAAAAGTTATTTAGTTTTATTCAAAACACTTAGCATACCTCTTCAGGTGACCTCTTGCGAGTAGTATGTCTCATCTTCAACTGCGTGTGGATATTTCCTAATCGGCGTCTGTAATCACAAAAAATATAAATAAATAATAAAGCAGTAGATCCTAGTGAGAACAAGTTGTTTAATAATGTAAACGGTAATGGTACACAGTTGAGACAATGGCTCGCTTTGCTTCTCGTGTGCACGTTTGAAAAACCTTATAACAATTGGCGCATTTTGTTGGCTGTTTTGTGTTTTTCTCTGGGGAAAAAAGCTTTCCTTACCCTAAAAAATGACTCATTTCCGCGCGCGCCTACTCTAAAACTATGTTCATGATAAACGGTGAAATGGTGATGGTACACAGTTGAGACGATGACTCGCTTTGCTTCTCCTGTGCACGTTTCAAAAGCCTTAATGACAATCGGCCATTTGTTTTTTTGTCTGCCATCTTGAATTTTTGCAAATTTGATCCGATTATCAGGTGATTAAAAAAGTGTAAATCATAGTATTCTTGAATCAGGAATGTTAATATCTGAGTTAACCTAATTTTTGATTGAAACAAATGTGTGCCAAGTGAGGTGCACAGACCAGCAATAAGATAAAAATTGACACCGAATCGAGTTAGTTCTCAGAACCTCATTCCGATTTTTAATCTAATTAAAAGTTATTTAGTTTGCTTCAGACACTTAGCATACCTTTATAAGTGACCTCTTGCGTGTTGATATTTCCTAATCGGCGTCTGTAATCACAAAAAAATATAAATAACAAAGCTGCCATTTACAGATGCTAGTGAGAATAAATTGTTTAATTATGTAGAAAACTTAAGTTAAAATAGGCATCTAATTTGACGTTAAATTTAATTAACGACGTGCTGAACATTACAACTAGAGACCTAGCTGATCCACCTTTCAACTTATTTGCTCGCCTCTTATCACATTTTATAAAATACACCTGGTATACACATATATTGCACAAGTTTAGGCTTTGTTCACTTCCTCCTTTTGTTGGAGACCAGGTTATACTGCCAGGTAAAGAAACCTTTTCCAAACGCACTGCCTGTTAGAGCATGTATTCTGTCTCCACACCGAGTTCGAACCCACAACACAAATTGATCCCAATCGAGTTGGGCCATAATTGGAACCGACCTGAACTATGATTTCTAATCAGAATTTCGCCATATTACGTGATCCAAGCAGATATGCATTTGAAAAAGGGCTGGTTACCTGGAAGTACAGCTGCATCCTTCACGGTATGCAAAAGTGTAAAAACTGTCATTTGTGCGACATAGATGTACACCTTGCATTTTAGGCAATTAATGACTTGATTAAAACAAATGCATTTCAGATAGATACTATGGTCCAAGAGCAAGTTCCAATTGCTTAAAGCACGAACAAAATGTCCACAGCGTCAAAGTTCAATTCTGAAACAGAGATACCTTTGTCTAAACAACTACACGTCAGTAATCCTCATGCAGATCACTATACCTAAACCGTCGTGCAGACTGGATTGGCAGATTATCTACTCCAGAATTAAATTTGACTATATCTGCCGCCAAGACTGTCTGCAGATTTCCCATCCGAAATGGCGTTCTGTCCAAGTCGAATTCGCCCTCATTGACACAGCACAGTGCTATTTTAATTGTGAATTCTAAGTTTATTTTAATCCTACTTTTAATTTGAAGCTGATTTTACTTTAAAGTAATTTAATTGTAATTTTAATTGAAGTGTTGTGTCAATGTATGAAATCTAATTTTAAAACTAAAAGTAATTTTGTTTTAATTTATTTTTAAAATAAATTACTTTAATACCAATTGGAATAATAGTATAATGAAAAAGTTCCTCTTGGATGTCTACAGCAACCCTTCTCAGTGCCAACTCCACTGGCATCTCACTCTCTCTGCATTGATGATCTGTACAGTTGATTTGATACAGGATGCTTCCAATCTTATTCCACGTTGACCAATACTTTCCAATTAGACTTTAATGGTGGATTGCAATAGCAATCCGTTTCCGGGGCCAAGTCTGCCTGTTTGCGTTTGTGGAGTGATGTATTTTCAGACCTAACCTGTGAGGCAACCGACATAGTGCTCATACTTTGCCTGCTAGAAAACTTACTTTTCCCGATTACTACTATATATATATATAAATATATATAGTATGCGTATTGGACTATGAAGTATTTTATCTTATTCGCATCACAAAATGTCTAATATACACACTATATACCTGTTTCACACAAATTGAAGCACTATTTGCTATTGGTTATTGAAAAGTAGTCCCGCATTGCCAAATAATGAAACTTATATAGACTAAGCATCTATTTGGCCGTGCAACTGCACCACATCTACATTATTAATCAGCAGATAAATCAAAGCCTGTAGCTTATGTACCCAACTCGACAGGCTCCAACCCAAATGATGATTATAATCCAGATTGGTGTTGATGACGACCTGAACACTGAGCCTGGTATAATTCTCATAATCTGACCACACAGACTTCACAACAGCTAATAGCAAGAACGCTTGTATTCGTAAAAACAGTGTACATTGCTTTATAGACATTATGCAATTTGAATTAAATAAATTATTTCAAGCCAAATACTATAACCTTTAAAAGGAAGTCCAAATCTGGCAAGAACAAGCACGTCAGTTCCTGTAAGGCCATTTCTAAAATTATATCATTCCATCACATAAACAGACAAGACTAGCAATCCGAATTCAAATTAGTATCACAATCCACCATGCAATCTATGTTGGCAGATTAGTCGACTAAGTTTTAGATTGAAATAACTCTGTGCCAAGTCAGCTGTACAGATTAGCAATAAGATCGAAATTAACACCAAATGGAGCTGGTTCTTAGAACCTCATTCCTACTTTTAATCTAATTAAAAGTTATTTAGTTTTATTCAAAACACTTAGCATACCTCTTCAGGTGACCTCTTGCGAGTAGTATGTCTCATCTTCAACTGCGTGTGGATATTTCCTAATCGGCGTCTGTAATCACAAAAAATATAAATAAATAATTAAGCAGTAGATCCTAGTGAGAACAAGTTGTTTAATAATGTAAACGGTAATGGTACACAGTTGAGACAATGGCTCGCTTTGCTTCTCGTGTGCACGTTTCAAAAACCTTATAACAATTGGCGCATTTTGTTGGCTGTTTTGTGTTTTTCTCTGGGGAAAAAAGCTTTCCTTACCCTAAAAAATGACTCATTTCCGCGCGCGCCTACTCTAAAACTATGTTCATGATAAACGGTGAAATGGTGATGGTACACAGTTGAGACGATGACTCGCTTTGCTTCTCCTGTGCACGTTTCAAAAGCCTTAATGACAATCGGCCATTTGTTTTTTTGTCTGCCATCTTGAATTTTTGCAAATTTGATCCGATTATCAGGTGATTAAAAAAGTGTAAATCATAGTATTCTTGAATCAGGAATGTTAATATCTGAGTTAACCTAATTTTTGATTGAAACAAATGTGTGCCAAGTGAGGTGCACAGACCAGCAATAAGATAAAAATTGACACCGAATCGAGTTAGTTCTCAGAACCTCATTCCGATTTTTAATCTAATTAAAAGTTATTTAGTTTGCTTCAGACACTTAGCATACCTTTATAAGTGACCTCTTGCGTGTTGATATTTCCTAATCGGCGTCTGTAATCACAAAAAAATATAAATAACAAAGCTGCCATTTACAGATGCTAGTGAGAATAAATTGTTTAATTATGTAGAAAACTTAAGTTAAAATAGTCATCTAATTTGACGTTAAATTTAATTAACGACGTGCTGAACATTACAACTAGAGACCTAGCTGATCCACCTTTCAACTTATTTGCTCGCCTCTTATCACATTTTATAAAATACACCTGGTATACACATATATTGCACAAGTTTAGGCTTTGTTCACTTCCTCCTTTTGTTGGAGACCAGGTTATACTGCCAGGTAAAGAAACCTTTTCCAAACGCACTGCCTGTTAGAGCATGTATTCTGTCTCCACACCGAGTTCGAACCCACAACACAAATTGATCCCAATCGAGTTGGGCCATAATTGGAACCGACCTGAACTATGATTTCTAATCAGAATTTCGCCATATTACGTGATCCAAGCAGATATGCATTTGAAAAAGGGCTGGTTACCTGGAAGTACAGCTGCATCCTTCACGGTATGCAAAAGTGTAAAAACTGTCATTTGTGCGACATAGATGTACACCTTGCATTTTAGGCAATTAATGACTTGATTAAAACAAATGCATTTCAGATAGATACTATGGTCCAAGAGCAAGTTCCAATTGCTTAAAGCACGAACAAAATGTCCACAGCGTCAAAGTTCAATTCTGAAACAGAGATACCTTTGTCTAAACAACTACACGTCAGTAATCCTCATGCAGATCACTATACCTAAACCGTCGTGCAGACTGGATTGGCAGATTATCTACTCCAGAATTAAATTTGACTATATCTGCCGCCAAGACTGTCTGCAGATTTCCCATCCGAAATGGCGTTCTGTCCAAGTCGAATTCGCCCTCATTGACACAGCACAGTGCTATTTTAATTGTGAATTCTAAGTTTATTTTAATCCTACTTTTAATTTGAAGCTGATTTTACTTTAAAGTAATTTAATTGTAATTTTAATTGAAGTGTTGTGTCAATGTATGAAATCTAATTTTAAAACTAAAAGTAATTTTGTTTTAATTTATTTTTAAAATAAATTACTTTAATACCAATTGGAACAATAGTATAATGAAAAAGTTCCTCTTGGATGTCTACAGCAACCCTTCTCAGTGCCAACTCCACTGGCATCTCACTCTCTCTGCATTGATGATCTGTACAGTTGATTTGATACAGGATGCTTCCAATCTTATTCCACGTTGACCAATACTTTCCAATTAGACTTTAATGGTGGATTGCAATAGCAATCCGTTTCCGGGGCCAAGTCTGCCTGTTTGCGTTTGTGGAGTGATGTATTTTCAGACCTAACCTGTGAGGCAACCGACATAGTGCTCATACTTTGCCTGCTAGAAAACTTACTTTTCCCGATTACTACTATATATATATATAAATATATATAGTATGCGTATTGGACTGTGAAGTATTTTATCTTATTCGCATCACAAAATGTCTAATATACACACTATATACCTGTTTCACACAAATTGAAGCACTATTTGCTATTGGTTATTGAAAAGTAGTCCCGCATTGCCAAATAATGAAACTTATATAGACTAAGCATCTATTTGGCCGTGCAACTGCACCACATCTACATTATTAATCAGCAGATAAATCAAAGCCTGTAGCTTATGTACCCAACTCGACAGGCTCCAACCCAAATGATGATTATAATCCAGATTGGTGTTGATGACGACCTGAACACTGAGCCTGGTATAATTCTCATAATCTGACCACACAGACTTCACAACAGCTAATAGCAAGAACGCTTGTATTCGTAAAAACAGTGTACATTGCTTTATAGACATTATGCAATTTGAATTAAATAAATTATTTCAAGCCAAATACTATAACCTTTAAAAGGAAGTCCAAATCTGGCAAGAACAAGCACGTCAGTTCCTGTAAGGCCATTTCTAAAATTATATCATTCCATCACATAAACAGACAAGACTAGCAATCCGAATTCAAATTAGTATCACAATCCACCATGCAATCTATGTTGGCAGATTAGTCGACTAAGTTTTAGATTGAAATAACTCTGTGCCAAGTCAGCTGTACAGATTAGCAATAAGATCGAAATTAACACCAAATGGAGCTGGTTCTTAGAACCTCATTCCTACTTTTAATCTAATTAAAAGTTATTTAGTTTTATTCAAAACACTTAGCATACCTCTTCAGGTGACCTCTTGCGAGTAGTATGTCTCATCTTCAACTGCGTGTGGATATTTCCTAATCGGCGTCTGTAATCACAAAAAATATAAATAAATAATAAAGCAGTAGATCCTAGTGAGAACAAGTTGTTTAATAATGTAAACGGTAATGGTACACAGTTGAGACAATGGCTCGCTTTGCTTCTCGTGTGCACGTTTCAAAAACCTTATAACAATTGGCGCATTTTGTTGGCTGTTTTGTGTTTTTCTCTGGGGAAAAAAGCTTTCCTTACCCTAAAAAATGACTCATTTCCGCGCGCGCCTACTCTAAAACTATGTTCATGATAAACGGTGAAATGGTGATGGTACACAGTTGAGACGATGACTCGCTTTGCTTCTCCTGTGCACGTTTCAAAAGCCTTAATGACAATCGGCCATTTGTTTTTTTGTCTGCCATCTTGAATTTTTGCAAATTTGATCCGATTATCAGGTGATTAAAAAAGTGTAAATCATAGTATTCTTGAATCAGGAATGTTAATATCTGAGTTAACCTAATTTTTGATTGAAACAAATGTGTGCCAAGTGAGGTGCACAGACCAGCAATAAGATAAAAATTGACACCGAATCGAGTTAGTTCTCAGAACCTCATTCCGATTTTTAATCTAATTAAAAGTTATTTAGTTTGCTTCAGACACTTAGCATACCTTTATAAGTGACCTCTTGCGTGTTGATATTTCCTAATCGGCGTCTGTAATCACAAAAAAATATAAATAACAAAGCTGCCATTTACAGATGCTAGTGAGAATAAATTGTTTAATTATGTAGAAAACTTAAGTTAAAATAGGCATCTAATTTGACGTTAAATTTAATTAACGACGTGCTGAACATTACAACTAGAGACCTAGCTGATCCACCTTTCAACTTATTTGCTCGCCTCTTATCACATTTTATAAAATACACCTGGTATACACATATATTGCACAAGTTTAGGCTTTGTTCACTTCCTCCTTTTGTTGGAGACCAGGTTATACTGCCAGGTAAAGAAACCTTTTCCAAACGCACTGCCTGTTAGAGCATGTATTCTGTCTCCACACCGAGTTCGAACCCACAACACAAATTGATCCCAATCGAGTTGGGCCATAATTGGAACCGACCTGAACTATGATTTCTAATCAGAATTTCGCCATATTACGTGATCCAAGCAGATATGCATTTGAAAAAGGGCTGGTTACCTGGAAGTACAGCTGCATCCTTCACGGTATGCAAAAGTGTAAAAACTGTCATTTGTGCGACATAGATGTACACCTTGCATTTTAGGCAATTAATGACTTGATTAAAACAAATGCATTTCAGATAGATACTATGGTCCAAGAGCAAGTTCCAATTGCTTAAAGCACGAACAAAATGTCCACAGCGTCAAAGTTCAATTCTGAAACAGAGATACCTTTGTCTAAACAACTACACGTCAGTAATCCTCATGCAGATCACTATACCTAAACCGTCGTGCAGACTGGATTGGCAGATTATCTACTCCAGAATTAAATTTGACTATATCTGCCGCCAAGACTGTCTGCAGATTTCCCATCCGAAATGGCGTTCTGTCCAAGTCGAATTCGCCCTCATTGACACAGCACAGTGCTATTTTAATTGTGAATTCTAAGTTTATTTTAATCCTACTTTTAATTTGAAGCTGATTTTACTTTAAAGTAATTTAATTGTAATTTTAATTGAAGTGTTGTGTCAATGTATGAAATCTAATTTTAAAACTAAAAGTAATTTTGTTTTAATTTATTTTTAAAATAAATTACTTTAATACCAATTGGAACAATAGTATAATGAAAAAGTTCCTCTTGGATGTCTACAGCAACCCTTCTCAGTGCCAACTCCACTGGCATCTCACTCTCTCTGCATTGATGATCTGTACAGTTGATTTGATACAGGATGCTTCCAATCTTATTCCACGTTGACCAATACTTTCCAATTAGACTTTAATGGTGGATTGCAATAGCAATCCGTTTCCGGGGCCAAGTCTGCCTGTTTGCGTTTGTGGAGTGATGTATTTTCAGACCTAACCTGTGAGGCAACCGACATAGTGCTCATACTTTGCCTGCTAGAAAACTTACTTTTCCCGATTACTACTATATATATATATAAATATATATAGTATGCGTATTGGACTGTGAAGTATTTTATCTTATTCGCATCACAAAATGTCTAATATACACACTATATACCTGTTTCACACAAATTGAAGCACTATTTGCTATTGGTTATTGAAAAGTAGTCCCGCATTGCCAAATAATGAAACTTATATAGACTAAGCATCTATTTGGCCGTGCAACTGCACCACATCTACATTATTAATCAGCAGATAAATCAAAGCCTGTAGCTTATGTACCCAACTCGACAGGCTCCAACCCAAATGATGATTATAATCCAGATTGGTGTTGATGACGACCTAAACAATGAGCCTGGTATAATTCTCATAATCTGACCACACAGACTTCACAACAGCTAATAGCAAGAACGCTTGTATTCGTAAAAACAGTGTACATTGCTTTATAGACATTATGCAATTTGAATTAAATAAATTATTTCAAGCCAAATACTATAACCTTTAAAAGGAAGTCCAAATCTGGCAAGAACAAGCACGTCAGTTCCTGTAAGGCCATTTCTAAAATTATATCATTCCATCACATAAACAGACAAGACTAGCAATCCGAATTCAAATTAGTATCACAATCCACCATGCAATCTATGTTGGCAGATTAGTCGACTAAGTTTTAGATTGAAATAACTCTGTGCCAAGTCAGCTGTACAGATTAGCAATAAGATCGAAATTAACACCAAATGGAGCTGGTTCTTAGAACCTCATTCCTACTTTTAATCTAATTAAAAGTTATTTAGTTTTATTCAAAACACTTAGCATACCTCTTCAGGTGACCTCTTGCGAGTAGTATGTCTCATCTTCAACTGCGTGTGGATATTTCCTAATCGGCGTCTGTAATCACAAAAAATATAAATAAATAATAAAGCAGTAGATCCTAGTGAGAACAAGTTGTTTAATAATGTAAACGGTAATGGTACACAGTTGAGACAATGGCTCGCTTTGCTTCTCGTGTGCACGTTTGAAAAACCTTATAACAATTGGCGCATTTTGTTGGCTGTTTTGTGTTTTTCTCTGGGGAAAAAAGCTTTCCTTACCCTAAAAAATGACTCATTTCCGCGCGCGCCTACTCTAAAACTATGTTCATGATAAACGGTGAAATGGTGATGGTACACAGTTGAGACGATGACTCGCTTTGCTTCTCCTGTGCACGTTTCAAAAGCCTTAATGACAATCGGCCATTTGTTTTTTTGTCTGCCATCTTGAATTTTTGCAAATTTGATCCGATTATCAGGTGATTAAAAAAGTGTAAATCATAGTATTCTTGAATCAGGAATGTTAATATCTGAGTTAACCTAATTTTTGATTGAAACAAATGTGTGCCAAGTGAGGTGCACAGACCAGCAATAAGATCAAAATTGACACCGAATCGAGTTAGTTCTCAGAACCTCATTCCGATTTTTAATCTAATTAAAAGTTATTTAGTTTGCTTCAGACACTTAGCATACCTTTATAAGTGACCTCTTGCGTGTTGATATTTCCTAATCGGCGTCTGTAATCACAAAAAAATATAAATAACAAAGCTGCCATTTACAGATGCTAGTGAGAATAAATTGTTTAATTATGTAGAAAACTTAAGTTAAAATAGGCATCTAATTTGACGTTAAATTTAATTAACGACGTGCTGAACATTACAACTAGAGACCTAGCTGATCCACCTTTCAACTTATTTGCTCGCCTCTTATCACATTTTATAAAATACACCTGGTATACACATATATTGCACAAGTTTAGGCTTTGTTCACTTCCTCCTTTTGTTGGAGACCAGGTTATACTGCCAGGTAAAGAAACCTTTTCCAAACGCACTGCCTGTTAGAGCATGTATTCTGTCTCCACACCGAGTTCGAACCCACAACACAAATTGATCCCAATCGAGTTGGGCCATAATTGGAACCGACCTGAACTATGATTTCTAATCAGAATTTCGCCATATTACGTGATCCAAGCAGATATGCATTTGAAAAAGGGCTGGTTACCTGGAAGTACAGCTGCATCCTTCACGGTATGCAAAAGTGTAAAAACTGTCATTTGTGCGACATAGATGTACACCTTGCATTTTAGGCAATTAATGACTTGATTAAAACAAATGCATTTCAGATAGATACTATGGTCCAAGAGCAAGTTCCAATTGCTTAAAGCACGAACAAAATGTCCACAGCGTCAAAGTTCAATTCTGAAACAGAGATACCTTTGTCTAAACAACTACACGTCAGTAATCCTCATGCAGATCACTATACCTAAACCGTCGTGCAGACTGGATTGGCAGATTATCTACTCCAGAATTAAATTTGACTATATCTGCCGCCAAGACTGTCTGCAGATTTCCCATCCGAAATGGCGTTCTGTCCAAGTCGAATTCGCCCTCATTGACACAGCACAGTGCTATTTTAATTGTGAATTCTAAGTTTATTTTAATCCTACTTTTAATTTGAAGCTGATTTTACTTTAAAGTAATTTAATTGTAATTTTAATTGAAGTGTTGTGTCAATGTATGAAATCTAATTTTAAAACTAAGAGTAATTTTGTTTTAATTTATTTTTAAAATAAATTACTTTAATACCAATTGGAACAATAGTATAATGAAAAAGTTCCTCTTGGATGTCTACAGCAACCCTTCTCAGTGCCAACTCCACTGGCATCTCACTCTCTCTGCATTGATGATCTGTACAGTTGATTTGATACAGGATGCTTCCAATCTTATTCCACGTTGACCAATACTTTTCAATTAGACTTTAATGGTGGATTGCAATAGCAATCCGTTTCCGGGGCCAAGTCTGCCTGTTTGCGTTTGTGGAGTGATGTATTTTCAGACCTAACCTGTGAGGCAACCGACATAGTGCTCATACTTTGCCTGCTAGAAAACTTACTTTTCCCGATTACTACTATATATATATATAAATATATATAGTATGCGTATTGGACTGTGAAGTATTTTATCTTATTCGCATCACAAAATGTCTAATATACACACTATATACCTGTTTCACACAAATTGAAGCACTATTTGCTATTGGTTATTGAAAAGTAGTCCCGCATTGCCAAATAATGAAACTTATATAGACTAAGCATCTATTTGGCCGTGCAACTGCACCACATCTACATTATTAATCAGCAGATAAATCAAAGCCTGTAGCTTATGTACCCAACTCGACAGGCTCCAACCCAAATGATGATTATAATCCAGATTGGTGTTGATGACGACCTAAACACTGAGCCTGGTATAATTCTCATAATCTGACCACACAGACTTCACAACAGCTAATAGCAAGAACGCTTGTATTCGTAAAAACAGTGTACATTGCTTTATAGACATTATGCAATTTGAATTAAATAAATTATTTCAAGCCAAATACTATAACCTTTAAAAGGAAGTCCAAATCTGGCAAGAACAAGCACGTCAGTTCCTGTAAGGCCATTTCTAAAATTATATCATTCCATCACATAATCAGACAAGACTAGCAATCCGAATTCAAATTAGTATCACAATCCACCATGCAATCTATGTTGGCAGATTAGTCGACTAAGTTTTAGATTGAAATAACTCTGTGCCAAGTCAGCTGTACAGATTAGCAATAAGATCGAAATTAACACCAAATGGAGCTGGTTCTTAGAACCTCATTCCTACTTTTAATCTAATTAAAAGTTATTTAGTTTTATTCAAAACACTTAGCATACCTCTTCAGGTGACCTCTTGCGAGTAGTATGTCTCATCTTCAACTGCGTGTGGATATTTCCTAATCGGCGTCTGTAATCACAAAAAATATAAATAAATAATAAAGCAGTAGATCCTAGTGAGAACAAGTTGTTTAATAATGTAAACGGTAATGGTACACAGTTGAGACAATGGCTCGCTTTGCTTCTCGTGTGCACGTTTCGAAAACCTTATAACAATTGGCGCATTTTGTTGGCTGTTTTGTGTTTTTCTCTGGGGAAAAAAGCTTTCCTTACCCTAAAAAATGACTCATTTCCGCGCGCGCCTACTCTAAAACTATGTTCATGATAAACGGTGAAATGGTGATGGTACACAGTTGAGACGATGACTCGCTTTGCTTCTCCTGTGCACGTTTCAAAAGCCTTAATGACAATCGGCCATTTGTTTTTTTGTCTGCCATCTTGAATTTTTGCAAATTTGATCCGATTATCCGGTGATTAAAAAAGTGTAAATCATAGTATTCTTGAATCAGGAATGTTGATATCCGAGTTAACCTAATTTTTGATTGAAACAAATGTGTGCCAAGTGAGGTGCACAGACCAGCAATAAGATAAAAATTGACACCGAATCGAGATAGTTCTCAGAACCTCATTCCGATTTTTAATCTAATTAAAAGTTATTTAGTTTGCTTCAGACACTTAGCATACCTTTATAAGTGACCTCTTGCGTGTTGATATTTCCTAATCGGCGTCTGTAATCACAAAAAAATATAAATAACAAAGCTGCCATTTACAGATGCTAGTGAGAATAAATTGTTTAATTATGTAGAAAACTTAAGTTAAAATAGGCATCTAATTTGACGTTAAATTTAATTAACGACGTGCTGAACATTACAACTAGAGACCTAGCTGATCCACCTTTCAACTTATTTGCTCGCCTCTTATCACATTTTATAAAATACACCTGGTATACACATATATTGCACAAGTTTAGGCTTTGTTCACTTCCTCCTTTTGTTGGAGACCAGGTTATACTGCCAGGTAAAGAAACCTTTTCCAAACGCACTGCCTGTTAGAGCATGTATTCTGTCTCCACACCGAGTTCGAACCCACAACACAAATTGATCCCATTCGAGTTGGGCCATAATTGGAACCGACCTGAACTATGATTTCTAATCAGAATTTCGCCATATTACGTGATCCAAGCAGATATGCATTTGAAAAAGGGCTGGTTACCTGGAAGTACAGCTGCATCCTTCACGGTATGCAAAAGTGTAAAAACTGTCATTTGTGCGACATAGATGTACACCTTGCATTTTAGGCAATTAATGACTTGATTAAAACAAATGCATTTCAGATAGATACTATGGTCCAAGAGCAAGTTCCAATTGCTTAAAGCACGAACAAAATGTCCACAGCGTCAAAGTTCAATTCTGAAACAGAGATACCTTTGTCTAAACAACTACACGTCAGTAATCCTCATGCAGATCACTATACCTAAACCGTCGTGCAGACTGGATTGGCAGATTATCTACTCCAGAATTAAATTTGACTATATCTGCCGCCAAGACTGTCTGCAGATTTCCCATCCGAAATGGCGTTCTGTCCAAGTCGAATTCGCCCTCATTGACACAGCACAGTGCTATTTTAATTGTGAATTCTAAGTTTATTTTAATCCTACTTTTAATTTGAAGCTGATTTTACTTTAAAGTAATTTAATTGTAATTTTAATTGAAGTGTTGTGTCAATGTATGAAATCTAATTTTAAAACTAAAAGTAATTTTGTTTTAATTTATTTTTAAAATAAATTACTTTAATACCAATTGGAACAATAGTATAATGAAAAAGTTCCTCTTGGATGTCTACAGCAACCCTTCTCAGTGCCAACTCCACTGGCATCTCACTCTCTCTGCATTGATGATCTGTACAGTTGATTTGATACAGGATGCTTCCAATCTTATTCCACGTTGACCAATACTTTCCAATTAGACTTTAATGGTGGATTGCAATAGCAATCCGTTTCCGGGGCCAAGTCTGCCTGTTTGCGTTTGTGGAGTGATGTATTTTCAGACCTAACCTGTGAGGCAACCGACATAGTGCTCATACTTTGCCTGCTAGAAAACTTACTTTTCCCGATTACTACTATATATATATATAAATATATATAGTATGCGTATTGGACTGTGAAGTATTTTATCTTATTCGCATCACAAAATGTCTAATATACACACTATATACCTGTTTCACACAAATTGAAGCACTATTTGCTATTGGTTATTGAAAAGTAGTCCCGCATTGCCAAATAATGAAACTTATATAGACTAAGCATCTATTTGGCCGTGCAACTGCACCACATCTACATTATTAATCAGCAGATAAATCAAAGCCTGTAGCTTATGTACCCAACTCGACAGGCTCCAACCCAAATGATGATTATAATCCAGATTGGTGTTGATGACGACCTAAACACTGAGCCTGGTATAATTCTCATAATCTGACCACACAGACTTCACAACAGCTAATAGCAAGAACGCTTGTATTCGTAAAAACAGTGTACATTGCTTTATAGACATTATGCAATTTGAATTAAATAAATTATTTCAAGCCAAATACTATAACCTTTAAAAGGAAGTCCAAATCTGGCAAGAACAAGCACGTCAGTTCCTGTAAGGCCATTTCTAAAATTATATCATTCCATCACATAAACAGACAAGACTAGCAATCCGAATTCAAATTAGTATCACAATCCACCATGCAATCTATGTTGGCAGATTAGTCGACTAAGTTTTAGATTGAAATAACTCTGTGCCAAGTCAGCTGTACAGATTAGCAATAAGATCGAAATTAACACCAAATGGAGCTGGTTCTTAGAACCTCATTCCTACTTTTAATCTAATTAAAAGTTATTTAGTTTTATTCAAAACACTTAGCATACCTCTTCAGGTGACCTCTTGCGAGTAGTATGTCTCATCATCAACTGCGTGTGGATATTTCCTAATCGGCGTCTGTAATCACAAAAAATATAAATAAATAATAAAGCAGTAGATCCTAGTGAGAACAAGTTGTTTAATAATGTAAACGGTAATGGTACACAGTTGAGACAATGGCTCGCTTTGCTTCTCGTGTGCACGTTTCAAAAACCTTATAACAATTGGCGAATTTTGTTGGCTGTTTTGTGTTTTTCTCTGGGGAAAAAAGCTTTCCTTACCCTAAAAAATGACTCATTTCCGCGCGCGCCTACTCTAAAACTATGTTCATGATAAACGGTGAAATGGTGATGGTACACAGTTGAGACGATGACTCGCTTTGCTTCTCCTGTGCACGTTTCAAAAGCCTTAATGACAATCGGCCATTTGTTTTTTTGTCTGCCATCTTGAATTTTTGCAAATTTGATCCGATTATCCGGTGATTAAAAAAGTGTAAATCATAGTATTCTTGAATCAGGAATGTTAATATCCGAGTTAACCTAATTTTTGATTGAAACAAATGTGTGCCAAGTGAGGTGCACAGACCAGCAATAAGATAAAAATTGACACCGAATCGAGTTAGTTCTCAGAACCTCATTCCGATTTTTAATCTAATTGAAAGTTATTTAGTTTGCTTCAGACACTTAGCATACCTTTATAAGTGACCTCTTGCGTGTTGATATTTCCTAATCGGCGTCTGTAATCACAAAAAAATATAAATAACAAAGCTGCCATTTACAGATGCTAGTGAGAATAAATTGTTTAATTATGTAGAAAACTTAAGTTAAAATAGGCATCTAATTTGACGTTAAATTTAATTAACGACGTGCTGAACATTACAACTAGAGACCTAGCTGATCCACCTTTCAACTTATTTGCTCGCCTCTTATCACATTTTATAAAATACACCTGGTATACACATATATTGCACAAGTTTAGGCTTTGTTCACTTCCTCCTTTTGTTGGAGACCAGGTTATACTGCCAGGTAAATAAACCTTTTCCAAACGCACTGCCTGTTAGAGCATGTATTCTGTCTCCACACCGAGTTCGAACCCACAACACAAATTGATCCCAATCGAGTTGGGCCATAATTGGAACCGACCTGAACTATGATTTCTAATCAGAATTTCGCCATATTACGTGATCCAAGCAGATATGCATTTGAAAAAGGGCTGGTTACCTGGAAGTACAGCTGCATCCTTCACGGTATGCAAAAGTGTAAAAACTGTCATTTGTGCGACATAGATGTACACCTTGCATTTTAGGCAATTAATGACTTGATTAAAACAAATGCATTTCAGATAGATACTATGGTCCAAGAGCAAGTTCCAATTGCTTAAAGCACGAACAAAATGTCCACAGCGTCAAAGTTCAATTCTGAAACAGAGATACCTTTGTCTAAACAACTACACGTCAGTAATCCTCATGCAGATCACTATACCTAAACCGTCGTGCAGACTGGATTGGCAGATTATCTACTCCAGAATTAAATTTGACTATATCTGCCGCCAAGACTGTCTGCAGATTTCCCATCCGAAATGGCGTTCTGTCCAAGTCGAATTCGCCCTCATTGACACAGCACAGTGCTATTTTAATTGAGAATTCTAAGTTTATTTTAATCCTACTTTTAATTTGAAGCTGATTTTACTTTAAAGTAATTTAATTGTAATTTTAATTGAAGTGTTGTGTCAATGTATGAAATCTAATTTTAAAACTAAAAGTAATTTTGTTTTAATTTATTTTTAAAATAAATTACTTTAATACCAATTGGAACAATAGTATAATGAAAAAGTTCCTCTTGGATGTCTACAGCAACCCTTCTCAGTGCCAACTCCACTGGCATCTCACTCTCTCTGCATTGATGATCTGTACAGTTGATTTGATACAGGATGCTTCCAATCTTATTCCACGTTGACCAATACTTTCCAATTAGACTTTAATGGTGGATTGCAATAGCAATCCGTTTCCGGGGCCAAGTCTGCCTGTTTGCGTTTGTGGAGTGATGTATTTTCAGACCTAACCTGTGAGGCAACCGACATAGTGCTCATACTTTGCCTGCTAGAAAACTTACTTTTCCCGATTAATACTATATATATATATAAATATATATAGTATGCGTATTGGACTGTGAAGTATTTTATCTTATTCGCATCACAAAATGTCTAATATACACACTATATACCTGTTTCACACAAATTGAAGCACTATTTGTTATTGGTTATTGAAAAGTAGTCCCGCATTGCCAAATAATGAAACTTATATAGACTAAGCATCTATTTGGCCGTGCAACTGCACCACATCTACATTATTAATCAGCAGATAAATCAAAGCCTGTAGCTTATGTACCCAACTCGACAGGCTCCAACCCAAATGATGATTATAATCCAGATTGGTGTTGATGACGACCTAAACACTGAGCCTGGTATAATTCTCATAATCTGACCACACAGACTTCACAACAGCTAATAGCAAGAACGCTTGTATTCGTAAAAACAGTGTACATTGCTTTATAGACATTATGCAATTTGAATTAAATAAATTATTTCAAGCCAAATACTATAACCTTTAAAAGGAAGTCCAAATCTGGCAAGAACAAGCACGTCAGTTCCTGTAAGGCCATTTCTAAAATTATATCATTCCATCACATAAACAGACAAGACTAGCAATCCGAATTCAAATTAGTATCACAATCCACCATGCAATCTATGTTGGCAGATTAGTCGACTAAGTTTTAGATTGAAATAACTCTGTGCCAAGTCAGCTGTACAGATTAGCAATAAGATCGAAATTAACACCAAATGGAGCTGGTTCTTAGAACCTCATTCCTACTTTTAATCTAATTAAAAGTTATTTAGTTTTATTCAAAACACTTAGCATACCTCTTCAGGTGACCTCTTGCGAGTAGTATGTCTCATCATCAACTGCGTGTGGATATTTCCTAATCGGCGTCTGTAATCACAAAAAATATAAATAAATAATAAAGCAGTAGATCCTAGTGAGAACAAGTTGTTTAATAATGTAAACGGTAATGGTACACAGTTGAGACAATGGCTCGCTTTGCTTCTCGTGTGCACGTTTCAAAAACCTTATAACAATTGGCGAATTTTGTTGGCTGTTTTGTGTTTTTCTCTGGGGAAAAAAGCTTTCCTTACCCTAAAAAATGACTCATTTCCGCGCGCGCCTACTCTAAAACTATGTTCATGATAAACGGTGAAATGGTGATGGTACACAGTTGAGACGATGACTCGCTTTGCTTCTCCTGTGCACGTTTCAAAAGCCTTAATGACAATCGGCCATTTGTTTTTTTGTCTGCCATCTTGAATTTTTGCAAATTTGATCCGATTATCCGGTGATTAAAAAAGTGTAAATCATAGTATTCTTGAATCAGGAATGTTAATATCCGAGTTAACCTAATTTTTGATTGAAACAAATGTGTGCCAAGTGAGGTGCACAGACCAGCAATAAGATAAAAATTGACACCGAATCGAGTTAGTTCTCAGAACCTCATTCCGATTTTTAATCTAATTAAAAGTTATTTAGTTTGCTTCAGACACTTAGCATACCTTTATAAGTGACCTCTTGCGTGTTGATATTTCCTAATCGGCGTCTGTAATCACAAAAAAATATAAATAACAAAGCTGCCATTTACAGATGCTAGTGAGAATAAATTGTTTAATTATGTAGAAAACTTAAGTTAAAATAGGCATCTAATTTGACGTTAAATTTAATTAACGACGTGCTGAACATTACAACTAGAGACCTAGCTGATCCACCTTTCAACTTATTTGCTCGCCTCTTATCACATTTTATAAAATACACCTGGTATACACATATATTGCACAAGTTTAGGCTTTGTTCACTTCCTCCTTTTGTTGGAGACCAGGTTATACTGCCAGGTAAATAAACCTTTTCCAAACGCACTGCCTGTTAGAGCATGTATTCTGTCTCCACACCGAGTTCGAACCCACAACACAAATTGATCCCAATCGAGTTGGGCCATAATTGGAACCGACCTGAACTATGATTTCTAATCAGAATTTCGCCATATTACGTGATCCAAGCAGATATGCATTTGAAAAAGGGCTGGTTACCTGGAAGTACAGCTGCATCCTTCACGGTATGCAAAAGTGTAAAAACTGTCATTTGTGCGACATAGATGTACACCTTGCATTTTAGGCAATTAATGACTTGATTAAAACAAATGCATTTCAGATAGATACTATGGTCCAAGAGCAAGTTCCAATTGCTTAAAGCACGAACAAAATGTCCACAGCGTCAAAGTTCAATTCTGAAACAGAGATACCTTTGTCTAAACAACTACACGTCAGTAATCCTCATGCAGATCACTATACCTAAACCGTCGTGCAGACTGGATTGGCAGATTATCTACTCCAGAATTAAATTTGACTATATCTGCCGCCAAGACTGTCTGCAGATTTCCCATCCGAAATGGCGTTCTGTCCAAGTCGAATTCGCCCTCATTGACACAGCACAGTGCTATTTTAATTGAGAATTCTAAGTTTATTTTAATCCTACTTTTAATTTGAAGCTGATTTTACTTTAAAGTAATTTAATTGTAATTTTAATTGAAGTGTTGTGTCAATGTATGAAATCTAATTTTAAAACTAAAAGTAATTTTGTTTTAATTTATTTTTAAAATAAATTACTTTAATACCAATTGGAACAATAGTATAATGAAAAAGTTCCTCTTGGATGTCTACAGCAACCCTTCTCAGTGCCAACTCCACTGGCATCTCACTCTCTCTGCATTGATGATCTGTACAGTTGATTTGATACAGGATGCTTCCAATCTTATTCCACGTTGACCAATACTTTCCAATTAGACTTTAATGGTGGATTGCAATAGCAATCCGTTTCCGGGGCCAAGTCTGCCTGTTTGCGTTTGTGGAGTGATGTATTTTCAGACCTAACCTGTGAGGCAACCGACATAGTGCTCATACTTTGCCTGCTAGAAAACTTACTTTTCCCGATTAATACTATATATATATATAAATATATATAGTATGCGTATTGGACTGTGAAGTATTTTATCTTATTCGCATCACAAAATGTCTAATATACACACTATATACCTGTTTCACACAAATTGAAGCACTATTTGCTATTGGTTATTGAAAAGTAGTCCCGCATTGCCAAATAATGAAACTTATATAGACTAAGCATCTATTTGGCCGTGCAACTGCACCACATCTACATTATTAATCAGCAGATAAATCAAAGCCTGTAGCTTATGTACCCAACTCGACAGGCTCCAACCCAAATGATGATTATAATCCAGATTGGTGTTGATGACGACCTAAACACTGAGCCTGGTATAATTCTCATAATCTGACCACACAGACTTCACAACAGCTAATAGCAAGAACGCTTGTATTCGTAAAAACAGTGTACATTGCTTTATAGACATTATGCAATTTGAATTAAATAAATTATTTCAAGCCAAATACTATAACCTTTAAAAGGAAGTCCAAATCTGGCAAGAACAAGCACGTCAGTTCCTGTAAGGCCATTTCTAAAATTATATCATTCCATCACATAAACAGACAAGACTAGCAATCCGAATTCAAATTAGTATCACAATCCACCATGCAATCTATGTTGGCAGATTAGTCGACTAAGTTTTAGATTGAAATAACTCTGTGCCAAGTCAGCTGTACAGATTAGCAATAAGATCGAAATTAACACCAAATGGAGCTGGTTCTTAGAACCTCATTCCTACTTTTAATCTAATTAAAAGTTATTTAGTTTTATTCAAAACACTTAGCATACCTCTTCAGGTGACCTCTTGCGAGTAGTATGTCTCATCATCAACTGCGTGTGGATATTTCCTAATCGGCGTCTGTAATCACAAAAAATATAAATAAATAATAAAGCAGTAGATCCTAGTGAGAACAAGTTGTTTAATAATGTAAACGGTAATGGTACACAGTTGAGACAATGGCTCGCTTTGCTTCTCGTGTGCACGTTTCAAAAACCTTATAACAATTGGCGCATTTTGTTGGCTGTTTTGTGTTTTTCTCTGGGGAAAAAAGCTTTCCTTACCCTAAAAAATGACTCATTTCCGCGCGCGCCTACTCTAAAACTATGTTCATGATAAACGGTGAAATGGTGATGGTACACAGTTGAGACGATGACTCGCTTTGCTTCTCCTGTGCACGTTTCAAAAGCCTTAATGACAATCGGCCATTTGTTTTTTTGTCTGCCATCTTGAATTTTTGCAAATTTGATCCGATTATCCGGTGATTAAAAAAGTGTAAATCATAGTATTCTTGAATCAGGAATGTTAATATCCGAGTTAACCTAATTTTTGATTGAAACAAATGTGTGCCAAGTGAGGTGCACAGACCAGCAATAAGATAAAAATTGACACCGAATCGAGTTAGTTCTCAGAACCTCATTCCGATTTTTAATCTAATTAAAAGTTATTTAGTTTGCTTCAGACACTTAGCATACCTTTATAAGTGACCTCTTGCGTGTTGATATTTCCTAATCGGCGTCTGTAATCACAAAAAAATATAAATAACAAAGCTGCCATTTACAGATGCTAGTGAGAATAAATTGTTTAATTATGTAGAAAACTTAAGTTAAAATAGGCATCTAATTTGACGTTAAATTTAATTAACGACGTGCTGAACATTACAACTAGAGACCTAGCTGATCCACCTTTCAACTTATTTGCTCGCCTCTTATCACATTTTATAAAATACACCTGGTATACACATATATTGCACAAGTTTAGGCTTTGTTCACTTCCTCCTTTTGTTGGAGACCAGGTTATACTGCCAGGTAAAGAAACCTTTTCCAAACGCACTGCCTGTTAGAGCATGTATTCTGTCTCCACACCGAGTTCGAACCCACAACACAAATTGATCCCATTCGAGTTGGGCCATAATTGGAACCGACCTGAACTATGATTTCTAATCAGAATTTCGCCATATTACGTGATCCAAGCAGATATGCATTTGAAAAAGGGCTGGTTACCTGGAAGTACAGCTGCATCCTTCACGGTATGCAAAAGTGTAAAAACTGTCATTTGTGCGACATAGATGTACACCTTGCATTTTAGGCAATTAATGACTTGATTAAAACAAATGCATTTCAGATAGATACTATGGTCCAAGAGCAAGTTCCAATTGCTTAAAGCACGAACAAAATGTCCACAGCGTCAAAGTTCAATTCTGAAACAGAGATACCTTTGTCTAAACAACTACACGTCAGTAATCCTCATGCAGATCACTATACCTAAACCGTCGTGCAGACTGGATTGGCAGATTATCTACTCCAGAATTAAATTTGACTATATCTGCCGCCAAGACTGTCTGCAGATTTCCCATCCGAAATGGCGTTCTGTCCAAGTCGAATTCGCCCTCATTGACACAGCACAGTGCTATTTTAATTGTGAATTCTAAGTTTATTTTAATCCTACTTTTAATTTGAAGCTGATTTTACTTTAAAGTAATTTAATTGTAATTTTAATTGAAGTGTTGTGTCAATGTATGAAATCTAATTTTAAAACTAAAAGTAATTTTGTTTTAATTTATTTTTAAAATAAATTACTTTAATACCAATTGGAACAATAGTATAATGAAAAAGTTCCTCTTGGATGTCTACAGCAACCCTTCTCAGTGCCAACTCCACTGGCATCTCACTCTCTCTGCATTGATGATCTGTACAGTTGATTTGATACAGGATGCTTCCAATCTTATTCCACGTTGACCAATACTTTCCAATTAGACTTTAATGGTGGATTGCAATAGCAATCCGTTTCCGGGGCCAAGTCTGCCTGTTTGCGTTTGTGGAGTGATGTATTTTCAGACCTAACCTGTGAGGCAACCGACATAGTGCTCATACTTTGCCTGCTAGAAAACTTACTTTTCCCGATTACTACTATATATATATATAAATATATATAGTATGCGTATTGGACTGTGAAGTATTTTATCTTATTCGCATCACAAAATGTCTAATATACACACTATATACCTGTTTCACACAAATTGAAGCACTATTTGCTATTGGTTATTGAAAAGTAGTCCCGCATTGCCAAATAATGAAACTTATATAGACTAAGCATCTATTTGGCCGTGCAACTGCACCACATCTACATTATTAATCAGCAGATAAATCAAAGCCTGTAGCTTATGTACCCAACTCGACAGGCTCCAACCCAAATGATGATTATAATCCAGATTGGTGTTGATGACGACCTAAACACTGAGCCTGGTATAATTCTCATAATCTGACCACACAGACTTCACAACAGCTAATAGCAAGAACGCTTGTATTCGTAAAAACAGTGTACATTGCTTTATAGACATTATGCAATTTGAATTAAATAAATTATTTCAAGCCAAATACTATAACCTTTAAAAGGAAGTCCAAATCTGGCAAGAACAAGCACGTCAGTTCCTGTAAGGCCATTTCTAAAATTATATCATTCCATCACATAAACAGACAAGACTAGCAATCCGAATTCAAATTAGTATCACAATCCACCATGCAATCTATGTTGGCAGATTAGTCGACTAAGTTTTAGATTGAAATAACTCTGTGCCAAGTCAGCTGTACAGATTAGCAATAAGATCGAAATTAACACCAAATGGAGCTGGTTCTTAGAACCTCATTCCTACTTTTAATCTAATTAAAAGTTATTTAGTTTTATTCAAAACACTTAGCATACCTCTTCAGGTGACCTCTTGCGAGTAGTATGTCTCATCATCAACTGCGTGTGGATATTTCCTAATCGGCGTCTGTAATCACAAAAAATATAAATAAATAATAAAGCAGTAGATCCTAGTGAGAACAAGTTGTTTAATAATGTAAACGGTAATGGTACACAGTTGAGACAATGGCTCGCTTTGCTTCTCGTGTGCACGTTTCAAAAACCTTATAACAATTGGCGAATTTTGTTGGCTGTTTTGTGTTTTTCTCTGGGGAAAAAAGCTTTCCTTACCCTAAAAAATGACTCATTTCCGCGCGCGCCTACTCTAAAACTATGTTCATGATAAACGGTGAAATGGTGATGGTACACAGTTGAGACGATGACTCGCTTTGCTTCTCCTGTGCACGTTTCAAAAGCCTTAATGACAATCGGCCATTTGTTTTTTTGTCTGCCATCTTGAATTTTTGCAAATTTGATCCGATTATCCGGTGATTAAAAAAGTGTAAATCATAGTATTCTTGAATCAGGAATGTTAATATCCGAGTTAACCTAATTTTTGATTGAAACAAATGTGTGCCAAGTGAGGTGCACAGACCAGCAATAAGATAAAAATTGACACCGAATCGAGTTAGTTCTCAGAACCTCATTCCGATTTTTAATCTAATTAAAAGTTATTTAGTTTGCTTCAGACACTTAGCATACCTTTATAAGTGACCTCTTGCGTGTTGATATTTCCTAATCGGCGTCTGTAATCACAAAAAAATATAAATAACAAAGCTGCCATTTACAGATGCTAGTGAGAATAAATTGTTTAATTATGTAGAAAACTTAAGTTATAATAGGCATCTAATTTGACGTTAAATTTAATTAACGACGTGCTGAACATTACAACTAGAGACCTAGCTGATCCACCTTTCAACTTATTTGCTCGCCTCTTATCACATTTTATAAAATACACCTGGTATACACATATATTGCACAAGTTTAGGCTTTGTTCACTTCCTCCTTTTGTTGGAGACCAGGTTATACTGCCAGGTAAATAAACCTTTTCCAAACGCACTGCCTGTTAGAGCATGTATTCTGTCTCCACACCGAGTTCGAACCCACAACACAAATTGATCCCAATCGAGTTGGGCCATAATTGGAACCGACCTGAACTATGATTTCTAATCAGAATTTCGCCATATTACGTGATCCAAGCAGATATGCATTTGAAAAAGGGCTGGTTACCTGGAAGTACAGCTGCATCCTTCACGGTATGCAAAAGTGTAAAAACTGTCATTTGTGCGACATAGATGTACACCTTGCATTTTAGGCAATTAATGACTTGATTAAAACAAATGCATTTCAGATAGATACTATGGTCCAAGAGCAAGTTCCAATTGCTTAAAGCACGAACAAAATGTCCACAGCGTCAAAGTTCAATTCTGAAACAGAGATACCTTTGTCTAAACAACTACACGTCAGTAATCCTCATGCAGATCACTATACCTAAACCGTCGTGCAGACTGGATTGGCAGATTATCTACTCCAGAATTAAATTTGACTATATCTGCCGCCAAGACTGTCTGCAGATTTCCCATCCGAAATGGCGTTCTGTCCAAGTCGAATTCGCCCTCATTGACACAGCACAGTGCTATTTTAATTGAGAATTCTAAGTTTATTTTAATCCTACTTTTAATTTGAAGCTGATTTTACTTTAAAGTAATTTAATTGTAATTTTAATTGAAGTGTTGTGTCAATGTATGAAATCTAATTTTAAAACTAAAAGTAATTTTGTTTTAATTTATTTTTAAAATAAATTACTTTAATACCAATTGGAACAATAGTATAATGAAAAAGTTCCTCTTGGATGTCTACAGCAACCCTTCTCAGTGCCAACTCCACTGGCATCTCACTCTCTCTGCATTGATGATCTGTACAGTTGATTTGATACAGGATGCTTCCAATCTTATTCCACGTTGACCAATACTTTCCAATTAGACTTTAATGGTGGATTGCAATAGCAATCCGTTTCCGGGGCCAAGTCTGCCTGTTTGCGTTTGTGGAGTGATGTATTTTCAGACCTAACCTGTGAGGCAACCGACATAGTGCTCATACTTTGCCTGCTAGAAAACTTACTTTTCCCGATTAATACTATATATATATATAAATATATATAGTATGCGTATTGGACTGTGAAGTATTTTATCTTATTCGCATCACAAAATGTCTAATATACACACTATATACCTGTTTCACACAAATTGAAGCACTACTTGCTATTGGTTATTGAAAAGTAGTCCCGCATTGCCAAATAATGAAACTTATATAGACTAAGCATCTATTTGGCCGTGCAACTGCACCACATCTACATTATTAATCAGCAGATAAATCAAAGCCTGTAGCTTATGTACCCAACTCGACAGGCTCCAACCCAAATGATGATTATAATCCAGATTGGTGTTGATGACGACCTAAACACTGAGCCTGGTATAATTCTCATAATCTGACCACACAGACTTCACAACAGCTAATAGCAAGAACGCTTGTATTCGTAAAAACAGTGTACATTGCTTTATAGACATTATGCAATTTGAATTAAATAAATTATTTCAAGCCAAATACTATAACCTTTAAAAGGAAGTCCAAATCTGGCAAGAACAAGCACGTCAGTTCCTGTAAGGCCATTTCTAAAATTATATCATTCCATCACATAAACAGACAAGACTAGCAATCCGAATTCAAATTAGTATCACAATCCACCATGCAATCTATGTTGGCAGATTAGTCGACTAAGTTTTAGATTGAAATAACTCTGTGCCAAGTCAGCTGTACAGATTAGCAATAAGATCGAAATTAACACCAAATGGAGCTGGTTCTTAGAACCTCATTCCTACTTTTAATCTAATTAAAAGTTATTTAGTTTTATTCAAAACACTTAGCATACCTCTTCAGGTGACCTCTTGCGAGTAGTATGTCTCATCATCAACTGCGTGTGGATATTTCCTAATCGGCGTCTGTAATCACAAAAAATATAAATAAATAATAAAGCAGTAGATCCTAGTGAGAACAAGTTGTTTAATAATGTAAACGGTAATGGTACACAGTTGAGACAATGGCTCGCTTTGCTTCTCGTGTGCACGTTTCAAAAACCTTATAACAATTGGCGCATTTTGTTGGCTGTTTTGTGTTTTTCTCTGGGGAAAAAAGCTTTCCTTACCCTAAAAAATGACTCATTTCCGCGCGCGCCTACTCTAAAACTATGTTCATGATAAACGGTGAAATGGTGATGGTACACAGTTGAGACGATGACTCGCTTTGCTTCTCCTGTGCACGTTTCAAAAGCCTTAATGACAATCGGCCATTTGTTTTTTTGTCTGCCATCTTGAATTTTTGCAAATTTGATCCGATTATCCGGTGATTAAAAAAGTGTAAATCATAGTATTCTTGAATCAGGAATGTTAATATCCGAGTTAACCTAATTTTTGATTGAAACAAATGTGTGCCAAGTGAGGTGCACAGACCAGCAATAAGATAAAAATTGACACCGAATCGAGTTAGTTCTCAGAACCTCATTCCGATTTTTAATCTAATTAAAAGTTATTTAGTTTGCTTCAGACACTTAGCATACCTTTATAAGTGACCTCTTGCGTGTTGATATTTCCTAATCGGCGTCTGTAATCACAAAAAAATATAAATAACAAAGCTGCCATTTACAGATGCTAGTGAGAATAAATTGTTTAATTATGTAGAAAACTTAAGTTAAAATAGGCATCTAATTTGACGTTAAATTTAATTAACGACGTGCTGAACATTACAACTAGAGACCTAGCTGATCCACCTTTCAACTTATTTGCTCGCCTCTTATCACATTTTATAAAATACACCTGGTATACACATATATTGCACAAGTTTAGGCTTTGTTCACTTCCTCCTTTTGTTGGAGACCAGGTTATACTGCCAGGTAAATAAACCTTTTCCAAACGCACTGCCTGTTAGAGCATGTATTCTGTCTCCACACCGAGTTCGAACCCACAACACAAATTGATCCCAATCGAGTTGGGCCATAATTGGAACCGACCTGAACTATGATTTCTAATCAGAATTTCGCCATATTACGTGATCCAAGCAGATATGCATTTGAAAAAGGGCTGGTTACCTGGAAGTACAGCTGCATCCTTCACGGTATGCAAAAGTGTAAAAACTGTCATTTGTGCGACATAGATGTACACCTTGCATTTTAGGCAATTAATGACTTGATTAAAACAAATGCATTTCAGATAGATACTATGGTCCAAGAGCAAGTTCCAATTGCTTAAAGCACGAACAAAATGTCCACAGCGTCAAAGTTCAATTCTGAAACAGAGATACCTTTGTCTAAACAACTACACGTCAGTAATCCTCATGCAGATCACTATACCTAAACCGTCGTGCAGACTGGATTGGCAGATTATCTACTCCAGAATTAAATTTGACTATATCTGCCGCCAAGACTGTCTGCAGATTTCCCATCCGAAATGGCGTTCTGTCCAAGTCGAATTCGCCCTCATTGACACAGCACAGTGCTATTTTAATTGAGAATTCTAAGTTTATTTTAATCCTACTTTTAATTTGAAGCTGATTTTACTTTAAAGTAATTTAATTGTAATTTTAATTGAAGTGTTGTGTCAATGTATGAAATCTAATTTTAAAACTAAAAGTAATTTTGTTTTAATTTATTTTTAAAATAAATTACTTTAATACCAATTGGAACAATAGTATAATGAAAAAGTTCCTCTTGGATGTCTACAGCAACCCTTCTCAGTGCCAACTCCACTGGCATCTCACTCTCTCTGCATTGATGATCTGTACAGTTGATTTGATACAGGATGCTTCCAATCTTATTCCACGTTGACCAATACTTTCCAATTAGACTTTAATGGTGGATTGCAATAGCAATCCGTTTCCGGGGCCAAGTCTGCCTGTTTGCGTTTGTGGAGTGATGTATTTTCAGACCTAACCTGTGAGGCAACCGACATAGTGCTCATACTTTGCCTGCTAGAAAACTTACTTTTCCCGATTAATACTATATATATATATAAATATATATAGTATGCGTATTGGACTGTGAAGTATTTTATCTTATTCGCATCACAAAATGTCTAATATACACACTATATACCTGTTTCACACAAATTGAAGCACTATTTGCTATTGGTTATTGAAAAGTAGTCCCGCATTGCCAAATAATGAAACTTATATAGACTAAGCATCTATTTGGCCGTGCAACTGCACCACATCTACATTATTAATCAGCAGATAAATCAAAGCCTGTAGCTTATGTACCCAACTCGACAGGCTCCAACTCAAATGATGATTATAATCCAGATTGGTGTTGATGACGACCTAAACACTGAGCCTGGTATAATTCTCATAATCTGACCACACAGACTTCACAACAGCTAATAGCAAGAACGCTTGTATTCGTAAAAACAGTGTACATTGCTTTATAGACATTATGCAATTTGAATTAAATAAATTATTTCAAGCCAAATACTATAACCTTTAAAAGGAAGTCCAAATCTGGCAAGAACAAGCACGTCAGTTCCTGTAAGGCCATTTCTAAAATTATATCATTCCATCACATAAACAGACAAGACTAGCAATCCGAATTCAAATTAGTATCACAATCCACCATGCAATCTATGTTGGCAGATTAGTCGACTAAGTTTTAGATTGAAATAACTCTGTGCCAAGTCAGCTGTACAGATTAGCAATAAGATCGAAATTAACACCAAATGGAGCTGGTTCTTAGAACCTCATTCCTACTTTTAATCTAATTAAAAGTTATTTAGTTTTATTCAAAACACTTAGCATACCTCTTCAGGTGACCTCTTGCGAGTAGTATGTCTCATCTTCAACTGCGTGTGGATATTTCCTAATCGGCGTCTGTAATCACAAAAAATATAAATAAATAATAAAGCAGTAGATCCTAGTGAGAACAAGTTGTTTAATAATGTAAACGGTAATGGTACACAGTTGAGACAATGGCTCGCTTTGCTTCTCGTGTGCACGTTTCAAAAACCTTATAACAATTGGCGCATTTTGTTGGCTGTTTTGTGTTTTTCTCTGGGGAAAAAAGCTTTCCTTACCCTAAAAAATGACTCATTTCCGCGCGCGCCTACTCTAAAACTATGTTCATGATAAACGGTGAAATGGTGATGGTACACAGTTGAGACGATGACTCGCTTTGCTTCTCCTGTGCACGTTTCAAAAGCCTTAATGACAATCGGCCATTTGTTTTTTTGTCTGCCATCTTGAATTTTTGCAAATTTGATCCGATTATCCGGTGATTAAAAAAGTGTAAATCATAGTATTCTTGAATCAGGAATGTTAATATCTGAGTTAACCTAATTTTTGATTGAAACAAATGTGTGCCAAGTGAGGTGCACAGACCAGCAATAAGATAAAAATTGACACCGAATCGAGTTAGTTCTCAGAACCTCATTCCGATTTTTAATCTAATTAAAAGTTATTTAGTTTGCTTCAGACACTTAGCATACCTTTATAAGTGACCTCTTGCGTGTTGATATTTCCTAATCGGCGTCTGTAATCACAAAAAAAATATAAATAACAAAGCTGCCATTTACAGATGCTAGTGAGAATAAATTGTTTAATTATGTAGAAAACTTAAGTTAAAATAGGCATCTAATTTGACGTTAAATTTAATTAACGACGTGCTGAACATTACAACTAGAGACCTAGCTGATCCACCTTTCAACTTATTTGCTCGCCTTTTATCACATTTTATAAAATACACCTGGCATACACATATATTGCACAAGTTTAGGCTTTGTTCACTTCCTCCTTTTGTTGGAGACCAGGTTATACTGCCAGGTAAAGAAACCTTTTCCAAACGCACTGCCTGTTAGAGCATGTATTCTGTCTCCACACCGAGTTCGAACCCACAACACAAATTGATCCCAATCGAGTTGGGCCATAATTGGAACCGACCTGAACTATGATTTCTAATCAGAATTTCGCCATATTACGTGATCCAAGCAGATATGCATTTGAAAAAGGGCTGGTTACCTGGAAGTACAGCTGCATCCTTCACGGTATGCAAAAGTGTAAAAACTGTCATTTGTGCGACATAGATGTACACCTTGCATTTTAGGCAATTAATGACTTGATTAAAACAAATGCATTTCAGATAGATACTATGGTCCAAGAGCAAGTTCCAATTGCTTAAAGCACGAACAAAATGTCCACAGCGTCAAAGTTCAATTCTGAAACAGAGATACCTTTGTCTAAACAACTACACGTCAGTAATCCTCATGCAGATCACTATACCTAAACCGTCGTGCAGACTGGATTGGCAGATTATCTACTCCAGAATTAAATTTGACTATATCTGCCGCCAAGACTGTCTGCAGATTTCCCATCCGAAATGGCGTTCTGTCCAAGTCGAATTCGCCCTCAATGACACAGCACAGTGCTATTTTAATTGTGAATTCTAAGTTTATTTTAATCCTACTTTTAATTTGAAGCTGATTTTACTTTAAAGTAATTTAATTGTAATTTTAATTGAAGTGTTGTGTCAATGTATGAAATCTAATTTTAAAACTAAAAGTAATTTTGTTTTAATTTATTTTTAAAATAAATTACTTCAATACCAATTGGAACAATAGTATAATGAAAAAGTTCCTCTTGGATGTCTACAGCAACCCTTCTCAGTGCCAACTCCACTGGCATCTCACTCTCTCTGCATTGATGATCTGTACAGTTGATTTGATACAGGATGCTTCCAATCTTATTCCACGTTGACCAATACTTTCCAATTAGACTTTAATGGTGGATTGCAATAGCAATCCGTTTCCGGGGCCAAGTCTGCCTGTTTGCGTTTGTGGAGTGATGTATTTTCAGACCTAACCTGTGAGGCAACCGACATAGTGCTCATACTTTGCCTGCTAGAAAACTTACTTTTCCCGATTACTACTATATATATATATAAATATATATAGTATGCGTATTGGACTGTGAAGTATTTTATCTTATTCGCATCACAAAATGTCTAATATACACACTATATACCTGTTTCACACAAATTGAAGCACTATTTGCTATTGGTTATTGAAAAGTAGTCCCGCATTGCCAAATAATGAAACTTATATAGACTAAGCATCTATTTGGCCGTGCAACTGCACCACATCTACATTATTAATCAGCAGATAAATCAAAGCCTGTAGCTTATGTACCCAACTCGACAGGCTCCAACCCAAATGATGATTATAATCCAGATTGGTGTTGATGACGACCTAAACACTGAGCCTGGCATAATTCTCATAATCTGACCACACAGACTTCACAACAGCTAATAGCAAGAACGCTTGTATTCGTAAAAACAGTGTACATTGCTTTATAGACATTATGCAATTTGAATTAAATAAATTATTTCAAGCCAAATACTATAACCTTTAAAAGGAAGTCCAAATCTGGCAAGAACAAGCACGTCAGTTCCTGTAAGGCCATTTCTAAAATTATATCATTCCATCACATAAACAGACAAGACTAGCAATCCGAATTCAAATTAGTATCACAATCCACCATGCAATCTATGTTGGCAGATTAGTCGACTAAGTTTTAGATTGAAATAACTCTGTGCCAAGTCAGCTGTATAGATTAGCAATAAGATCGAAATTAACACCAAATGGAGCTGGTTCTTAGAACCTCATTCCTACTTTTAATCTAATTAAAAGTTATTTAGTTTTATTCAAAACACTTAGCATACCTCTTCAGGTGACCTCTTGCGAGTAGTATGTCTCATCTTCAACTGCGTGTGGATATTTCCTAATCGGCGTCTGTAATCACAAAAAATATAAATAAATAATAAAGCAGTAGATCCTAGTGAGAACAAGTTGTTTAATAATGTAAACGGTAATGGTACACAGTTGAGACAATGGCTCGCTTTGCTTCTCGTGTGCACGTTTCAAAAACCTTATAACAATTGGCGCATTTTGTTGGCTGTTTTGTGTTTTTCTCTGGGGAAAAAAGCTTTCCTTATCCTAAAAAATGACTCATTTCCGCGCGCGCCTACTCTAAAACTATGTTCATGATAAACGGTGAAATGGTGATGGTACACAGTTGAGACGATGACTCGCTTTGCTTCTCCTGTGCACGTTTCAAAAGCCTTAATGACAATCGGCCATTTGTTTTTTTGTCTGCCATCTTGAATTTTTGCAAATTTGATCAGATTATCCGGTGGTTAAAAAAGTGTAAATCATAGTATTCTTGAATCAGGAATGTTAATATCTGAGTTAACCTAATTTTTGATTGAAACAAATGTGTGCCAAGTGAGGTGCACAGACCAGCAATAAGATCCAAATTGACACCGAATCGAGTTAGTTCTCAGAACCTCATTCCGATTTTTAATCTAATTAAAAGTTATTTAGTTTGCTTCAGACACTTAGCATACCTTTATAAGTGACCTCTTGCGTGTTGATATTTCCTAATCGGCGTCTGTAATCACAAAAAAATATAAATAACAAAGCTGCCATTTACAGATGCTAGTGAGAATAAATTGTTTAATTATGTAGAAAACTTAAGTTAAAATAGGCATCTAATTTGACGTTAAATTTAATTAACGACGTGCTGAACATTACAACTAGAGACCTAGCTGATCCACCTTTCAACTTATTTGCTCGCCTCTTATCACATTTTATAAAATACACCTGGTATACACATATATTGCACAAGTTTAGGCTTTGTTCACTTCCTCCTTTTGTTGGAGACCAGGTTATACTGCCAGGTAAAGAAACCTTTTCCAAACGCACTGCCTGTTAGAGCATGTATTCTGTCTCCACACCGAGTTCGAACCCACAACACAAATTGATCCCAATCGAGTTGGGCCATAATTGGAACCGACCTGAACTATGATTTCTAATCAGAATTTCGCCATATTACGTGATCCAAGCAGATATGCATTTGAAAAAGGGCTGGTTACCTGAAAGTACAGCTGCATCCTTCACGGTATGCAAAAGTGTAAAAACTGTCATTTGTGCGACATAGATGTACACCTTGCATTTTAGGCAATTAATGACTTGATTAAAACAAATGCATTTCAGATAGATACTATGGTCCAAGAGCAAGTTCCAATTGCTTAAAGCACGAACAAAATGTCCACAGCGTCAAAGTTCAATTCTGAAACAGAGATACCTTTGTCTAAACAACTACACGTCAGTAATCCTCATGCAGATCACTATACCTAAACCGTCGTGCAGACTGGATTGGCAGATTATCTACTCCAGAATTAAATTTGACTATATCTGCCGCCAAGACTGTCTGCAGATTTCCCATCCGAAATGGCGTTCTGTCCAAGTCGAATTCGCCCTCATTGACACAGCACAGTGCTATTTTAATTGTGAATTCTAAGTTTATTTTAATCCTACTTTTAATTTGAAGCTGATTTTACTTTAAAGTAATTTAATTGTAATTTTAATTGAAGTGTTGTGTCAATGTATGAAATCTAATTTTAAAACTAAAAGTAATTTTGTTTTAATTTATTTTTAAAATAAATTACTTTAATACCAATTGGAACAATAGTATAATGAAAAAGTTCCTCTTGGATGTCTACAGCAACCCTTCTCAGTGCCAACTCCACTGGCATCTCACTCTCTCTGCATTGATGATCTGTACAGTTGATTTGATACAGGATGCTTCCAATCTTATTCCACGTTGACCAATACTTTCCAATTAGACTTTAATGGTGGATTGCAATAGCAATCCGATTCCGGGGCCAAGTCTGCCTGTTTGCGTTTGTGGAGTGATGTATTTTCAGACCTAACCTGTGAGGCAACCGACATAGTGCTCATACTTTGCCTGCTAGAAAACTTACTTTTCCCGATTACTACTATATATATATATATAAATATATATAGTATGCGTATTGGACTGTGAAGTATTTTATCTTATTCGCATCACAAAATGTCTAATATACACACTATATACCTGTTTCACACAAATTGAAGCACTATTTGCTATTGGTTATTGAAAAGTAGTCCCGCATTGCCAAATAATGAAACTTATATAGACTAAGCATCTATTTGGCCGTGCAACTGCACCACATCTACATTATTAATCAGCAGATAAATCAAAGCCTGTAGCTTATGTACCCAACTCGACAGGCTCCAACCCAAATGATGATTATAATCCAGATTGGTGTTGATGACGACCTAAACACTGAGCCTGGTATAATTCTCATAATCTGACCACACAGACTTCACAACAGCTAATAGCAAGAACGCTTGTATTCGTAAAAACAGTGTACATTGCTTTATAGACATTATGCAATTTGAATTAAATAAATTATTTCAAGCCAAATACTATAACCTTTAAAAGGAAGTCCAAATCTGGCAAGAACAAGCACGTCAGTTCCTGTAAGGCCATTTCTAAAATTATATCATTCCATCACATAAACAGACAAGACTAGCAATCCGAATTCAAATTAGTATCACAATCCACCATGCAATCTATGTTGGCAGATTAGTCGACTAAGTTTTAGATTGAAATAACTCTGTGCCAAGTCAGCTGTACAGATTAGCAATAAGATCGAAATTAACACCAAATGGAGCTGGTTCTTAGAACCTCATTCCTACTTTTAATCTAATTAAAAGTTATTTAGTTTTATTCAAAACACTTAGCATACCTCTTCAGGTGACCTCTTGCGAGTAGTATGTCTCATCTTCAACTGCGTGTGGATATTTCCTAATCGGCGTCTGTAATCACAAAAAATATAAATAAATAATAAAGCAGTAGATCCTAGTGAGAACAAGTTGTTTAATAATGTAAACGGTAATGGTACACAGTTGAGACAATGGCTCGCTTTGCTTCTCGTGTGCACGTTTCAAAAACCTTATAACAATTGGCGCATTTTGTTGGCTGTTTTGTGTTTTTCTCTGGGGAAAAAAGCTTTCCTTACCCTAAAAAATGACTCATTTCCGCGCGCGCCTACTCTAAAACTATGTTCATGATAAACGGTGAAATGGTGATGGTACACAGTTGAGACGATGACTCGCTTTGCTTCTCCTGTGCACGTTTCAAAAGCCTTAATGACAATCGGCCATTTGTTTTTTTGTCTGCCATCTTGAATTTTTGCAAATTTGAACCGATTATCCATGATTAAAAAAGTGTAAATCATAGTATTCTTGAATCAGGAATGTTAATATCTGAGTTAACCTAATTTTTGATTGAAACAAATGTGTGCCAAGTGAGGTGCACAGACCAGCAATAAGATAAAAATTGACACCGAATCGAGTTAGTTCTCAGAACCTCATTCCGATTTTTAATCTAATTAAAAGTTATTTAGTTTGCTTCAGACACTTAGCATACCTTTATAAGTGACCTCTTGCGTGTTGATATTTCCTAATCGGCGTCTGTAATCACAAAAAAATATAAATAACAAAGCTGCCATTTACAGATGCTAGTGAGAATAAATTGTTTAATTATGTAGAAAACTTAAGTTAAAATAGGCATCTAATTTGACGTTAAATTAAATTAACGACGTGCTGAACATTACAACTAGAGACCTAGCTGATCCACCTTTCAACTTATTTGCTCGCCTCTTATCACATTTTATAAAATACACCTGGTATACACATATATTGCACAAGTTTAGGCTTTGTTCACTTCCTCCTTTTGTTGGAGACCAGGTTATACTGCCAGGTAAAGAAACCTTTTCCAAACGCACTGCCTGTTAGAGCATGTATTCTGTCTCCACACCGAGTTCGAACCCACAACACAAATTGATCCCAATCGAGTTGGGCCATAATTGGAACCGACCTGAACTATGATTTCTAATCAGAATTTCGCCATATTACGTGATCCAAGCAGATATGCATTTGAAAAAGGGCTGGTTACCTGGAAGTACAGCTGCATCCTTCACGGCATGCAAAAGTGTAAAAACTGTCATTTGTGCGACATAGATTTACACCTTGCATTTTAGGCAATTAATGACTTGATTAAAACAAATGCATTTCAGATAGATACTATGGTCCAAGAGCAAGTTCCAATTGCTTAAAGCACGAACAAAATGTCCACAGCGTCAAAGTTCAATTCTGAAACAGAGATACCTTTGTCTAAACAACTACACGTCAGTAATCCTCATGCAGATCACTATACCTAAACCGTCGTGCAGACTGGATTGGCAGATTATCTACTCCAGAATTAAATTTGACTATATCTGCCGCCAAGACTGTCTGCAGATTTCCCATCCGAAATGGCGTTCTGTCCAAGTCGAATTCGCCCTCATTGACACAGCACAGTGCTATTTTAATTGTGAATTCTAAGTTTATTTTAATCCTACTTTTAATTTGAAGCTGATTTTACTTTAAAGTAATTTAATTGTAATTTTAATTGAAGTGTTGTGTCAATGTATGAAATCTAATTTTAAAACTAAAAGTAATTTTGTTTTAATTTATTTTTAAAATAAATTACTTTAATACCAATTGGAACAATAGTGTAATGAAAAAGTTCCTCTTGGATGTCTACAGCAACCCTTCTCAGTGCCAACTCCACTGGCATCTCACTCTCTCTGCATTGATGATCTGTACAGTGGATTTGATACAGGATGCTTCCAATCTTATTCCACGTTGACCAATACTTTCCAATTAGACTTTAATGGTGGATTGCAATAACAATCCGTTTCCGGGGCCAAGTCTGCCTGTTTGCGTTTGTGGAGTGATGTATTTTCAGACCTAACCTGTGAGGCAACCGACATAGTGCTCATACTTTGCCTGCTAGAAACTTACTTTTCCCGATTACTACTATATATATATATAAATATATATAGTATGCGTATTGGACTGTGAAGTATTTTATCTTATTCGCATCACAAAATGTCTAATATACACACTATATACCTGTTTCACACAAATTGAAGCACTATTTGCTATTGGTTATTGAAAAGTAGTCCCGCATTGCCAAATAATGAAACTTATATAGACTAAGCATCTATTTGGCCGTGCAACTGCACCACATCTACATTATTAATCAGCAGATAAATCAAAGCCTGTAGCTTATGTACCCAACTCGACAGGCTCCAACCCAAATGATGATTATAATCCAGATTGGTGTTGATGACGACCTAAACACTGAGCCTGGTATAATTCTCATAATCTGACCACACAGACTTCACAACAGCTAATAGCAAGAACGCTTGTATTCGTAAAAACAGTGTACATTGCTTTATAGACATTATGCAATTTGAATTAAATAAATTATTTCAAGCCAAATACTATAACCTTTAAAAGGAAGTCCAAATCTGGCAAGAACAAGCACGTCAGTTCCTGTAAGGCCATTTCTAAAATTATATCATTCCATCACATAAACAGACAAGACTAGCAATCCGAATTCAAATTAGTATCACAATCCACCATGCAATCTATGTTGGCAGATTAGTCGACTAAGTTTTAGATTGAAATAACTCTGTGCCAAGTCAGCTGTACAGATTAGCAATAAGATCGAAATTAACACCAAATGGAGCTGGTTCTTAGAACCTCATTCCTACTTTTAATCTAATTAAAAGTTATTTAGTTTTATTCAAAACACTTAGCATACCTCTTCAGGTGACCTCTTGCGAGTAGTATGTCTCATCTTCAACTGCGTGTTGATATTTCCTAATCGGCGTCTGTAATCACAAAAAATATAAATAAATAATAAAGCAGTAGATCCTAGTGAGAACAAGTTGTTTAATAATGTAAACGGTAATGGCACAAAGTTGAGACAATGGCTCGCTTTGCTTCTCCTGTGCACGTTTCAAAAACCTTATAACAATTGGCGCATTTTGTTGGCTGTTTTGTGTTTTTCTCTGGGGAAAAAAGCTTTCCTTACCCTAAAAAATGACTCATTTCCGCGCGCGCCTACTCTAAAACTATGTTCATGATAAACGGTGAAATGGTGATGGTACACAGTTGAGACGATGACTCGCTTTGCTTCTCCTGTGCACGTTTCAAAAGCCTTAATGACAATCGGCCATTTGTTTTTTTGTCTGCCATCTTGAATTTTTGCAAATTTGAACCGATTATCCATGATTAAAAAAGTGTAAGTCATAGTATTCTTGAATCAGGAATGTTAATATCTGAGTTAACCTAATTTTTGATTGAAACAAATGTGTGCCAAGTGAGGTGCACAGACCAGCAATAAGATAAAAATTGACACCGAATCGAGTTAGTTCTCAGAACCTCATTCCGATTTTTAATCTAATTAAAAGTTATTTAGTTTGCTTCAGACACTTAGCATACCTTTATAAGTGACCTCTTGCGTGTTGATATTTCCTAATCGGCGTCTGTAATCACAAAAAAATATAAATAACAAAGCTGCCATTTACAGATGCTAGTGAGAATAAATTGTTTAATTATGTAGAAAACTTAAGTTAAAATAGGCATCTAATTTGACGTTAAATTAAATTAACGACCAATACTTTCCAATTAGACTTTAATGGTGGATTGCAATAACAATCCGTTTCCGGGGCCAAGTCTGCCTGTTTGCGTTTGTGGAGTGATGTATTTTCAGACCTAACCTGTGAGGCAACCGACATAGTGCTCATACTTTGCCTGCTAGAAACTTACTTTTCCCGATTACTACTATATATATATATAAATATATATAGTATGCGTATTGGACTGTGAAGTATTTTATCTTATTCGCATCACAAAATGTCTAATATACACACTATATACCTGTTTCACACAAATTGAAGCACTATTTGCTATTGGTTATTGAAAAGTAGTCCCGCATTGCCAAATAATGAAACTTATATAGACTAAGCATCTATTTGGCCGTGCAACTGCACCACATCTACATTATTAATCAGCAGATAAATCAAAGCCTGTAGCTTATGTACCCAACTCGACAGGCTCCAACCCAAATGATGATTATAATCCAGATTGGTGTTGATGACGACCTAAACACTGAGCCTGGTATAATTCTCATAATCTGACCACACAGACTTCACAACAGCTAATAGCAAGAACGCTTGTATTCGTAAAAACAGTGTACATTGCTTTATAGACATTATGCAATTTGAATTAAATAAATTATTTCAAGCCAAATACTATAACCTTTAAAAGGAAGTCCAAATCTGGCAAGAACAAGCACGTCAGTTCCTGTAAGGCCATTTCTAAAATTATATCATTCCATCACATAAACAGACAAGACTAGCAATCCGAATTCAAATTAGTATCACAATCCACCATGCAATCTATGTTGGCAGATTAGTCGACTAAGTTTTAGATTGAAATAACTCTGTGCCAAGTCAGCTGTACAGATTAGCAATAAGATCGAAATTAACACCAAATGGAGCTGGTTCTTAGAACCTCATTCCTACTTTTAATCTAATTAAAAGTTATTTAGTTTTATTCAAAACACTTAGCATACCTCTTCAGGTGACCTCTTGCGAGTAGTATGTCTCATCTTCAACTGCGTGTTGATATTTCCTAATCGGCGTCTGTAATCACAAAAAATATAAATAAATAATAAAGCAGTAGATCCTAGTGAGAACAAGTTGTTTAATAATGTAAACGGTAATGGTACAAAGTTGAGACAATGGCTCGCTTTGCTTCTCCTGTGCACGTTTCAAAAGCCTTAATGACAATCGGCCATTTGTTTTTTTGTCTGCCATCTTGAATTTTTGCAAATTTGAACCGATTATCCGGTGATTAAAAAAGTGTAAATCATAGTATTCTTGAATCAGGAATGTTAATATCTGAGTTAACCTAATTTTTGATTGAAACAAATGTGTGCCAAGTGAGGTGCACAGACCAGCAATAAGATCAAAATTGACACCGAATCGAGTTAGTTCTCAGAACCTCATTCCGATTTTTAATCTAATTAAAAGTTATTTAGTTTGCTTCAGACACTTAGCATACCTTTATAAGTGACCTCTTGCGTGTTGATATTTCCTAATCGGCGTCTGTAATCACAAAAAAATATAAATAACAAAGCTGCCATTTACAGATGCTAGTGAGAATAAATTGTTTAATTATGTAGAAAACTTAAGTTAAACTAGGCATCTAATTTGACGTTAAATTTAATTAACGACGTGCTGAACATTACAACTAGAGACCTAGCTGATCCACCTTTCAACTTATTTGCTCGCCTCTTATCACATTTTATAAAATACACCTGGTATACACATATATTGCACAAGTTTAGGCTTTGTTCACTTCCTCCTTTTGTTGGAGACCAGGTTATACTGCCAGGTAAAGAAACCTTTTCCAAACGCACTGCCTGTTAGAGCATGTATTCTGTCTCCACACCGAGTTTGAACCCACAACACAAATTGATCCCAATCGAGTTGGGCCATAATTGGAACCGACCTGAACTATGATTTCTAATCAGAATTTCGCCATATTACGTGATCCAAGCAGATATGCATTTGAAAAAGGGCTGGTTACCTGGAAGTACAGCTGCATCCTTCACGGCATGCAAAAGTGTAAAAACTGTCATTTGTGCGACATAGATGTACACCTTGCATTTTAGGCAATTAATGACTTGATTAAAACAAATGCATTTCAGATAGATACTATGGTCCAAGAGCAAGTTCCAATTGCTTAAAGCACGAACAAAATGTCCACAGCGTCAAAGTTCAATTCTGAAACAGAGATACCTTTGTCTAAACAACTACACGTCAGTAATCCTCATGCAGATCACTATACCTAAACCGTCGTGCAGACTGGATTGGCAGATTATCTACTCCAGAATTAAATTTGACTATATCTGCCGTCAAGACTGTCTGCAGATTTCCCATCCGAAATGGCGTTCTGTCCAAGTCGAATTCGCCCTCATTGACACAGCACAGTGCTATTTTAATTGAGAATTCTAAGTTTATTTTAATCCTACTTTTAATTTGAAGCTGATTTTACTTTAAAGTAATTTAATTGTAATTTTAATTGAAGTGTTGTGTCAATGTATGAAATCTAATTTTAAAACTAAAAGTAATTTTGTTTTAATTTATTTTTAAAATAAATTACTTTAATACCAATTGGAACAATAGTGTAATGAAAAAGTTCCTCTTGGATGTCTACAGCAACCCTTCTCAGTGCCAACTCCACTGGCATCTCACTCTCTCTGCATTGATGATCTGTACAGTTGATTTGATACAGGATGCTTCCAATCTTATTCCACGTTGACCAATACTTTCCAATTAGACTTTAATGGTGGATTGCAATAACAATCCGTTTCCGGGGCCAAGTCTGCCTGTTTGCGTTTGTGGAGTGATGTATTTTCAGACCTAACCTGTGAGGCAACCGACATAGTGCTCATACTTTGCCTGCTAGAAACTTACTTTTCCCGATTACTACTATATATATATATAAATATATATAGTATGCGTATTGGACTGTGAAGTATTTTATCTTATTCGCATCACAAAATGTCTAATATACACACTATATACCTGTTTCACACAAATTGAAGCACTATTTGCTATTGGTTATTGAAAAGTAGTCCCGCATTGCCAAATAATGAAACTTATATAGACTAAGCATCTATTTGGCCGTGCAACTGCACCACATCTACATTATTAATCAGCAGATAAATCAAAGCCTGTAGCTTATGTACCCAACTCGACAGGCTCCAACCCAAATGATGATTATAATCCAGATTGGTGTTGATGACGACCTAAACACTGAGCCTGGTATAATTCTCATAATCTGACCACACAGACTTCACAACAGCTAATAGCAAGAACGCTTGTATTCGTAAAAACAGTGTACATTGCTTTATAGACATTATGCAATTTGAATTAAATAAATTATTTCAAGCCAAATACTATAACCTTTAAAAGGAAGTCCAAATCTGGCAAGAACAAGCACGTCAGTTCCTGTAAGGCCATTTCTAAAATTATATCATTCCATCACATAAACAGACAAGACTAGCAATCCGAATTCAAATTAGTATCACAATCCACCATGCAATCTATGTTGGCAGATTAGTCGACTAAGTTTTAGATTGAAATAACTCTGTGCCAAGTCAGCTGTACAGATTAGCAATAAGATCGAAATTAACACCAAATGGAGCTGGTTCTTAGAACCTCATTCCTACTTTTAATCTAATTAAAAGTTATTTAGTTTTATTCAAAACACTTAGCATACCTCTTCAGGTGACCTCTTGCGAGTAGTATGTCTCATCTTCAACTGCGTGTGGATATTTCCTAATCGGCGTCTGTAATCACAAAAAATATAAATAAATAATAAAGCAGTAGATCCTAGTGAGAACAAGTTGTTTAATAATGTAAACGGTAATGGTACACAGTTGAGACAATGGCTCGCTTTGCTTCTCGTGTGCACGTTTCAAAAACCTTATAACAATTGGCGCATTTTGTTGGCTGTTTTGTTGTTTTGTGTTTTTCTCTGGGGAAAAAAGCTTTCCTTACCCTAAAAAGTGACCCATTTCCGCGCGCGCCCACTCTAAAACAAATCACACAGACTTCACAACAGCTAATAGCAAGAACGCTTATATTCGTAAAAACAGTGTACATTGCTTTATAGACATTATGCAATTTGAATTAAACAAATTATTTCAAGCCAAATACTATAACCTTTAAAAGGAAGTCAAAATCTGGCAAGAACGAACACGTCAGTTCCTCTAGGGCCATTTCTAAAATTATATTATTCCATCACATAAACAGACAAAACTAGCAATCCGAATTCAAATTAGTATCACAATCCACCATGCAATCTATGTTGGCAGATTAGTCGACTAAGTTTTAGATTGAAATAACACTGTGCCAAGTGAGCTGTACAGATTAGCAATAAGATCGAAATTAACACCAAATGGAGCTAGTTCTTAGAACCTCATTCCTACTTTTAATCTAATTAAAAGTTATTTAGTTTTATTCAAAACACTTAGCATACCTCTTTAGGTGACCTCTTGCGAGTAGTATGTCTCATCTTCAACTGCGTGTTGATATTTCCTAATCAGCGTCTGTAATCACAAAAAATATAAATAAATAATAAAGCAGTAGATGCTAGTGAGAACAAATTGTTTAATAATGTAAACGGTAATGGTACACAGTTGAGACAATGGCTCGCTTTGCTTCTCGTGTGCACGTTTCAAAAACCTTAATAACAATTGGCGCATTTTGTTGACTGTTTTGATTTTATGTGTTTTTCTCTGGGGAAAAACGGTTTCCTTACCCTAAAAAGTGACCCATTTTCCGCGGGCGACTACTCTAAAACTATGTTTATGGGGTTTCAACGTAAACGGTGAAATGGTGATGGTACACAGTTGAGACAATGACTCACTTTGCTTCTCCCGTGCAGGTTTCAAAAGCCTTAATGACAATCGGCCATTTGTTTTTTTGTCTGCCATCTTGAATTTTTGCAAATTTGGACCGATTATCCGGTGATTAAAAATGTGTAAATCATAGTATTCTTGAATCAGAAATGTTAATATCTAAGTTAACCTAATTTTTGATAGAAACAAATTTGTGCCAAGTGAGGTGTACAGATCAGCAATAAGATCGAAATTGACACCGAATCGAGTTAGTTCTTAGAACCTCATTCCGATTTCTTGTCTAATTAAAAGTTATTTAGTTTGATTCAGACATTTAGCATACCTTTATAAGTGACCTCTTGTGTGTTGATATTTCCAAATCGGCGTCTGTAATCACTCTGAACATTACAACTAGAGACCTAGCTGATCCACCTTTCAACTTATTTGCTCGCCTCTTATCACATTTTATAAAATACACCTGGTATACACATATATTGCACAAGTTTAGGCTTTGTTCACTTCCTCCTTTTGTTGGAGACCAGGTTATACTGCCAGGTAAAGAAACCTTTTCCAAACGCACTGCCTGTTAGAGCATGTATTCTGTCTCCACACCGAGTTCGAACCCGCAACACAAATTGATCCCAATCGAGTTGGGCCATAATTGGAACCGACCTGAACTATGATTTCTAATCAGAATTTCGCCATATTACGTGATCCAAGCAGATATGCATTTGAAAAAGGGCTGGTTACCTGGAAGTACAGCTGCATCCTTCACGGTATGCAAAAGTGTAAAAACTGTCATTTGTGCGACATAGATGTACACCTTGCATTTTAGGCAATTAATGACTTGATTAAAACAAATGCATTTCAGATAGATACTATGGTCCAAGAGCAAGTTCCAATTGCTTAAAGCACGAACAAAAGGTCCACAGCGTCAAAGTTCAATTCTGAAACAGAGATACCTTTGTCTAAACAACTACACGTCAGTAATCCTCATGCAGATCACTATACCTAAACCGTCGTGCAGACTGGATTGGCAGATTATCTACTCCAAAATTAAATTTGACTATATCTGCCGCGAAAACTGTCTGCAGATTTCCCATCCGAAATGGCATTCTGTACAAGTCGAATTCGCCCTCATTGACACAGCACAGTGCTATTTTAATTGTGAATTCTAAGTTTATTTTAATCCTACTTTTAATTTGAAGCTGATTTTACTTTAAAGTAATTTAATTGTAATTTTAATTGAAGTGTTGTGTCAATGTATGAAATCTAATTTTAAAACTAAAGGTAATTTTGTTTTAATTTATTTTTAAAATAAATTACTTCAATACCAATTGGAACAATAGTGTAATAAAAAAGTTCCTCTCTGTACAGTTTATTTGATACAGGATGCTTCCAATCTTATTCCACGTTGACCAATACCTTCCAATTAGACTTTAATGGTGGATTGCAATAATAATCCGTTTCCGGGGCCAAGTCTGCCTGTTTGCGTTAGTGGAGTGATGTATTTTCAGACCTAACCTGTGAGGCAACCGACATAGTGCTCATACTTTGCCTGCCAGATTACTACTATATATATATATAAATATATATAGTATGCGTATTGGACTGTGAAGTATTTTATCTTATTCGAATCACAAAATGTCTTAATATACACATTATATACCTGGTTCACGCAAATTGAAGCAGTATTTGCTATTAGTTATTTAAAAGTAGGCCCGCATTGCCAAATAATGAAACTTATATAGACTTAGCATCTATTCGGCCTTGCAACTGCACCAAATCTACACGTTAGTAATCACACAGACTTCACAACAGCTAATAGAAAGAACGCTTATATTCGTAAAAACAGTGTACATTGCTTTATAGACATTATGCAATTTGAATTAAACAAATTATTTCCAGCCAAATACTATAACCTTTAAAAGGAAGTCCAAATCTGGCAAGAACGAACACGTCAGTTCCTCTAAGGCCATTTCTAAAATTATATTATTCCATCACATAAACAGACAAGACTAGCAATCCGAATTCAAATTAGTTTCATAATCCACCATGCAATCTATGTTGGCAGATTAGTCGACTAAGTTTTAGATTGAAATAACTCTGTGCCAAGTCAGCTGTACAGATTAGCAATAAGATCGAAATTAACACCAAATGGAGCTGGTTCTTAGAACCTCATTCCTACTTTTTATCTAATTAAAAGTTATTTAGTTTTATTCAAAACACTTAGCATACCTCTTCAGGTGACCTCTTGCGAGTAGTATGTCTCATCTTCAACTGCGTGTGGATATTTCCTAATCAGCGTCTGTAATCACAAAAAATATAAATAAATAATAAAGCAGTAGATGCTAGTGAGAACAAATTGTTTAATAATGTAAACGGTAATGGTACACAGTTGAGACAATTGCTCGCTTTGCTTCTCGTGTGCACGTTTCAAAAACCTTAATAACAATTTGCGCATTTTGTTGGCTGTTTTGTTGTTTTGTGTTTTTCTCTGGGGAAAAAAGCTTTCCTTACCCTGAAAAGTGACCCATTTTCCGCGCGCACGCCTACTCTAAAACTATGTTTATGGGGTTTCGAAAGGGGCGCAGCCCCTTCGCCCTAAACGGTGAAATGGTGATGGTACACAGTTGAGATGACTCGCTTTGCTTCTCCTGTGCACGTTTCAAAAGCCTTAATGACAATCGGCCATTTGTTTTTTTGTCTGCCATCTTGAATTTGTGCAAACTTGGACCGATTATCCGGTGAATAAAAAAGTGTAAATCATAGTATTCTTGAATCAAGAATGTTAATATCTAAGTTAACCTAATTTTTGATTGAAACAAATGTGTGCCAAGTGAGGTGTACAGATCAGCAATAAGATCGAAATTGACACCGAATTGAGTTGGTTCTCAGAACCTCATTCCGATTTGTAATCTAATTAAAAGTTATTTAGTTTGATTCAGACACTTAGCATACCTTTATAAGTGACCTCTTGCGTGTTGATATTTCCTAATCGGCGTCTGTAATCACAAAAAATATAAATAACAAAGCTGCTATTTACAGATGCTAGTGAGAATAAATTGTTTAATTATGTAGAAAACTTAAGTTAAAATAGGCATCTAATTTGACGTTAAATTTAATTAACGACGTGCTGAACATTACAACTAGAGACCTAGCTGATCCACCTTTCAACTTATTTGCTCGTCTCTTATCACATTTTATAAAATACACCTGGTATACACATATACTGCACAAATTTAGGCTTTGTTCACTTCCTCCTTTTGTTTGAGACCAGGTTATACTGCCAGGTAAAGAAACCTTTTCCAAACGCACTGCCTGTTAGAGCATGTATTCTGTCTCCACACCGAGCTCGAACCCACAACCCAATTGATCCCAATCGAGTTGGGCCATAATTGGAACTAACCTAAACTATGATTTCTAATCAGAATTTCTTGATGAACAGAGCGGAAACTTCCAGTGGTAGGTTGATTGCTCTGGTTCAGTGGTAGCGATTAAGTGTTACAAAATCAACTAGACATGAATAATATTGTGACTTTTCAAGTAACAATAATATTGGGCTAGGTTTTATGAATTTTTGTGGCGGCCATTTCGAATTTTGTTTGGGTTATTTTTATTATGACAGATTAATTGGAATTTCGCGGATGAGTTTTTTGGCAGCCATTCTGAACGGTAATTTTATACTTCGGACTTCAGGCTTCAAATTTCCGAAGTCCCTACTGAGCTTTTGCAGTTTTAAATAGATATATATATTTGTTTTTGTTTTTTTGTATAAACATATTTTATTAAGCAATTGAAACATATACAAAATAGTAATACGAGGTTTCGTTCGCTGAGTGGTGACATGATGACTGGTTTCGTGCAGGCTGCTGTAGTTGGTGCGGGGGTGGAGGGGGCGCAGCGCTCCGTCTTGTGATTAAAGTCAGTGTATATCCATTTAAGTGGAAATCAGGGCAAGAAAAAATGTACTGTGATAGTATGAAACAGTTATAACTGGTTCGCTGAAGACAATGTGGCGTTTAGAACTTAAATATGACAGCAGCGAGTCCATTAACTGAGCATTGCGATAGGTTGCATACGCAGGTAGTAGACAAGATGCTGTCATATGAACAATGTTAAGTATAAGGTAAAGGTATATATCAAAAAACACTTGGAATACACGCTGCTGGCATATACACAGCGCAGCGTAAAATATGATAACTTTTAGGGAGCAGCTCGGACATGAAATTACACTAGCATCATGGCCAGCGTCCCGGTGCTGCAGCAGGCTGCAGACTGAGGTGGTATCCATGCAAGAGCAACTCGAAAATAGTCAAATGTATGCCTGCATATCCACCACCCCGATGATTGCAGCACGCTGCAGACCCAGATACTAGACATGATGCTGTCATATGAACAACATAATATAAGAGTGTAACGTACTAAAATGCAACTAGAAAATGAATATGCTTGCACCATGTCCAGCAACACCATGTTGCAGCGGGCTGCAGACCGAGATACCAGACATGCTGCTGTCCAAATAATAAGAAAATAATTTAAGCACAGCAAGACAATGGATTGTCATTACCAAATAAATTGTTAGTGCATTTGTTGCACAACAAAATGTTTAATTATGTTACATCGGTGTGAATACAGCATGGCAAGGCAGAAAACTGAAAAACATTTATACAGTGTCACTCACATAAACTTATTATAGAAAACCGTTGTGTTTCACATATATATTGTTCAACTGCAGCAATTAAAGTTTTGGTCATATTTTCTTGAATGTCACCATAAAGAATATTTTTTAAAGACAAGGGAGCTTCAGTATTTCGAAAATATGCAAGTAAAATGTCTCTGTGAGTTAAATATAATGGACATTCTAAAAAGTAATGTTGAGGCGTTTCTATACATCCACATAAACAATTAGGAGTTTCTGATACATGATTGATATACAGGTGATATTTTAATTCACTGCAGTTCATTCTTAATCTAGACATTATTATATTGACTTTTCTTGAGAATTTATAGAAATGTGGGTTTTTTTTAGGGATTGGATGTTTTATTTTAGATAAAAGTATATTATGATCGTCGATTAATCTGATTGTTTCATCGGTAGTGTTCCAGGTATTCAGGGTAAAGGGGAAAAATGAATTACGGAATGTTTCTGTTCTGGGCCTGTAGTTGGTTAAATTGGCATTATTTCTCAATTGATAGCGATTGTCAGTCCTGGTTTGTACGGAAGGAGGCAAGTCGTCACAAAGATAGGATGGTGTATGCTTATGAACAATATCGGAAAAGAATAGTAATTGTCTGCGGTTACGTCGAACATTCAATGGTTCCCACCCGAGTTCGTTAATTATTACATCATATGAGGTACCTTTAATAGCACCAGAAACAATTTTACCTGCCCGTTTTTGAACTTTTTCTATTTTAAGAGAATCATTTTCAGTTAAATTTGTTAAAAGTACATCGGCGTATTCCAGGATGGGTCTGATGAAACTGAAGTATAAAGTCTCTAAGGTTTTTCTATTTAATTTAAAGGATAATGAGTACATATTGCATATTCTTTGTTCAGCACGAATACATATATCATTTACATGGATATTCCATTTTAAATCGCTGCTGAAAGTGACACCGAGATGTTTGTGTGTGGAGACGGACTTCAGGTGGCTACCTGAAAATGTTAAAGGATTTGGGGGGTCGGAACTTGGCCTTAAAGAGAGAACCATGTCACAAGTTTTTTCTGCGCTAAACATAACCTGCCATTGTTTAGACCAGGAGTCAATGCGACACAAATCTCTGTTTAACGCCAAGTTACAGGTATGAATATTGTTAGAAAACTTACAGAAAAGGCTGTCATCTGCATATAAACTCAAAGTTGACTCTAAACTGTATTTGATGTCATTAATAAAAATTAAAAATAGCAGAGGACCTAGAACCGACCCTTGGGGTACGCCGGCTTGCAAGCCGCCGTAAGATGAAGTAAACCCGTCAAGTACTACCCTCTGTTTACGTTCAGAAAGATAGCTTGAAAACCAGGAATTAAGTTCACCGGTTATACCAAAATTATTCAGTTTATGTATAACGCCAGCATGCCACACTCGATCAAAAGCTTTCGAAATATCACCGAATACTAGCCTTCCTTTTTGTTTATTGTCTAAAGCTTGAGAGAAAACATGATATAGGTGGACGAGCTGATGGGTGGTGCTATGACCAGGCATAAAACCGGACTGTAAGGTATGTAATAGATTATTATCTCTGATAAAATTAAAAGTGTGTTTGAAAATAGCCTTTTCCATAACTTTGCTTACTGCACTAAGAATTGATATTGGTCGGTAGTTGTTAAGTAGGGAAGCGTCACCTTTTTTATAAAGAGGAGTTACGTTTGCGTTCTTCCAAACAGACGGATATATTTTTTGCTCTAAAGAAATATTAAAAAGGCGTGTGAGAGAAGAATAGATAGAGGAAGCAGTATATTTTAACATTCTGGGGCTTATCCCGTCTGCCCCACTGGCTTTGTTAGGGTCAAGAGATTTTAATATATCACAAATTTCTAGTTCACAGCATTTAATGCTGTTTAATCGAGATTCTGTCTCGTAATGTATTGGAGGGAGAGTGGCGTTAATAGTGTCTAGATTAGAATTACTTATAAAAAAATTATTAAACATCGTAGCTTTGAGAAAAGGGTCGTTTGTAACATTACCGTTTGGCAGTTGAACTGATGGAATGGAAGAATGTTTACTTTTACTTTTATAAAATACTTTAACAGTTTGCCACCATGATCTTGAAGACCCTGGTGCAAAGTTATTTATTTTGTCAATTTGACGCTGTTCATAGTTTAGTTTGGCTTGTTTAATTTCTTTTACATATAAGTTTCTGGCCTGACGGTATAATTCCCAAGCAGTGAAAGTGGCAGTACGCTTGGCCTTTTTGTAAAGGCGGTCGCGCCTTCTGCGTAGACGGCGGAGTTCTGTGGTATACCAAGGGTTATCCCACGGTCTAATAGAAATTATTTTGCTTGGAATAAACGTACGCGCAAGATTTATAAAAGTTTCTGTCCATTTAAAAGTGCAATTATCAATGTCAGTATCTGTAAAACATAAATCCCAATTAAAAGTACTCAGTGCGAGGTTTAAACCTTCCCAGTCGGCTTTGTCGTACTGCCAAATAAGACGGTTGTACGTGGATCGTCTATGTACTCTTATTAAAGGTATTTCGGCAGATATTTGGTTATGATCGCTGTTACCCAAAGGGGGGGAAATAGATATATTACAGATTGGTAGGTTTTTCGAAATTACAATTTGATCGAGTGTGGTAGCTGACGTGGCTGTTAAACGCGTTACCTCGCTTATACATGTTTTTAAATAGTTAGATCCACAAAGATATTGCAATTTGTTCCATTGTGTCTTAAGAGTATTTGGGTCGGCATTTAGGTCCCCTGCTATAATTATTGTTTCATAGCCAGCCTGCTTTACATCATCTATGGATTCCTGTAAGTCTTCCCAAAATTGAGTAGTATTATTAGGTGGCCGATAACAGACACAGACAGCAAAAACAGAAGTGTGGGTTTTGACTTCAGCCCAGAGAGATTCAAGTTCGGGAAGCTCAAAATGAATTAATCTTTTGACAGCACAAGAATTTGCTACATATAAAGCTATTCCTCCCCCATGGCCTGCTCTATCTTTTCTAATTATTGGTAAGTAACCAGGTATATTTAAATCGACTGTGCTAGTCAGGTTTAGAAAAGTTTCACAAATACATATATATTTGTTTGTCAAATGGAATCGCATTCAGTGTGCACAGTACACACATTGACTTGTCTCTCTGTTGATTTAATGTTGTATCACCAAACGAGAAGCTAGTCCACCATTAAAACAACATTGATTTAACGTTTTGTGTTGAAAAAGAATTGCAACTGTTATTTGGATTGTAGCATTTGAAAGGTTTCAACTGTACATATCAAATACACAATATTGGTTTAATACTGGGCCACTGTTTGTGACACTGGCCCGGAATTAAAACATTGGATTAATGTATTTTTATTATGAAATCTAGAGACTAACTGGTAGAGTAGGTCTGCACATAGGGGCACCCTGTTCACCCTTTTGGCATTGAATGGAGGATCACCCGACATTGAACTAACAATGGACCCAATTAAGGCCTACTGCCGTGCAAGCCAGAAGGCAGTATCTGCTCACTTTACAAGTGAGCAGATACTGCCTTTTGCCATTGAAGAGTATAGTGATCCAGAAAATGCGTGGATGAATTCGGAAGAAGACAATGGATGTCTTAGAAGTCATAGCACACCTCCTGACTCTGGGAATGTTGTGTCAAACTTTCAAGTTGATTAGATAAAAAAGAGGAATAGCGTCTTACAAAAACGTGCCAAGAATAATCAGTTTTGAAATTCCGTTGTAAAATCGATATATTTGGGCATAGCCCAAATATAACAATAGTGAAAAGAGTATAGCATACTGGATGCTGCAACTGAAACAAACATGAATAATTTTCAACCACTTGACGGTGTAGATCGCGGTAGCAAGACAGAACATCAAGTGGTTGAAAATTTAAATAAATTAACTTTATAAGGAATTTGTCGCTACTGTGCGTACCGATTTTAATTTTATGACTAATAGTCCACTCAACATACATTATAACATTAATAGATCACATATTCACCTGATGCGTAGTAGTATCTCATTTAAATAGACAAAATAGAGAGTTCCACTAACGGCGCAAATGACGTCCATCACCCATGGCGTTCTGCTCGCATTTGAATTAAAACTGTATACTCCTATATATGAGTGTACACATCTGTGAACTGTGAACTCATTGTGACACGACCAGCGTTTTCATTGTTGGGCCATTGATGACGAAATAGGCCAACGTTATTTATAAGATTTCAATGATTCCATTGTATTGTTAACCCTTTGCATGCTCATCGCGACATTGGTCATTAATAGCCCGTTTTTTTAGCCAGTTAAACAACTGTTATTAGGAAATAAATTACTGTTCATCGATATTTGTAAATGTTTGGTCTTAAATTAAGCAAATATGAGTAATTTTTATTCACTTCAGGCTGTGAATTGCGGTAGGAGACATCATCAATTGGTTACAAATTTTAATAAATTACCATTGCAGAATAGGGATTGACCCTTCTCCTGCTGTTCATGCCATTGTAATGTTATTCTATTTTAATGGTCGATCAAATCAATGCTATTTCAAATGAGATGTGTGTCTAAACATCAAGATTTGCAAATACTTGTGCTGAGATAAAACAAAAATGAGTAATTTTCGGCCATTTGACGTTGTTGGTCGCCGTGGCGAGACACAACTTCAAATGGGTGAAAACCTAAATAAATGATCTTAGCAGTATAAGGGTTAACATTTAAATCGCTACATTATAACATTTAAATTTGTTTCCATACGAAATTGTGTGTCGCTACCGCGTCCCACAACCTCGATGGCTTAAAAAGATTTATATTTGCACATCTTGAAGCAAAGCCTGTGTAGATGTAACAATTGTAATGTTCATTTCAAGGCAAAATAAAAAACATAAAAACGGACATAGACGTGAGCACTTTAAGGGTTAAATGGATTACTGTAGATCTGGTCATTTTTGCGTGTTTAAAATTTCGCGAATTTCTGATTTTGGGACTTTTCACAAGTTTAACATTCGCTAATTTCCATTTTTTCTTTAGGAGCGCTATTACAATAATAATTTTTGCAAGATTCTTGAATTTGCGAATTTGTCCTCTTCGCGAAATTCACGAAAATTAATACCTCGCGAATATTACCTGATCTACAAGATGTACAGAAAATACTCCTCGCATAACACAATGATGGTATACTGCTGAGCCAGCATAGCACATGATGAATTAATGTCATGCCAACACTGGATCGACATCTCGTGTTTTCTATAACATTTTCATGCATCAGCTGGATCAATATACAGTTGGTCAGCGTCACAGATTGAAGTCACTTGAGTACATCAGTGTCAACTGTACCAGCTGAGCTGTACCATTAAATCCAGTAAAAGCTGATCAACCCTTATAGCGCGGGGATCGACTTTAGACTTCAGATTCTGACTTCTCAAGTCGATCCCCGAACTGAAAGAATAAAAAAATATATATAATGGCTCTAGACACTTACTATAGGTAATCATTGCAATCGTTGCAAAAAAACCTTTGGT